>CM035169.1:109218034-109818034 GCA_020205615.1 Panax quinquefolius
GAGATGACTCCCTCTATACCAAATTGCTCCCTAATGACATGAATGTCTCGGGGCTCCTCCTCTGTTGGTACTATAGGTACACGAGGTTCCTCCTCAGTAGGTACAATAGGTACACGGGGTTCTTCCTCCCCAGCTTGACTAGCTTCTCCAACATTCGACATCTTGACAATAAAATTTTAAGTTTTAGTTACTAAGTCGTATCATCTAATGCATACTTTAACACATAAACACATAAGGTCTTTTATTATCTTCAATGAATTACATAAATTCATTTCTTATAACTCGATAAGAGTTTTCCATCACTATCTTCTTTCTATAAGGCTACTACCTAAGGTTGTTCCCCACCTAAGGTTCATAACCTCATTACCGATACTAACTTGACACCCCAAATCCGTGTACTTCAATTCCACGGGATTTGGTGTTCACTGTACAAATATCATCTATCTATCTACCCATAATAAATGCAAGCCATGCAATAGATAGAATAAAAATCTTCCCTTAAGGGTTACAACATCCGAATAATAATAATACAATCCTAGGTTAAACTAACCTTAAACATCTGTGTGAAATCATAAACAAATAAGTCTTAACAACATCATTAAACCAAGTCTTAAGCAAAATACATCATCAAATAAACAACAAGTCTTCATCACTTGCTAACTTTGCCCTTGCCTTTACTAGTGGAAGGTTCGTCATTTCTTTTGTTCTTAACTGCAATGTTATTATTAAGCAAGAGTGAGCACTAATGCCCACAAGTATAATAATGAAATAACAGTATAATAACATACGAGTAAATCAAAGACATCTGAATAAAAGCTCAACTTTTGAATCAAGAATGAATAACAAGAATTAAAAGAATTCTGAGGGTCATAAGACCTTGAACTATGTCCTAGGTTATCAAGGGTTATACTTGAAACCTTTAACAGTCATAAGAATATGGACCTTTCTACTCGTACTTAGGGGGATCAGCCCTTAGTACCCATCACATGCACAATATCTTAACGCTAACGCATAAGTAAATCCCTTTACAGGGTTGTTCATCTCAGTTTGACATTCGAGTCCGCACCAAAGGAAGTTTGATTTGGATAATTCATCAAGGGTTCTAAATTTAGAACGCTCATCAACTATGGACTAGTCGAATCAATACGGGTTCGCTAGTCTAATAAGGTTCAATAATAATGATATTCAAATTGAATAATAATCTCAGGAAGTATACAATAGGACAATTATTGCATAACTGAATCATGATTTCAAAAGATAATTAATCTTAAATATAACATTTGAACTTGAATAATAGTAATGATAATTTACTCAAGGTAAATAATAAACTTGAACAATAATGACAAGTAAGATTAGGAAACTTGCCTCATTCGTAGATTACACTTTAACTAAGCACGTTCTTTGAATTAAATCCTACATACCATTCACATTCACAATACCAGTTAATTATAACTTAACTAATCATCATAAACTCATTCTCATTGTCTACTTTGATTATTAACTATACTTAGTTAATTTACTACTTTTTTCACATAATTTACACATCATGAATAACAAGCTAATTATGTATTCAATAATTTAATCCACATGTAATTATGTTATTTACATGTTAAACAACTATTTTAACATCTCATTATACTTCTAACATGTTTTTGTTCATAAAATTAATTTACTAACACATTGTTAGACTTAAACATTTAAAAATTACATTTACGAACTTTTCGGAGAGAGTATATGGCTACCACTTTTTATACTAGGTCTTCACTTGTTGGTAGCGATGTAGCTTGCTGCCGAACTTTAATACTATTCATGGCCGCCATGGCGCTATATTTCGAGACTTGGTCATGCTGCATTTGATGCATTCTTAATATGGACTTCATTACGGAGTTGAAAGCATGCATGCATGAAACTCTTGACTTTGATTCCCAGTTGGCGAAGAACACAGAGTTCAGCGAAAAGGACACTAAATCATCATTAATTTCACTAAATTAACATACCCACATGCTACGATTTATACATAATCATTACCCAACAATAATAGAATGATTTTAATCCATTAAAACACATAATAACAGAATTAAAATCTATAATTTCACCGACTTTGATGTTCTTGAAGGTTTTGAAATAAAACATGAAAATTGATACTACGGATTCGTTATAACACCGAATCCGTTCGTTTAAGGCTTTGTCTCTTCGTATCAACATGTATAATCAAATAAGAGCGTAAATTTTACGAAAATATTTATGTTTGACACCTTAAAGTTACGTATAAGGTCATATGGCCAAAACCCAAACTCTGTATATTTTGAAATAACAAGTCATCATAATACGACATGTTTTCATGAATTTGATGATATGGTTTACATAATATATATAATTAAATACGATGTGATATGTCATAACACATACACAACCCATAATCATTACTCCTATCCCAATTACAGAGGTTTAAGCCAAAAACTTTAAAAGCCATATTTATGAAACTTAATTTACATAAAATAGATATTGGGAAGTAGGAGATTACCCTGTAGAGTATAAAGAAGATGATCAATGATGATCCTTTCACAAGTATTTGATTGATTACACACTCACAATCTTTTATCAATCTCATAAATTCTCTCTGTGAACTCTAAATTATGCTCTGCTTATTCTCTAGACTTAGGAATAATAATGAAAGAAAGTAGACGTCGTAATCAAATAAACTGATGCATTGTGGTCAGTTACCCATCATGGGTTAACTGTCCTCAACTCCCTCTAAGGCCATGTTTGGCTAGCAAGAATAGATTACAAAACTATTTAATTGAATAAAGTTTTATCATATAGTTTAATTAATGTCACACTCCTTCATAAAATAAATCAATATCTTATTTAAATTTACTTTAAATAAAATATAATAATTTCTCATAAATTCACATAGTCACATACATAATTTTCTCATTAATAAATAATGTCAAATTATTAACTCTCTAATTAATAATTAAATTAATTAAATAACATTAGGCTTATTAAATATTTCCTTTAATTTAATAAGCTCACATAAATACATGCTTGAATAATAAATATTCTCTTCATTAATTTAATAAATGTAGCACATATAATTAAATTAATCTATCACAATGATGCATCAATTAATTATTTAATCTAATAATTAAATCATCGAAAAATATTTATTTAATTCAATAAATATTAAAATTAAATTACAAAAATCTCGTTCATCACAGTTGAGCAATTTGAAACCATCAGAGAAATTTGGATTGGTAGAATCAAAGCGATGTCGCCATCAACATATTTGAGTTTTCATCCGGATTGCCTCTCGGCAGAATTCCGAAAAAAAGATCTTGATTAGTTTACCCATGAAAGAGCTAATAGAAAATCTTTGTTGAAATGTAAACAAATGCTACGATTTATTTCTTTTCTTTTTTGATAGGTAAATGCCACGCTTTATTTCAATATCTACAAAGGAATATTTGTGACACTAATAAAGTAACAAGAAAGCTATCGAATAGCCAATGAGAATGAATTGTTCACCTTAATTTAATGATGCATTACAAAAACTAACTAATAGCTCATGACTACCACAAAGAACTTGTGGGCTAACACAAGAGAGCCAAAAGTAAAGAATCTAACTAAACTTTTGATTGCAACACAAACACACATTAATCTCCTTTCCCACGAGGAATCCTCTTGAACTCTACTTTTGCAAAATCAACACCGCAAGACAAACACACACTATCCTACGGTCCCACGGCTATTACGAAAATCCAACGGATATACATTCGCCTAGCCCATTGTCCTTGTCTTGCAGTCAACAATACATATACATCTAACAACAAAGTCTAATTGGTTCTAAATTAAGAAATCAATGAAACCAGAATAAGACCCACGAGATGAGCTAATACTCAACTCAACAAAACCTTTTCTCCCAAGCAAGATGAGCAAATGGTAAGCGATAGTCTAATTTTGACAAAAACCATAAGGTGTTATTGTACCATATCAAAGTCATCTTGTTTTTATAATGATTTAGTTATCGAAAATTGAAATGCATAGAAGGATTCCTTTAATTGGAGAATTTTCCTCACCCTATTCATTTAGTGGAAATATACGAGTGCAAAATGTTCAGATCCCTAAACTGTATATCTAAATTATGATCCTGAACTAGGATCAATTGAATGCCAATTTGTTTATCTGCAGATATGGGCAAAGGTATGCTTACACTGTGAAAACTTGAAGGATTTCAACGTATGTCCGTCGGTGACTATTAGTTAAGGACACGTTGTCATTGTCAAGGAGCCACTAAAATCGACAACTAAAACATATTATTGATCGAAAATCATGATCGCCTATGTCTCGGACTGATCGCATAGAAGGTCTAAGGTAGACTTGCGAACGTACTTTATTGCATGGAAGTAGTTTCCCAAACGTATTTTCATATTTTGCAGAAAGAAATGCATATAGTTGTAATCATTACCAGGTGGAGTTCCACAACATAATCTCCAATCATCTATATGCTCCGCATCCAATCCAATAAACCATGATCCTAACGAGACATCCTCATTAGCATACTTGTGTAGTACATGCCTACATAATCACAAGTAATCAGATGTAGGAAACTACTAATAAAGATGCATCATTTTCCACAAGTAAATCAACCACTTACTGGTTATTGATATATATAAGTAGCTAAATCTTTCGAAATAGCATATAGCTGTCCTGTAGCATGATGGAAATACTTGTTTCTTTCCTCACCAAATTTCCAGTACTCGGGTTCATAAACCTTAAACAAATCAAAATTTTTTCTTCCTAAAAACTGCTTTTATATTTTTTTTAAAGAAAAATAAACTGCGTTTTTTTAATTTTTATTAAAAAAACTGCGTTTTCATTTTATTAAAAAAAACTGCGTTTTTTTATTTTTTTGGCTAATTTTTTAAATTTATATTATACTTTAAAATAATTTTTCCCCATTTTTTCATAAAAAAGTTTTCCTAAAAATCCACATCATCATTGCCACGTCGCATACTAACTGCCTCATAGGCTTTTTTGACAACTCAGCCGTTTTTCGTTAACAGTCAAACGAGCTTAACGGGTTTTTTAACTTTTTGTTAGAAAAATCGAGTTTAGTGAGTTGACTGTAAGAAAAAAAAGTTCAGTGACCCAGTTGTAAGTTGACATATAGTACAGTGACTTAGAAATCATTTAACCCCATTAAAGTTCAGTGGTCGACTTTGTATTTAACCCACTTACACACCATTGGTGCAACTTAATTGGTCTATGACGAAACCATTGACGCGACTTAATCGGTGCAGTTTAGTCGATTTTTGGTACAATTTCGGGAGTGATTTCGATTCCTTGCCCATCCCTTGTTAAAAAGTATATATGTAAAATAACGAGTTACGAGAAAAATTCATATAAATTATTTTAGAAATTAATTATATTTTTTTTTTGAAAATTATAAGTGTGTGAATATGATCATTATAAACTACATCCAATTAACTACAAACTTTAATATTTATAAATTAGAAAATATATCTATATGTGCTCAATTTTAATTTCAAAAATTATAACTTTAAAAAAAATAAAACTGCGCATTTATTTTGAGACGGACGGAGTGAAACATTTCACTGTATAAAACTGTGTCCAAATAAATAAAAAAATTTAAATGAAAAATGATGCGTTTTGGGGGGAAAAGGAGGCATGCTTATTGGGTTTGTCTTAATTTTGGGCAACAATTTACTAGTCGTTGCAAAAAAATGTATTAAATGCGCAACAAAAAAAAAGGTTGCCAATGAATGTTGCTAAATGGTTTCTTGATATATTGTGCAACATCGTTTGAGGGAAAACTGCTGAATGAAGGTGCTATTAGCAACGATGTTGTTCTGCTTCTGCTATGTGTTTCTGTTATGCAACTCGTTTGTTTCTTGGTGTGCTACTGCTTTGCAAACCTATTTGGGCTATGGTATTGTTTATTATTTTGTTGGTCGGATGCTCTACAGTGTTCTTGAAGTCCAATGCAGTGCTCATTTTCTCTGTTTTTGCCTTATGCTCTTGTATTGTCTTAGAATATGAGTTTCATTGTTTGTCATATTGAGTTTCCTTTCTTGACATTTTGTATCGATCTGGGGAATGTCCCTAAGTATATGTATCTCTTTTCTTTTATATACATTTAAATTTAGCAAAAAGTAAATTAAATAATATGGAACAACTTATAAGTACAATTTATACATCTTATATGTACAATTTATATTAGTAAATTTTAATTGATTTTTATGATCAATTATGAATGATGATGTATTTGATATGTCTCCCATTTATGATATGTATTTTAACAACTTTAAATGGTTGTGATTTGTTAGTAATTGGTCAATATTTTTTATTTTTACTTTTTATAAACAAATTGAATAAATTGTTTATTAGGTGATTAACATTAGAATTCGGATATTTGAATAATTGGTTTATTCGAATAAAAATGGAAATGAATATGTTCCGATTTGGACATAATTTTTAAATACTAAATACTTAATATTTTTGACAATTCTCTAAGAACCTAGAATATGGTCTTACAAAAACATGCTTATTGGGATTATCTTAATTTAAGGCAACATTTTAATAGTCGTTGCAAAAAGTTGTATAAAATATGCAACGAAAATAAAAATTGTTGCCAATGAATGTGGTCCATATTAGGCAACGAAATATAACAACAAAAAAACTTTTGTTGCCCACGATGAGGAGAAATCAAGTAGTTAGAAATTTTGCAATGAATTTCTAACGATTTTTCTTTCCAAATTTTGCAACGACTTATGAATTTCGTTGCAGAAAAGTGAAAGCCTGACACAATCTGCAACGAAGGACAAATTTCGTTGCTAAACATATACTTTTAGCAACGACTTATAAAGTCGTTGCTCGAAAAATCGTTGCTAAAGGCCCATTTTTTTGTAGTGTGCTAATTAAGATTAATATTTCCTTAATTAGAATTGTTAATTTAACAATTAGGTTCCATAATTTTACATTAGGGTTTCTAGTTGAACAATTAGGGTTTTCTAATAATCAATTAGGGCTATCCCTAATCAAATATAAAATCAATAACATAAAAACCTTATACATATTTTCAAACTTCCCAATTAGGGTTTTAATATTTCGAATTACAGTTTTGGTTTCCCGAAACTGAAACTAGGGTTTCCAGAACTGGTGCTAGGGTTTCTTAACAATCATTAGGGTTTTCTAACTGGACGTCAAGGTTCTTAATATACTATTAGGGTTTGTGACTTATATAATTTATCTGGTTAACCCTTGACACGTAACCACATACTGTACACATATATGACCATACACACAGAACCTATACACTTATACCCTTAACACTGTAACCATTTACCAAAAGTTTTTAAATTCACAAAATTCCTTTTCAAAAATGTTAAATCCATACACTTATTTTCTGTCTAGGTTTAATATTTAACCATAATTCATTCTTTTAAGATTTTAATAAATATCTAAATTCTTGGGTCATTACATTTACCCCTTCTTCTAAAAATTTCATCCCCGAAATTTACCTTACACCTTACACCCTTCATACTCATCACCACATGCTACCCAAAACATCACTCACAAGAGTTAAAATATTCAAAATCATGTTGAGGAGTCATATAGATAATAAACTTTCATTTTCAAAAAGGTTTTATAGAAATTCATCTTCAAACAGTCATAACTTACAAACATAGTGGGTAATTAGCCTGTTATTCCCTGTACTGGCCATGTACTACTGGTCGAAACAAGTTTTCCCCGTTCCTCTTACCTGCCTTAGGCGCACAAAATTTCGTACCTCAGTCTTTAGCAGATTCCTCACCAAAACAATTTGGTTTGGGAAAATTTTCAATGAACGCTTATGATTTTATAAACGTTGGTCTAGCTGAATCGAATAGCGTAGACTCATATCAATAATTCAATTCAATCGAAATCTTTAGGTATAGCCAAACCCCGTTGGCAAATTAAAATTATTTTAAAAATAGTTTGAAAATGACGTCATGATGACGTACTGTATTAACAGCCCGTTTGAGGATGCCGTCATCGAGTGACTTTGTCATAACACATCATACAATAGTGGAACAATGATTTTAGAACAAATTCAACACTAAGTATTCCTGCATTTACAACTCCATCAACTTTTTATCATCTCTGCACCAGATTACATGGTATATAAGTGATAAATAAAATATATTTTGATATTTCCAATCATTATCATCTAGCCAAAACAACTAGCATAGACTATACTTTAAATCGTTCAAAAACCGTTGCAATTTAGTTTTATCATCTCAACAGGTAACGATGTGTCGGTGGTCCGAAGTCCACACATACACAATGGTAACCAGAAGTTGAGAATAAGAATTTTATTTTCAGATGCACATAGTGCGTATTTAGCTTGATGTCAAAATTTTGATGTCTAGCATAGCTATAAGATTTTGAAAACCTATATCTCCACTAATGATCAATTACTTAGTAACCTATCTATTCCTATAATTCTCAATACTCCAATCACACATGTCTATACCTAGTTCATCGAACTTTCCACACTTATGAGTTCAGTAACTTTCCACAATCATATGTGTTTAAGAACTTGTCCTAGACAGACCTTTGGCATCCATTCGCTGAGGGGTCCATAAATATTTCATATAATCATGAGTCACGAACTTACCATAAGTATGAGTTTTAAGAACTCTTACTTAACCTAACTATACCCTACCTATCTGTTATATACATGAGAAAAGAATCACCTTCTCAACAAGTATATAGCAAATAGCGTGACACATACATTTCAATGATTATCAGTGTAAGAAACTAAGTGGTTGTTACACCAAACTTAGTTGCTGACATGGGTCCTCAATTGAAATCCCCACTTAATCTTAACTCCCTTCTCAATACGAATTTCATTTAATCCATATTCATAGTCCTTTCCTAAATATGTACTACTTCATAGTACAACTGACACGACATTCTTGCCGTAAACTTTTCAATCATTCGCTTGATCATTCTCACTACTATAACCTTATCTGATCACGGAGTGATCTTATCATAAATATTACGATATATTTCTATGCTATGATTGTTTTGTTTTACGATCTCCTATCCCAGTACTTTTAGTCTTTTAGTCTCTATCTATTCTCCACTACTGTTCACCTTTATTATCAGAGTTAGGGAACTCCGTATCTTTACAACTTACCGAGATTCGTCTTTGAATCATAGCGACACACTAACTCTATGTGAGTTAGATCTTATCCTAATCACCACGGTTATTAGTCTAAGGTAACTCTACCCTAGGTTTATAACCAACAGCTTTGAAACCAATTGTAGCGCCCCCAAATTCTGGTCCTAAATCACCACGAATCTGGTACACTAGTTCTAACTATTGCGAAAGATATAAACATATATTATTTATACATTAAACATTACACACTATCCCCAAGGTCGAGAACCTTACTTAAAACCTAAATTAATATCGTATCTAACATACAATGTTATAATAATACAATACTGTTACAAATCTAGCTGCACACATATTCCCAAGCTAAACTTGGCTTTGACTTTTCTTTGTATTCGACGTATTCTCCTTAATCTGCAATGTTTATCATGATATAGCCAGGGTGAGCAACAAGTTTGCCCAGCAAGTTTAAGCTCAATAAATATGGATATATCATGATGGAAAGATTTTGAATAATAGCTGGCTAACATTCAACAATATAATTGTAAACTAGCATGGATAAATTTTCATAGTTGAAAGAACATTAAACATGAACATATCAATTATATCTGGACCGAATGAAAATGAAGGTGATCAACCTTTCATACCTGATGAACACATGCAATAAGCACAAAGTGCGATTCAACAATTCATAGACGTGATGTAATCAACAATGATTAATCACAAGTTTAAAGAACAATTCAAGAAAAACTTTCACAATAAGTGAGTATAAGAAACTTGCCTAATCGGTTGATTACCATTACGAAACATAACTTAACTTTATCTGAAGACCTAATATTAATCATATCGATTTCCCAAGTTAGAATAATATCATCACAATATAAAATAACCTAAACACATTACCACATAATCCTATTAGTCTATACAGCATATAAGACTTAGTATCAAGTCAAACTATTGCAGTCTGAATTGAATCCGATACAATTCTGACATCCCGACGGCCCAGTTGGATAACTATCGAGCCTAATATCCATAAGGCTATGTCTAAACGCAACATAATTAACTAGGACAATTAATTATTCAGTCAAAATAATTTTCATAGGCTCATAATAATTTTTAAGTAATTATTATCATTTATTATGATTTTTCAATCATTAATATCATTATTATATGATTTAAATACCACTTAATTCATTTATCATTAATATTTATTTAATACTAAATATTAATGAAAATCATCACATAATATTATAATATATTTATAATATATCAACGTATTTTTAATACCTTACAATCATACTTGTATGATTTTAAATCTTTAAATCCATTATCCGATAATTGCCATTAATATTAATAGTAATGTTTTTCATGATAAAATATCAAAAGTTATGTTTTATAACTTCAAATATTTTTATAATACTTAAATTTTTTATATGATTTATAAATCATTAATTCTATTTTCCATAATTTATTTAATACATTTAATAAATAAATTAATTACCATTAACATTAATTAATTAATAAAATTCATAACAAAATATTAAAAGTCATCAAAAATAACTTAAAATATTTTCTTATATCATAATATAATTTTTCATGATTTTTCAAGTATTAAAACCATTTTAAATAATTTATTTAATATTATAATTAAATAAATTAAATACCATTATTATTCCAAAAATATTAAATATTTATGAAATATATTCAGAATAATTAAAAACTATTTTTCAGGCTTTAAAATAATTTTTAGGAATTTATTATGTAATTTTAATAATTAACAACCATTTTTATCTATTTATAAATTAAAATAATTAATTTCCATAAATAAACTGTCACTAAAGGGCCCTATAGCGACAGACCCGTCGCTGTAGGTGTTCTTGGCCAAACCTAGAACATTCATAGCCGTTAACCGGGTGCCTACTTTGACCAAGTATAGATCATGGATCTTCACGTTTCTGGGCATTCTAATGTGTTATGATTATAGTACTTATGTAGTACTACAACTACAAACAACTCTCATGGCCATTATGCATCTTAACAAAAAGATATAGGCCATCAAAGTCTTTGTCAGACGTGTTCTTCATTTTCCGGGTTACCCAGAAAATGAAGAACAGTCAATGTACCTACTTTGGATCCTTATATATTACAGTCTAGGTCTTGTTTGTGTGCTATAAAGGTTTAAACTTGTACTAGTGATCTCAAAGTACAACTACATAATATCAGATTAGTCTAACAACATCACCAACTCAAGATTTCAGCCGGTCAAAGTATGGGTCAAACACTGTTCTTCACGATTTTTGGGTTTTCCAGATTTCGTCAAGAACAGTTGGTCAATGCTACTTTGACCAAGTGTATCTTGGATCCTATACATGATCTGGGTAATCTAAAGGTATGGATGTGTAGTCCATATGCCAGACTACAAATCTCAAGCAACAACATAATCTAAAACATTAAACACAGTAAGATTCATGGCTTGCAAACGGGTTGTCAGAGTTTCTGGAAATTCTGGGTTGCCCAGAATTCCAGTTTCGTGATCGGTCAATTAGGTTTGACCACTTATAACCTTTAATCTACACATGATCTAGACTTGATTCAAGTTCTAGATCCAAGCCCTTACAACATACTACAAGTCTATAACTTAAAACACAACAAACAATTAACATACAATGATCTACGAGCCCTGACATTGGCTTGTCAGACAACATTTTCCAACTTTTCATGATTTCTATAATCATCAATTTCGAGCATCTAAGTATTATGGATATGAGTTATAACAACACATATCACTATATGACACCTTGTAACATAACTTTAAACAATAAACAACAACAAATAACATGAATCACATAATATTCTAAGTTTAGGGTTTTTATACCTTTTTAGCTTTAATCCTTAAATCTGACTTTTGATTCTGATCCTGGGCAAGCTAACACATGATATTGGCTTAACTTATCACTCACTCTCACTCTAAAATTTCGAATGGGAGAGAGAGAGAATACTTGGTTAGGTTGAAAAATAAAGTGTGTAACTTTTCTAGACTTGTATGATTTAATTCCATGATGCAATGTACTTAATCTAGCAAGTTGACTGATTAAAGGTGATTACTAGACCACATGGCTAGCTAGGGTTGGTCACCAACCACTTACTAGGGCTAGATCTACACTCCACCTCATTAAAATATTAAAAAGGGTAGTTTGGACATTGGACTTGTAAAATGATTGGCATAAAGGTAACTTGTCACAACCCTTAGGCTTTAACCCTTTGGTTTTAACCCTTAGGGTTTAACCCTAGATTACACAAATTCAAATTTCTAAACTTTTCTAATTAAGTTTTAAAAATAGAAAATTAAGATTTCTAAATTATAATTAGGGTTTCCTAATTATATTAAAATTTTCTAATTATATTAAAGCTTGCTAATTAAGATTAATATTTCCTTAATTAGAATTGCTAATTTAGCAATTAGGTTCCATAATTGTACATTAGGGTTTGCAGTCAAACAATTAGGGTTTTCTAATAATCAATTAGGGCTATCCCTAAGCAAATATAAAATCAATAACATAAAAACCTTATACTTATTTTCAAACTTCCTAATTAGGGTTTTAATATTCCGAATTAGGGTTTCAAATTCCCGAAACTGAAACTAGGGTTTCCAGAACCGATGCTAGGGTTTCTTAACAATTGTTAGGGTTTTCTAACTGGACGTCGAGGTTCCTAATATATTATTAGGGTTTGTGACTGATATAATTTATCTGGTCAACCCTTGACCCTTAACCAATTACTGTACACATATATGACCATACACACAGAACCTATACACTTATACCCTTAACACTGTAACCATTTACCAAAAGTTTTTAAATTCACAAAATTCCTTTTCAAAAATGTCAAATCCATACACTTATTTTATGTCTAGGTTTAATATTTAACCTTAATTCAATCTTCTAAGATTTTAATAAATATCTAAATTCTCGTGTTATTACAATGACTGAATACCCCCATACGTATGTTTCACAAACCCACTGAAACCCTAGTTATATAAATGTAGATGTTGAACGTGGGTAGGAGATTTGAAGCGACAATCACGTAGTGGATATGAGACGTTACACTTTCGATTGAGAACGGTTTGGAGAGGAGGAGTCGTGTGTGTTGTGGAGAACAAGATAATACGACTCTCTATTATATCAAGTGATAGAAGATATGAGTCACAACACGTTTTAAAACCCATTTTTTTTTCAAAATCCGGTGCCAGGCGCGGCCGTGCGGCTTTTCAATAGAGATATGGCGCGGGCGCGCAAGTGCTTTTTTTTCTCTTACACAGAGATGCAGCGCGGGCGCGTGATTTTTTCAAGGTGTACATCGCGCGGCCGCGCGACCCTGCTTCCTGCAATTCCAATCTACATCTTCCAATACATAACACAGCGATGACTTCTTTTCAATTCTCCTACATAAACACCAAATAACCATGTCAAAATATGAACTACTGAATATGCAAAAATGACCATCTAATAATCATACTCTCTATACTATGCTCAAACACAGTCCAATGCAAATTCAGCTACCAACACATTTATGCAGAACAAATCAACTATCATAATTAAAAATGAAAATTAACTAACCAAAATAATCTAAACAGAATAATTAAAATGTAGAGATAGAAACAATGGGTTACCTCCCATCAAGCGCTAAGTTATAGTCAATTAGCTTGAATGTCTCACTTTTCATGTTGAAGAAAGAATTGAGGTGACTTTCTATCTGTCAACCTCGCCACCAAAGTAATACTTTAGCCGTTGTCCATTCACTTTAAACAGCTTGTCCGGGAACTTATCGAATACTTCTACCTCACTATATGGGAAAACTGTCTTCACCGTGAATGACCTTGACCACCTTGATTTGAGCTTCCCAGGAAAAAGTTTAAGTCTGGAATTGAAAAGCAAAACTCTTTGTCCCGGCTCAAATGTTCTCTCTATGATCTTGCGATCATGCCATTTATGCACCTTTTCCTTGTACAGCTTTGAGTTTTCATACTTCTATAGTCAGAATTCGTCCAACTCATTGAGTTGGAGTAGTCGTTTCTCTTATGCGGCTTTCAAATCAAAATTGAGCTTCCGAATCGCCCAATATGCCTTATGTTCTAGCTCCATATGAAGGTGACATGCTTTTCCATAAACTAGCTGAATAGGTGACATGCCCAACGGAGTCTTGTATGCAGTCCTATATGCCCAAACAGCATCATCAAGCTTTAAAGACCAATCTTTTTGTGTGGGATATACAACTTTTTCCAGAATTCATTTGACTTCACGATTCGAAACTTCTGCTTGGCCATTAGTTTGAGGATGATAAGCTGTAGCAATGCGATGATTCACCCCATACTTAGCCAACAATGCTGTGAACTTCCTATTGCAAAAATGACAGCCTTCATCACTAATGATGGCCCTTGGAGTCCCAAACCTCGTGAAAATACTCCTCTGCAAAAATTTGAGGACCACTTTAGCATCATTTGTTGGAAGAGCTGCCACGTCCACCCACTTCGACATATAATCCACTGCTAGCAAGATATATAAATTCCCAAATGAAGAAACGAAAGGGCCCATGAAATCAATCCCCCACACATCAAAAATTTCCACTTCGAGGATTGTATTCAATGGCATTTCATTTCTTTTTGAAATGTTCCCGACTCTTTGATATCTGTCACATCTCTGAACGAAACTGTAAGCATCCTTGAAAATTATCGGCCAGTAAAATCCTTCTTGTAGCACCCTAGCCGTTGTTCGTTCTCCACCATAGTGACCCCATACAAAGAAGTATGGCAATCCTACAAAATCCCCTCTATCTCGCTATATGGGATACACCTCCTTATCATCTGATCAGCACATTGTTTGAACAAATATGGTTTATCCCATATAAACCATTTAGCATCATGCAGAAATTTCTTCTTTTGATGACCAACCAAGTAAGAAGGTACCATCTTACTCACCAAGTAGTTAGCGTAGTCTGCAAACCATGGCACTTTCCCTTTCACCACAAACAACTGTTCATCTGGAAAGGATTCATTAATTACAATTTTGTCATCTACCTCCCTTTCCAGATTCTCTAGTCGAGATAAATGGTCCACCGCTTGGTTCTTAGTTCCCTTTCTATCCTTGATCTCTAAATCAAATTCCTGCAACAATAATATCCATCTAATCAAACGGGGCTTTGCATCCTTCTTTGCCGTTAAGTGTCGAATTGTCGTGTGATCCGTGTACACTATCACCTTCGTACCAATCAGATATGCTCAGAATTGATCAAAAGCATACACAACTGCCAGTAATTCTTTCTATGTGGTGGTGTAGTTCAACTGTGCATCCTTAAGGGTCTTGCGGGCATAGTAGATCACATGAAAAATCTTTTCCTTTCTCTGACCCAAAATAGCCCCCACAGCATAATCACTAGCATCACACATCAGTTCAAATGGTAAGTCCCAATCCGGTGTTGTAACGACTGGTGTTGAAGTTAACTTCCCTTTCAAATGCTAAAATGAAGTCACGCTATCCTCATCAAATTTAAATTGTGCATCCTTCTCCAATAAACTGTAAAATGGTTTAGTTATCTTGGAGAAGTCTTTAATGAATCTGCAGTAGAAGCCTGCATGTCCCTAAAAACTTCGAACACCTTTAATTGAAGTTGGTGGTGACAAATTCTCAATAGTATCTAACTTCGCTCTGTCCACCTCAAGTCCCTTCTTCGAAACTTTGTGTCCCAAAATAATTCCTTCTTGTACCATATAATGGCATTTTTCCCAATTTAGTACCAAATTTGTTTTAACGCATCTTTTCAAAACAATCACCAAGTTGTCAAGACATAAATCAAACGAATCCCCAAAAACTGAGAAATCATCCATGAATACCTCCACATTCTGTTCCACCATATCCAAAAAAATAGCCATCATGCATCTCTGAAAAGTGGCTGGAGCATTGCACAGACCAAAAGACATCCTTCTGAAAGAAAAAGTTCCATATGGATATGTAAAGGTTATCATTTCTTGATCCTCTAGAGCTATCACAATCTGATTGTAGCCTGAATATCCGTCCACAAGGCAATAATACTCATGACCCGCCAGTCTATCCAACATCTGATCGATGAATGGCTGTGGGAAGTGATCTTTCCTTGTAGCTTTGTTAAGCCTGTGGTAGTCCATGCAGACTCTCCACCCCGTCACTGTTCGTGTTGGAATCAACTCACTATTTTCATTAGAAACCATAGTCATGCCACCCTTCTTCGGTACACATTGCACTGGGCTCACCCATGAACTATCTGAGATCGGATAAATTATGCCTGCATCCAACCGTTTCAATACTTCTTTCTTGACCACTTCCTTCATGATCGGATTAAGTCTTCTTTGTTGCTCCACCGACGGCTTACTATCATCTTCCAGCAGGATCTTATGCATACAAAAAGAAAGGCTGATCCCTTTTATATCTGTTATAGTCCATCCAATAGCCGACTTGAATTCTCTAAGGACGCGTAGCAGTTTTTCTTCCTGAAAAGATGTTAGTGCAGAAGAAATAATCACAGGTAGCTTTGAATCTTTGTTTAAAAATGCATACCTCAAATGATCTAGAAGTGGTTTCAATTCAAGTTCTGGAGGTGTCTCAAGAGATGGCTTCAATTTTATTGATGTCTCTCCAGCTTTCTTCAATGGCTCAACAGGAGTTTTGAATTTTCTGAACTGTGGAGTAGTATCAAGAAAATGTACAAGTTCTTCAAATTCCTCATCCTCTAATTCTGAATTTCCAGCCATAACACTTCCCAATGGTTTATTATCTACCAAACTCTCTACTTCATCATTTAAGACCTTGTCCACCAAATCAACCCTGAAGCATTCCTCTTCATCTGTTGGAAATTTCATTACCTTGAATACGTTGAAAGTGACTAGGAATGCTCTTCCAAGTATGATTGGTATACTCCTATCCCCTTCATAATCTAAAATGATGAAATCAGCCAGAAAGATGAATTTATGAACTTTTACCAATACATGTTCAACAATTCCTCGTGGATAAGTGATGGATCTGTCAGCTAGCTGTAAAGAAATATTTGTCGGCCTTGGAACCGGCAATCCCAACTGATTGAATACTGACAAGGGTATCAAATTTATACTTTCCCCAAGATCACATAGAAATTTACTGAAGCTCATCTTTCTGATTGTGCACGGAATTGTGGCCGCCAGAATCCTTCAAATTTTTAGAGGTAATTTCTTGTTTACAATCGTGACCGCATTCCTTGTCAATGCCATTGTCTCAAAATCATCTAATCTCTTCTTCCTTGACAAGATACCCTTCATAAACTTTGCATAACTAGGCATCTGTTCCAATGCCTCAGTGAAAGGTATATTAATTTGCAATTTTTTAAAGACCTCCAAGAACTTGCTGAACTACTTATCTTCCCTCTGCTTGTTCAATCTTTGTGGATATAGAACCAGAGGGTGAACTATTGGTATTTTACTCATGGGCTTCTCAACTGAACCTATTTTATCTTTCTCTTCCTGCTGTAACTTAGAATCTTAATTATTTTATTTCTTCTCAAACAACTTTTCTCGCCTCATGGCCACAAGGCATCTTCCCTCACTGTAAACTTGGGGGTGATTTCACACGCATAATCGCTTCCTAGACCTGAGTGTGATTGCCTGACATTATTCCTTCCCTTCTCTTCTTGGATTTACTTCTGTGGTACTTGTCAATGAACCCTGGGTCATGTTATTAAGCATGCTCGCCATCTGACCCATTTGAGTTTCCAGATTTTTAAAAGCCACTGCTTGGCTTTTAATCATCACCTCTGTATTTTCCATGTATTTCATTAGCATCTCCTCCATCTCTGACTTCTTTTCTTGTTGAGGTACAACTGGAGTATAATGTTCTTGTTGAGAGAATCCCGGTGGGTAAGTGTTGCCTCTTTTATAGTTCTTATAAAAGAGCTCTAACTTATGCAAGTATACACGGGTCAACAAGTAATACAGAGTAAGTAAAGTATCGATCCCACAGAAAAAGTGTTAACTTTAGACTACTATGCATTAATTAACTCACTATATTTATATGCTAAGACTATGGACTTGATTGTTGATTTAAACTAATTATGATTACCAACTAAAAATAAGAGTATAAATGGACTAAATATAATATGGAAACAATGGGATCCTAACTCCATTCAATATTTCATTCAATCGCCATATGTCATGCAAGAAGTGTTCACATATCACAGGATAATAGCCAAGGGCATAAAAGCGAGTTATAACCATTTTCCAATGCACTATAACCAACTCACATATCATCTACAGATGTTAGAATCTATGTAATCACCAATACCATCACAATTACCATATTCCTATGCGTAATTGTAATCCTATTGATTTTAAGCACAACCCTTATTCTAGCTCATATGGCAAAATAGTATATTCCTATCTGTTTCACAAAATATGCAATCCCCATATTCCAATGCTATCATGATTTCATCCATATTCATATGTTCATTTCCAATTCCATACAAATACTAACATGAAGATTATCAGTCATTAATACATACAAACCAACCATGATAGATAACCCAATGATATGAAAAACAACTCTAACACTTAGATGTGCAACCAAATTACATATTAAAATCCGTTAGAATCCCATAATGGAGTTTAGTTCATTACTGAACCAAAAGCCATTATGGGATCAAGGCTAAACATGATTAATAAACAAACTAGTGGAAGAAAGTTAGAATGATCAAACCCAATCGTTGAATAGAAACCAATGATTAACTATTGAATCAACAATGAATTCCCATAAACAATAATCAATATCCACGATGACAGAGATCTCCAAGAAGAAGTAAAGAAGATGTTATGGCTCTCTCCTATGTTGGAATCTCTCCCAAGGTGTAAACCCTAGTTTCTACTATAAAAAGTTACATAATAAGAGTCTGGTCCCCTTCTCTGACACACGTCAGAATCGTTTTATACCACATTACACATCATTAAGTTGAGAAATAAAAATAAAACAAATTACGATTAATTAGCATCGCATGCTGCTGCTGGCCCCTAAGTGTTTCGGTTCATGGTACGTGAGACTTGCAAAGAAGTTTAGACCAAACCAGACGTCTCTTCGGCGGCCATGCACTCATGCCTCACGGGCGCGAGCTGAGTCTCTCATGATCACAGGCCCCTTGCCTCATGGGCGCCGACTTAGAAGGTTCCCATGTATAACTCAGACTCATGCATGCATGAAGTTCTGCTTTATCTTGTCGCCAGGCGACCTGTGTCTTGCAATTCGAATCACTGTATCTCGCTTGCTTCGTCATCTGCTACTTGCTTTAATCCTCATGCTAGCTTGATTTCCATGCTTCATTGTACCTCCATGCCATGCACATCCTCGCTTTCAATCGGCCTTCACGCATCCGCCACCGATACCTCTAATTCCACCAAAATGAAGTCGATTCCTGCACTTGTTCACCAAAAGGAGTTTTAAGTATATGCAATGCAAAATAACGTGAAATACAACTAAAATAAAATGAAATGTACTCGAGGTGGGCACAGTTCGCATGGATTAATATACAATAAGTGAGTAAAAATATCACTTATCAAATACCCCCAAACTTGAACTATTGCTTGCCCTCAAGCAATGCATATAAATGAACACTGAAAATGTTACTACTAAACTATGCAACTACTCTATGATGCAAACTAGTCTCACATAATCTTAGCCATAACAGAATTTCAGCCCAAATTACCTCAGTGAACTATCCAGATTCTAGAACATAGTTTCAAACCAAACCATAGACATAACATCATACACTCAGATAAGTCATGACTGCCATAGAGATGATGATGTGTGTGTGTATGTTGTTCACAGAAACTTAATTCAAGCAAAGATAATATATCCTACACTGCTCTAAACAGAAAATTATAGTCTAAATCAAGATTCATGTATATTCATGCAACACAGACTGTTTAAACATATCACCGCAAACTAAGGCTCAACAATGGGTTTATTGCTTTATTACTACTCACGAGGGAGATTTAATTCGCACTTTCCCGCAGTGTTTATTGCTATTATATTTTTTTACATGACTGTGCAATGTCTTAATCCATTAGGCACACTGCTACCCCTTAGCGAGCTTTCAACCAACGACTCGCTGCACCATGAAAGACCTTAGGGCGCTAGGTGTGAGAGACAATCCCCCATGCATTTTACTCAACTAGCTAGGACCCCGAATTAAGACTAATCACATTATTGCTTTTCTTTTTTTCTTTTTTCTTTTTTATACACAGCATGCCCATGTTTCCCCAAAATTTGCACTTTAATGACTTACAGTCTACAACATTTTCCTCATGTTTCTCTTTTTAAAACTACATGTTCTATTGATCAATGCAAGACACACATCTTAGACTTACAAGTGAATGTGAACACAATTGTGCAAACCGAAAGCATATAAACAACAACATGAATCGTATTGTGTAAAACATTATATCCAAGTTGTGTTATGCAACATATTTCGAAATCGTTCACAATTCACTATCATCATTGGCTTAGGCAAAAATTTCTATTTATACGCAAGAATTTATGTGAGACATTAAACTAAACATACTATCAATGAAAAAAAATAAAATAAAAATTTTATGCTAAAATTTAACTAACACATATTCATGCAAAATTAAACTAAACATGCTAAAATAAAATGCAACTGAACTACTATGCAAGTACACCAATACCCCCAAACTTAAAATGTACAATGTCCGCATTGAATGAAGGTAAAGGGTACAAGAAAAACTCCCCTATGTATCGACATGACCACCCTCCTCGGGTGGTGAATCTGGTGGTGGATATGGCACGGCGGTCCCGAACTGGGGCCATTCAAGCATCGTTCCTTGCTGCGTGAATGCTTCGGCCAAAGCCCTGGTGATTATCGGAGAAAAAGTCCCAAAATTCTCATATAATGCGTCGACTTTGCGAGCCGACCTTCGGAGGTGTCGATCGCCAATGACAGGCCGCTTACGGGTGGATGGACTCTTTGGATCGACGGGTCTGGGGGATTGCTTGGTCAAGGTTTGGCGAGGTGAATCATTAATGAAACCACGTCCGCGCTGGTGTGGTTCACCACCCATCCAATCCTGGAGCTTAACTATTGTGGCTGATGTAATGTCACGACTGGCTTCGCCTGTGTCTCCGTCTGGTCCATGGAACTCCCTCGCAAGATACAAAGTAATGTTGTTGCCTGCCACGATGTGGAATGCTCCCAGCCATGTTTCCTCGCTAATAACGATGCATGTTTTGATGAATGAGGTGGCCGACGTCTATGTACTTCCCTTCAATAATACCCCATAGAATGATGGCTTGCTCCTTTGTGATGATATGCTTGTGAGTGGACAGAATTAGTTTGGCACAGATAAACAGATGCCATGCTTGGGTGTAGCGATTCAAAGTGGAAGCTGGAAATGAGAGAGAGGTTTCGGTTACAGCCGACCTTTACAGTCCACTTAGTGCCCGGGATGCACAATTCTGAAATTAGAACATCCAAGTCAGTCGTTAAATGGTCACCTTGGAACCAATTGGCCGACCCGGTAGGTGGGGTATAAGTTATTCCATACACTGTTCTAATAGCTGAGGGGCAAAAATCCACTTGCACCTGTCGAATGAGCGTTATGCCGTGTTGCTCCATCTCTTTTGCGTTTGCATAGAATTCCTGAACGACTTCCATTGGAATAGGTACAGGTGTGGCGGCTAGGCTAACCCAGTTCCTTTCTCGGAGCATGCTCCATAGCTGTCCATCCGTCTTGGTGGGTCTAAAGCCTCGTTCCGGCAAAAACGATTTACTCAGAAGGTGATAATAGATGTGATGAGCCTCCCGACTTAAGAAGTTTCTTTGTTCCGTGACATCGTCATCGGGAGCACTAGATGAGGAATTAGAGGTTGAAGAGATTGAGTTTGCACGGCTTCGTGTTAGACCTATGACCAACTGCTATGGAGAGAATGCAAGTGTTTTGCATTAGATGATATTATCCCTAAACTTTCTTTCACCCAATCCCACAAGATAAACCCTAGGTTGACTCCAATGAGGATGGTGGTGATATACGTATGTATTGGTAGGGATTGGCCTTTTATTAGGGGAGAGTAGACTCATAATAAAACACGTAAATAATAATATCTCTGTTGGGCGTAGCGCGCGGCCATGCGACATGGTACGGTTGATCTATCGCGGGCGCGCGAAGATGTGAAAACTATCTGCAAGTTATGCGGGCGCGAGGTAACACCTGTTGGGGTACTTGCAACATGCGAATCGGTTTCCCCGAGTCGTAGTTTCGAACTTCCAAGTGGAGGTTGTGATGTGTGTAACCCAAATCACCTACAACAAGATGAGTGCAACACAGAGTAGGTATCAAGCAACATAGAATGACTCTAACTTCTATTTTACTTAAGAATTGAAAATAGTTTCAAGATGAAATTGATGGGTTGCCTCCCATCCAGCGCTAAGTTATAGTCACTTTAGTTTGACTGTCCCAGGGGCTCATGTCGACAAGAGAATCATAGTGACATTGTGTCTTTCCACTTCGTCACCAAAGTAATGCTTCAACCGCTGTCCGTTTACTTTGAAAGGGTTGTCTGGGAATTGGTTGTATATTTCAATTGACTGCGTGTGGAAAGACAGCGTTTTCATCGTGAAAGGCCCCGACCAACGTGATTTCAGTTTTCCAGGGAAGAGTTTAAGTCTGGAATTATAGAGCAACACCCTTTGCCCCAGCTTGAACGTTCTATCCATTATCCTACGATCATGCCACCTTTTCACTTTTTCCTTGTATAATTTCGCATTCTCATAAGCCTGTAATCTAAACTCATCTAGCTCATTTAGTCAAGTAGTCTTTTTCTCCCCGCAGATGTTAAGTCAAGGTTGAGCTTCAGACGCCCAATAAGCCTTATGCTCTAGCTCCTCCAGGGAGGTGACAGGCTTTGCCATACACAATTTAAAAAGGTTACATCCCCAAAGGGGTTTTGTATGCGGTGCGATAGGTCCATACAACATCATCTAATTTTAATGACCAATCCTTACGTGTTGGATTCACAACTTTTTCCAGTATTCTTTTGACTTCTCGGTTTGATACTTCGGCTTGGCCATTTGTTTGTGGGTGATATGCCGTGGTGATGCGATGTTTCACCCCGTACTTAGCTACTAAGGTGGTGAATTGCCTATTGCAGAATTGACTGCCTTCGTCACTAATGATAGCCCTTGGAGTTCCAAACCTCGTAAAAATGCTCTTGTGCAGAAACTTGAGGACTACTTGGCATCGTTGGCCTCAGAAAGTCGCAACCTCCACCCATTTTGAAACGTAATCAACTACGAGCAATATATAGAGATTGCCGCAGGAAGAAACGAAAGGTCCCATGAAATCAATGCCCCATACATCAAAAATTTCTACTTTTAGGATGGTATTCAATGGCATCTCGTTTCTTTTAGAGATATTACTAACTCGCAGACATCTGTCACATCGCTGGACGAAATGGTAAGCGTCCTTGAAGATAGTTGGCTAGTAAAACCCTGCTTGAAGGACTCTTGCTGCTGTCCGTTCCCCGCCATAGTGACCTCCATACACTGATGAGTGACACTTGTGCAGAATCCCTTTGGTCTCGCTATACGGAATACACCTTCTTATCACTTGATCCGAACACTGTTTGAACAGGTAAGGCTCATCCCATATATACCATTTGACGTCATGCAAAAATTTCTTTTTCTGATATCCCACCAAGTCAGGAGATACCGTCTTACTTACTAGATAATTTGCGAAGTTTGCAAACCATGGCCCTTCCCCTTTCACCACAAACAAATACTCATCTGGAAAGGACTTATTGATCATAACGTTATCCTGTACTTCTCTTTCCGGATTCTCGATTCGAGATAAGTGGTCCGCCACTTGGTTTTCAGTTCTCTTTTTGTCCTTGATTTCCAAGTTAAATTCCTACAGTAGTAAGATCCATCTAATCAGCCGCGATTTAGCGTCCTTCTTGTCCATTAAATGTCAAATAGCTGCGTGATCTGTATACACTATCACTCTTGTTCAAATCAGATATGCTCGAAATTTATCAAAAGTGTATACCACTGACAATAACTCTTTTTCTGTGGTGGTATAGTTCAATTGTGCATCCGTTAGGGTCTTGCTGGTATAATAAATCACATGAAATATCTTTTCTTTCCGCTGGCCCAACACAGCCCCTACGGTGTAATCACTGGCGTAACACATCAATTCGAACGATAAAGTCCAATCAGGTGCAGTAATTACTGGTGCTGAAATCAATTTTCTCTTAAATTGTTCAAATATAGATACGTAAGTGTCACCGAAATTGAATTTTGCATCTTTCTCCAATAGGCTGCATAATGGTTTAGTGATTTTGGAGAAATTCTTAATGAACCTGCGGTAGAACCCTGCATGTCCCTGAAAACTGCGAACTCCTTTTACTGATGTGGGTGGTAGCAGGTGCTCAATAGTCTCCATTTTTGCTTTATCCACCTCAAGCCCCGTCTTTGAAACTTTGTGTCCCAAAATGATTCCTTCTTGTACCATGAAGTGGCATTTTTCCCAGTTTAGCACTAAATTTGTTTCAACGCATCTCTTTAACACCATAACTAGATTCTCGAGACATAAGTCAAATGAATCCCCAAAGACTGAGAAATCATCCATAAATACTTTAACATTCTGTTCCACCATGTAGGAGAATATAGCCATCATACATCTTTGAAACGTGGTTGGAGCATTACACAACCCAAAAGACATCCTTCTAAAAGCAAAAGTGCCATATGGACATGTGAAAGTAGTCTTTTCCTGATCTTCTGGAGCTATCATAAATAACCATCCAGGAGGCAATAGTATTCATGCCTTGCTAGTCTGTCTAACATCTGATCGATAAATAGGAGCGGGAAATGATCTTTCCTTGTAACCTTGTTTAGCTTGCGGTAATCCATGCAAACTTTCCACCCCGTCACTGTTCTTGTTGAGATTAGCTCATTATTCTCATTAGTCACAACGGTCATTCCACCCTTCTTCGGAACACACTGTACGGGACTCACCCATGCGCTGTCTGAGATTGGATAGATTATTCCTGCATCTAGCCATTTTAGTACCTCTTTCTTAACCACCTCCTTCATTATTGGATTAAGCCTCTTTTGTTGCTCAACAGTCGACTTGCTACTATCTTCCATTAGGATCTTGTGCATGCAATACGAAGGGCTAATTCCTTTGATATCTGCTATGGTCCATCCAATAGCTGATTTGAACTCTGTAAGCACTCGGAGATGTTTTTCTTCCTAACAAGATGTTAGCAAGGTACAATAATCATGTAATTTGGAATCTGAACTTAAAAATGCAAACCTGAGATGTTCCGGTAGTGGCTTCAACTCCAATTTGGGAGGTGTCTCAAGAGATGGTTTTAGCTTTATTGAGGTATCTCCAGCTATAGTCAATGGCTCTGCAGGGGGTCTAAATCTCCTGAATTGGGGGTTGGTATCCAGATAGTGAACAAATTCGTCAAATTCTTCATCCTCTGCATCTGAATTCTCATCAGTGATATTCCTCAAAGGTTCATAGTCTGCTAAACTCTAAATATCATCATTTAGAATCCGACTCACCCAATCAACGAAGAAATAATCCTCCTCATCCGTTGGGAATTTCATAGCTTTGAATGCATTAAAAATGACCTCTTGATCCTGAACTCACATCGTGAGTTCCCCTTTTTGTATATCTATTAAAGCTCTGCCCGTGGCCAAGAATGGTCTTCCCAGTATGATCGGAATATTCTTGTCCTCTTCGAAATCTAGGATGATAAAATCAGCTGGAAAGATGAGCTTATCCACTTTAACCAATACATTTTCAACAATTCCTCATGGATATGTGATGTAAATGGCCACTAACTATAATGATATGTTCGTTGGTCTTGGAGCTGATAATCCTAACTGGTTGAATACAGACAGTGGCATCAAATTTATACTTGCTCCCAAATCACATAAACATTTGTTAAACTCCATCTTCCTAATAGTGCAAGGAATTGTGAAGCTACCCGGATCTTTCAGCTTTGGAGGTAACTTACGTTGAAACACCGCACTGCATTCTTCTGTCAAAGCTACCGTTTCAAACTTATCTAATCTCCTCTTCCTTGACAGTATACCCTTCATGAACTTTGTGTAGCTTGGAATTTGTTACAATGCTTCAAAGAAAAGGTATATTGATTTGCGACTTTTGAAGACCTCTAAAAAACTTGTCGAAACTGTTTGTCATCTTTCGCTTTGCTAACTTTGCGGATATGGTATTCGAGGGCAAGTGGTTGTAATGGACTCTTGACCTTCTCTTCGTAACTCCGCTTTATTTGCTTTTCATTTTGTGAACCTCATCATAATTTTCCGATTTTTATCCTCCCGTTTTTTTCTTCAGATCGAGCTACCGCATGGCCTACTTAGTGGTATCATACGCGGGCGCGTGACTTGCAGGTACTGTCAAGTCTTTCCCAGATCGCAATGTTATTGCTTAACACTGCTCCTTCCCGTCTCTTCTAGGATTTGTCTCTGTGTTACTTGGCAGAACACCTTGGGGCCTATTAGTAAGCATGGTCACCATTTGCCCCATTTGCGTCTCTAAATTCTCGATAGCCACTGCTTGGCTTTTGATCATGACATCGGTGTTTGCCATGTATTTCAACATCATCTCCTCCACATCTGATTTCTTCTCTGGATGTGATGCAGCTGGAGTGGTGTTGTTGCTGTTGAGTAAATCCCGGTGGAAATGGTGTTTTTCAGATAAACCGTGGGTCAGGCCGATCGTTGTTAAACCGCTGATTCGATTAGAATCGATTTTTTTATTGTCCTTGGTTGTTAGACCAGCTGAAGTTTGGATGATTGCGGTTGTTGGGGTGGTATGTGTTCTGGAATTGGCCTTGGTCCTTTCTGTAGGAGTTTATATATCGAATCGCTTCGAAAGCCGATAAAGACATTGGTCTGTGGAGTGTGACCCCGCACAAATCTCACAAACAAAAGCAATCGTCTTCACTTTACTCTCTACCAACGTCTCTATTTTCTTCGCCATGGCTGCCATTTATGCTGATAGCTGTGTAATCACATCCACCTCCAACATACCTGGAACTTTGGGTTGAGACATCCGAGTTGTAGGATTCTGATAGTCATTCGCGGCCATTGTCTCAATTAGCGTATAGGCCTCATCATATCTTTTTGTCCATAATGCCCTCCTCCGCGGCCAGATCTACAATCGCTTCCCGACCGCCATCCCAAGCCATCAGAAATGAATTAATTACTACCACCGGTAAACCATGATGTGGACACTTCCTAAGCATCTCCTTATACCTTTCCCATGCTTCATATAAGGATTCACCCTATTGTTGCTCAAACTGAGATATGGTTGTCCTCATCTTTGCAGTCTTAGCCATTGGGAAAAACTTGGCTAAAAATTTCTGTGCTAAATCCTCCCATGTAGTAATCGATCCAGCAGGCAAAGAATGTAACCAACTCCTTGCTTTATCCCTCAATAAAAATGGGAATAACCGTAGTCTGATGGCATCTTCCGTCACACCATTATATCTGAATGTGTCAAAAATCTCGATGAAGCTTAATAAGTGTTCATTCGGATCATCGTCAGAAAAGACCCCAAATCAGATCAATTACGCACCATCTGAATAGTGCCCATTTTTATTTCAAAGGTGTTTACTGCTATAGCCGGTTTGACTATGCTAGACTGTAATTCATTTATGTTCGGTATGGAATATTTCCTTAGAGCCCGATGCTCTTCTCTTGGATCAATCCTTTGTTCTTCAGCCATATTAACTGTAATGCTTTCTAACAGCTCTTGCAGATTTATCCGCACACTCGCTTTCCAACCTTTTTCGTTTATATTAGCTTGTGATGGTGTTAACTCTGAGTTGGAGGATCGCGTGTGCATAAAATTCTACAAGCACTGTAGAATCAAAAAAACAAAATAAAATAGAAATGAGAAATGAATAGAATTGTCTAAGTCATACAATACAGCTTTAAACTAATGATAATTATCTAAATTAACGCCTTTCCCCAGCAGCTGCGCCAAAAACTTGTTGCCTCTTTTATAGTTCTTATAAAAGAGCTCTAACTCATGCAAGTATACACGGGTCAACAAGTAATACAGAGTAAGTAAAGTATCAATCCCACAGAGAAAGTGTTAACTTTAGACTACTATGCATTAATTAACTCACTATATTTATATGCGAAGACTATGGACTTGATTGTTGATTTAAACTAATTATGATTACCAACTAAAAATAAGAGTATAAATGGACTAAATATAATGTGGAAACAATGTGATCCTAACTTCATTCAATATTTCATTCAATCGCCATATGTCATGCAAGAAGTGTTCACATATCACAAGATAATAGCCAAGGGCATAAAAGCGAGTTATAACCATTTTCCAATGCACTACAACCAACTCACATATCATCTATAGATGTTAGAATCTATGTAATCACCAATACCATCACAATTACCATATTCCTATGCGCAATTGTAATCCTATTGATTTTAAGCACAACCCTTATTCTAGCTCATACGAAAAAACAGTATATTCCTATCTGTTTCACAAAATATGCAATCACCATATTCGCATGCTATCATTATTTCATCCATATTCATATGTTCATTTCCAATTCCATATAAATACTAACATGAAGATTATTAGTCATTCATACATACAAACCAACCATGATAGATAGCCCAATGATATGCAAAACAAATCTAACACTTAGATGTGCAACCAAATTACATATTAAAATCCGTTAGAATCCCATAATGGAGTTTAGTTCATGACTGAACCAAAAGCCATTATGGGATCAAGGCTAAACATGATTAATAAACAAACAAGTGGAAGAAAGTTAGAATGATCAAACCCAATCGTTGAATAGAAACCAATGATTAACTATTGAATCCACAAAGAATTCCCATAAACAATAATCAATATCCATGATGACAGAGATCTCCAAGAAGAAGTAAAGAAAAATAGACGTTATGGCTCTCTCCTACGTTGGAATCTCTCCCAAGGTGTAAACCCTAGTTTCTACTATGAAAGTTACGTAATAAAAGTCTGGTCCCCTTCTCTAACACACGTCAGAATTGTTTATACCAAATTACACATCATTAAGTTGAGAAATAAAAATAAAACAAATTACAAAGATCAAGATCGCATGCGGCACGCACGCCGCCCCTAGTATTTTCGGCTCGTGGGTCGCGAGACTTGCAAAGAAGTTCGCACCAAACTAGACGCCCTCTCGCTACGGTCACAAGACTCATGCCTTCATGGGTGCGAAATGAAGTCTCTCACGGTCGTCAAGGTCCCTTGCCTCATGGGCGCTGACTTGCTGAAGGTTCCCATGTATATAACTTCAGATTTTGGCAGCAAGCGCTGAAGTCTCGCTTTTGTATCTTCACGCTATTTGTGTCCCGCAATTCGAAGTCTGGTTTCGCGCTGTCATTGCTGCTACTTGCTTGAATCCTCATGCTAGCTTGATTTCCATGCTTCATTGTTCCTCAATGCCATGCACATCCTCGCCTTTCAACTGGCCTTCACGCATCCGCTCACCGATACCTCGAATTCCACCAAAATGAAGTTGATTCCTGCACTTGTTCACCAAAAGGAGTTTTAAGTATATGCAATGCAAAATAACGTGAAATACAACTAAAACAAAATGAAATTTACTCGAGGTGGGCACAATTCGCATGGATTAATATACAATAAGTGAGTAAAAATATCACTTATCAGTAAGGTGGTCTTGGTCTAAACTGTTGCTGAGCTGACTATGACTGAAATTGATTATTCAGTTGAAACTAATTCTGTTGACTTCCTTGATTATTAGACCAACTGAAGTTTGGATGGTTGCGGTTGTTAGAGCTGTATGTGTTCTGAAATTGACCTTGATCCTTCCTATAGTTGCTCACATACTGTACTGACTCTGAATTGATCGCGCATTGGTCCGTTGAATGTGATCCTGCACAAATCTCATATACAAAGGCAACTGTCTTCGCCTTAGTCTCTATCAATGAGTCAATCTTCTTTGTCATGGATGACATCTGTGCTGACAATTGTGTGATCGCATCCACTTCTAACAAACCTGCTACTTTGGGTTGTGGCATCCTAGCTGTAGGGTTTTGAAAATCATTAGTTGCCATTGTCTCAATGAGATTATAGGCCTCTTCATAGCTCTTCACCCATAAAGCTCCTCCTGCAGCTGCATCTACAATAGGCCTGGACTGCCATCCCAATCCATTATTAAATGTGTTGATCACCATCCTATCTGGCATGCCATGGTGTGAACACTTCCTTAGCATCTCTTTGTATCTCTCCCAGGCTTCATATAAAGATTCACCTTGTTGCTGCTCAAACTGGGAGATTGTTGTCCTCATCTTCGCAGTCTTAGCCATTGGGAAAAACTTGGCTAAGAATTTTTGTGCTAGGTCCTCCCATGTGGTTATAGATCCCGAAGGTAGAGAGTGAAGCCAACTTCTTGCTTTTTCTCGCAATGAAAATGGAAATAGCCTTAGTCTGATAGCATCCTCTGTCACCCTGTTGTATCTGAAAGTATCACATATTTCGATGAAACTCAACAGGTGTTCATTAGGATCATCTGTAGCAGCACCCCCAAACTGTACCGAATTTTGCACCATTTGAATAGTGCCCAGCTTTATCTCAAAGGTGTTAGCTGCTATCGCTGGTCTGACTATACTTGACTGCAGTCCATTAATATTCGGCATAGAGTAGTCTCTTAAAGCCCTGTGCTCCTCCCTTTGCTCGTCTCTTTGTTCCGCGGCTGCCATATTAGATGTTGTGGTCTCTAGCTCTACTTGTATATTTCTACGTGTTCTTGATTTCCAACCCCTACCGTTGATGTTGTCCTGTAAAGGTGTTAACTCAAGATTGGAAGATCGAGTGCGCATATACTATAAAAAAATGCCTGCAGGAAAAACAGAAATAGAATTGAGATAGGATTAGATTTGTCTAAGTCATACAATATAGCTTAAGACTGATGATAATAATAATAAAATTAAATGCCTTTCCCCGGCAACGACACCAAAAACTTGTTGTCTCCTTTTTAGTTGTAATAAAAGGACTCTAACTCATGCAAGCATACATGGGTCAAAAAGTAGTACAGAGTAAGAAAGTATCGATCCACGGAGAAAGGTTTCAAGATTAAATTATTATGCATCAACTGTATCACTATTCATATATGCTTAAACGAATGCTATAATTTTGAATGAATCTTAACTCACTTAATGAATAAAAGAAGAATAATAAAATAATAAATCAAATATGGAAATAATGAGATTCTAAGTTCAATTCATATTTAATCTAAATAATACCATAATGAAAGATTATACGTGTATCATGGAAAATTAGCCAAGAGCACGAAAACTAGACATAACCATTTTTCAATGCATTATGACCTACTTACATAACCTCTACGTGCAATAGAAATCATGTAATCGTCAATAAAACCATAATCACTATATTTTTATGTGACTTTGTAGAATATTGAATTGAAGCATAAGCTCTTATATAACTACACACGGTGAAACAATATATTTCTATCTGGTTCACGAAATATAAAGCTAAACAATTCAGCCTCATAAACGCATGCTATCATGATTACAACCATACTCACATGTCATTTTTCAATTCCATATAAGTACATAAAATGAATGGTGATCAAACATTCATGTAATCCAATCAATCATAATAGAAATTCCATGACAACTACACAATCAAGCAATCAGGCCATTATTATTAGACTACATATCAATTTCCATTAGAATCCCATAATGGAATTTAGTTCATCTCTGAACCAAAAGCCGTTATGGGATTATAGCAACACATGAAAAATAAATAAGACAATTGAGAGAGAAAGTAGAATCGATCAAACGCAATTGCAGATTATAATCTAAAAGTGATGTTCAAATCTCCAATATAATCCAGCAAAATAAAAGTAGTTCTTATTCAATGAATCAATCCAAAAGGAGATGAAGAAAATATTCAATGTATGCTCAACCCTCTTTGGAATTGCGTTCAACGCCTGGAACCCTAGTTCTCTAATATGAAAAATTGATAAAAACAATAATCATCGTGTCTGGTACCAACCAGGGTAGTTTATGTCAATCTAAACACTTCAAATTTAAAAATTAACATAAAGTTAAACAAGCATTATGATGACGGCGTGGCACACACGAGGCTCTAGTGAAAAAAAAATGAGGGCGCTGGTAGCATTTATGGTTTCTGCGGTGTGTCAGGTGTGTGATGCTGATTTCTAGCTCATTTAGCCGCGCGACTTCTATGTCATGCCTTCTTATGTTCTGCTGATGTTTCCTGTTTTACACTGCTTGATGCTTGCTCTTCCACCATTGCTCAGTTTCGTATCTCCACTCGTTCCTCGTGTCATGCCTTCATTAGTCTCGTGCCACCTACCACTGCCGAATTGTGCCTTTTCCTGCAATTTCATACCATCGGAGTTCTCATTACATGCAATGCAAATTAACACAAAATGCAACTAAAAGCATACTAAAATGTACTTGAGATGAGCATAGTTCGCGTGAATTGATATCCAATAAGTAGGTATAAAACCTACTTATCAATATTTAACAACCAGATCATTCCCAGGAAAGAGGGGGCTTTCCGATAAGAATTTCTCCGTATTGGCGCGCAATTAGGTGACCAAACCTCTCCTCGACAGAACTTTTTAGACATCGTCAATATTGCAAATAATAATATGAATAACTGTGTCATCCCAATTAAATATTAATAATATAAAATATTATGCAGATTATACTGTGACAATAATTGAATCAATAATATGAGAGATATTAAGCAACAATTACTGTAGCAATAATTGAGTATAACTGAGTGACTTCTCACGTAAGCATCAATAATCAATACCGCGTGCTACTATACAACCACGCGTATTACTGTACTTTTACCACCATGTAGTTCAACAGTTTAACGGTAAAACTTTCACCGTTATTTTATAAAAAGATATTTCTGTCGTTTTCTAACTACGATAATACCTCCATTATGGGGTCCACTAATGATTGTGCCGTCGTACAAATATTCCCTGTTAAAACGAATATTCTTCGACCAATCGAATATACCCCGACAGAACGAATATTTTATATCAACTTGCTTACTTTGCAAAATTTTCAAATATCACCCTTAACTTTTACCTTTATCAATTTAACCATTTACTAAATAACATAATTATTATAAGTAAATTGAATACCTTCATTTCATAAAATTTGGGGTCTTACAATCTCCCCTCCTTATGAAATTTCGCCCTCGAAATTTATGTACGTACATGATATGTTGAAGAGATGATGATACCTCGTCAGATTCTAACTCTTGAGGTATAACCTTTGAGTGTAGAATATGATCCTTTTTATCCAAGATTTTAACACGTATCACCTCATATGTTAAATCTTCTGCTATCTCGTCTAGTTCTAATTCAATAATGTGGTTCGGGTCGTCCACATATTTAAGTAACATCGATACGTGAAAAACGTTATGAACATGCAACATACTTGGTGTGAATCCACTGTTTATAGATTTCGAGAAACAACATACTTCGTTACCTCCACTGTTTATAGATCTTGTTGATTCAAATCGACACTTTCACGTTACATGTCGATCTTATCTCTTTGAAAATACTTGCCTTTGATGTGATTTTAGGAATCGATTGGTTAACTACCCATCATGCTTTTCGTAAGGTTGTTAGCTTTCATATTCCTAACTAACCTGTTATACGAATTCAAGCAACCAAACCACTAAAGTCAATCATTGTCATAAGTAAAGAGCCTCGAACCTTTCACTGGTGACTTCCTTGTGTGGAATGCACCGAAGCCGAACTTTCTGTAAGGGACATTGTGAATAACGGTGGCAAGTTGATAGGTATCAATGTGACGTGCTATCCAAGTCTTGGATGAGAGTCACAGTTTTGAATGATATTTCTATTGTTAATAAATTTCTTGACGTATTTTTGAAGACTTCTTAGCCTACCCTAGAGCGTGAAATCGAATTTTGTATTGACCCCAGTACAAAACCCATTTCTAAAACCCTCAAATATTTTCTTCACCCAAAATGAACGTGTAATGTGCCAAAGACGTTGGCTCAAGCTGTTTAAGATTACGATCGTACCATTCAATATCATCATGGGAAAAGCGAACGTGGTAGCTGACACGTTGATTAGAAGATCGTATACGTTTACTAGTGTGATATTGTTAACACAAAGACCCATTACGTATAACTTACAAATGATGCAGATAGAGTTAAAGACTCTAGGGACCCACGTGAAGATAACGAATATACAATTAGAATAGACTTTAATTGATAAAGTTAAAGTTGTTCAAGCTACATACTCAGAGCTGATGAATGTGAAGAAGAAGGTTCAAGATGACGTTATTCTAGAAGCAAGAATCGATGAAGAGAGGAAATCTCAACCCTCGATTTTATTGGCCCATTTGAAATCCTTGATCTAGTAGGAACTGTGGCCTATAGACTCGTTTTACCGCCAAATATGTCGCGTGTTTATAAGGTTTTTCACGTATCGATGTTACGTAAAAATGTGGACGACCCGAACCACATTATTGAATTAAAACTAGACTAGATAGCAGAAGATTTAACGTATGAAGAGATACGTGTTAAAATCTTGGATAAGAAGGATCGTATTCAACACTCAAAGGTTATACCTCAAGAGTTAGAATCTGAAATGAAGTCAAGGTATCTTCATCTCTTCGGCATACCAGGTACATACGTAAATTTCTAGGGCAAAATTTCATAAGGAGGGGTGATTGTGAGACCCCAAATTTTATGAATAAAGATTTAAATTTCTCAAAACATTTTTTAATATTATGGTGTGGATTTGATATAATGTTATAGTTGTGGGTAACATTTAAAAATTTTGCAAAGTATGCAAGTTGTTGTATAATATTCGATTGGTCGGGGAATATTCTTTTTGTCGGGGAATATCCGTACGACGGTACAATCATTAGAGGACCCCACAACAGAATTATTATCGGATTGAGAAAACGACAAAAATAATTTTATAAAATAACGGCGAAAGTGTTCTAGTTAAAAAGCATTGAACTACTCGGTAGTAAAAGTACAGTAATACGCATGGTTACATAGTAGCACATGGTATTGATTATTGATGCTTACATGAGAAGTCACTCAGTTATACTCAATTACTGCTACAGTAAATGCTGCATCATATCTCTCATATTATTGATTCATTTATTGTCACAGTATCATCTGTATAATATGTTATATTATTAAATCAATAATTGAGACGACAAAGTTATTCATATTTCTTTTTATTCGAAGCTCATATTAGGGTTCGAGTATTTCACTTTTTCTCGAACCATACTCGATACCTGCTCGATGGATCATATTCGAATATTGGTTTTATCCATGCTAGTAAGCTAAATATGTGATATTTGTATCAATCTTTATAATTTATAAAGTGTAGTATGAAATTGTGTAAACTTGTACTTGAATAAATCAATGAATTGAATATCAATTTTTATTACATTATTTATAATTTCAATACATAAATAAAAGTGAAAAAGTTTTATATATAAATATTAGTTAAGTAGACAATTTAGTATGTAGTGGTTCAGTTTTAAGTGAAATGGTTCTTATTCGAAACTCGATTTGAAAGCTCATGAGTAACTCGCTTTGTAAACGAGTTGAGTACTTACGAGCCGAGTAGGTCCGAGTAATGATCCGAGTCGAATCTGGCGCAAAAATATAAATCCCTTATCGAATCCGAGTCGAATTCGAGCTCAATTTTTTCGAGTCGAGCCGAATCTGAGCATGAAGGTGTTCGCTGAGATTCGACTCGTTTACACCCCTATATGTGGATTACCACATGCATGGTGAATGATCCTTCGTATTCATTCCTTATTAAATTGTGAAAATGATATGTCTACGTGGATTACTGAATGGCGGGCGAAAATCCATTTGCAATTTCATATATTCTATTATACTCAGTTGGTTAAAGCTTTGGCTTCTATACTCCATGAAATTAGTGGAATATCTTTGATATTTGCGCTTCATCCAGTATCTTTTCATGGAAATATTCTTCTGAGCATTCTTTAATTTTACTCTATAAAGCAGTATCATGTTGACAATTTGGACGTTATTGGTTCCTGGATAAATTAATTTATAAATCTTTAAAATTTATTCTTGAACTTGTTTTATTGAATTATTATGTCATTGTCATCATCCTCATACTTATATTGTGATGAAAGTCATCTTTGGCTTACGTGCATAGATGGACTTGGTATGATTATGACAAGGGATTATTCGGTACAATCATGACCGTAATGTGATGAATGATGTGGTAAAAGTCCTCATTGGCATATAGTTCATTGGTGGACAGTTGTTGATATGATTATGACCATTGATGATTACATGAATATCCTTGGCCGTGGAGCAGGGATGATTCGATTTTATTTATTAAGCTGAGTCTCAGCGATAAAGTTGATGAAAAACTTTTAAAATCATAGAAGATAGTAGATTTTATACCTTACTTGACTCTTCTAATGGATTGTTTGATCCGCTGCAGTTAAACTTGTTGTCTATTATATTCTATCAGTTTAACATTGTTGAAGGCTAATGATAATTTATTCTGCATTATCTTAGTCATAATATTTCTTACTGGCCTAGTTGAGCTCACCCTTTCTTTCACCGTTTCTCTTGTGAAATGAGAACGTAGCTGGGACTAGTCGGGGAACAGAGTGATGGTCCTAGATGGTGCATTAGTAGTCCTCACTATTCTGTGAAATAGTGTGATAATAAATGTAATGAGGACTCCATTGAGTGTGGATATTGTCTAGATGACAATATTTGTATTAAAACTCATAGCATATGTTTTGTCGTATTTTACACGATTATTGTATAATTAAGTTGTATTTGTATTCAGTACCTTGTATCTGGCGACTCAATATGGGTGATGTATACCTATTTTAGGGGCATCACAGTTGGTATCAAAGCTTAGGGATATGATCCCTGGCTGAGATGTGAGATAAGAACTAGGAGGGGAGAGACAGGGAATTCTTTCGCTAGTATGACCTACCTAAATTTATTTGGTATTTAATTGGTTGGTCAGAGTATAGGGATAATATGTGACATGTTAATTAACCCTTGTTTTGTGGCAGTATTTGAAAATAGCTTTCAAAAATGTTGGGATAAGCAATGAAGCACATGAGACCGTTGAGTCACCAATGATCAATATCCAAGATAATGTGCAACAGGAAGACAATAATCCTCGGGTAAATAATAACACCGATGAAATGATGAACGATGGGATGTTCAGAGGCTTTATGCAATTCATACAACATCAGGCGAGAGAGACTCCTGTTCATAATGCAGGTGGAAACAATGGCAACCCACCGTCGGTTACCGCTAAGAAGTTTAAGGAGCTGGGACCACCGGAGTTTTTGGGAAAGCCAGAACAACTTAAGGCGAAGACGTGGTTAAAGCAGATCACCAAGATATTTGATGTCTTGGGATGCTCCGAGGAGCAAAAGGTTCCCTTTGCCACCTTTATGTTGCGTGAAAAAGCAGATTATTGGTGGGAATCTATAAAACGTACCCAGCCTGATGCACTCAAGATGTCTTGGGAGAAGTTCCAAGAGCTGTTCAACGACAATTACTTTCCCAAAAGTATTCGTCACATGAAGGAGGTGGAGTTTATCAAGTTGGAACAAAATAATATGACCGTATCGCAGTACGAGGCTAAGTTTGCCGAGTTATCCCGATTTGCATCCCATTTGGTCAATAATGAGGAGCAAATGACGCGAATGTTTCTAAGAGGTTTGAAACCCGATATACGTCAATACCTCATTTCTCACAAACTTTGTTTATATTCAGATGTTGTGAATAGGGCTCAGTTATTGGAGTGCGATAATGATTAAGCACAACCAAAATGCAATGACCAACAACACGATAATAATCGTACCAGTGGCAACGACCATCAGAACAATGATAACCATCGTGGGGGAAATTATCATGCCAAGAATGGTAACTACTTCGGTGGTAATCATGGCCAAGATAATAGAAGTGGAAATTTCAAGAAGAGAAGGTTCAATAATGATAGAAAGATAACAACACCAGCACCTGTTAAGGAAGGAGAACGAAGTCGATTCGGTCAGATGCTTCAATGCGAGGGGAGGACATATCGGTCAAATCATGGATGCGTGATCAAGATACAAAGCATGTTATAATTGTGGAAAAGAAGGTCACCTAGCCCAATTTTGTCGTGCACCAAAGTCAAGTCTAGTTGGGATGGTGGTACCCAAGGCGGATACGGACAAAACAAAGTCGGTGGTTTCAGGAAGAGCGTTTTCGTGACTTCTCAAAAAGTGAGTGACCCGAACGAAGTTAGCATGGGTTAGTTAATTATAAATTCTTGTGAAGTCTATACCTTATTAGATACCGTTTCTGCCTATTCTTTTATCTCTCTTGCTTGCGCTCAACGTTTAAATTTGACTTCGAAAAAATTAGACTTTGACTTATTGGTTGAAACTTTGATATTAGAAACCTTCGTTACCTCCACTGTTTATAGATCTTATTGATTCAAATCGACACTTTCACGTTACCTGTCGATCTTATCTTTTTGAAAATACTTGCCTTTGAAGTGATTTTAGGAATCGATTGGTTAACAACTCATCATGCTTTTCGTAAGGCTGTTAGCTTTCATATTCCTAACCAACCTGTTATACGAATTCAAGCAACCAAACCACTAAAGTCAATCATTGTCATATCAAGTCATAAGTAAAGAGCCTCGAACCTTTTGCTGGTGACTTCCTTGTATGGAATGCACCGAAGCCGAACTTTTCGTAGGGGACATTGTGAATAACAGTGGCAAGTTGATAGGTATCAATGTGACGTGCTATCCAAGTCTTGGATGAGAGTCATGTTTTTGAATGATATTTCTATTGTTAATAAATTTTCTAACGTATTCTTGAAGACTTCTTAGCCTACCCTAGAGCGTGAAATCGAATTTTGTATTGACCCTAGTACAAAACCCATTTCTAAAACCCTCAAATATTTTCTTCACCCAAAAAGAACGTGTAATGTGCCAAAGACGTTGGCTCGAGCTGTTGAAGATTACGATCGTACCATTCAATATAATCGTGGGAAAAGTGAACGTGGTAGCTGACGCGTTGAGTAGAAGATCGTATGCGTTTACTAGTGTGATGTTGTTAACTCAAAGACCCATTTCGTATAACTTACAAATGATGGAGATAGAGTTAAAGATTCTAGGGATCCACGTGAAGATAACGAACATACGATTAGAATAGACTTTAATCGATAAAGTTAAAACTACTCAAGCTACATACTCAAAGCTGATGAATATGAAGAAGAAGGTTCAACATAGCGTTATTCTAGAAGCAAGAATCGATGAAGATAGGAAATCTCAACCCTCGATTTTATTAGCCCATTTAAAATCCTTGATCGAGTAAGAACTGTGGCCTATAGACTCATTTTACCGCCAAGTATGTCGCGTATTCATAACGTTTTTCACGTATCAATGTTACGTAAATATGTGGACGACCCAAACCACATTATTGAATTAAAACTAGACGAGATAGCAGAAGATTTAACGTATGAAGAGATACATGTTAAAATCTTGGATAAGAAGGATCGTATTCAACACTCAAAGGTTATACCTCAAGAGTTAGAATCTGAAATGAAGTCAAGGTATCCTCATATCTTTGGCATACCAGGTACGTACGTAAATTTCGAGGGTGAAATTTCATAAGGAGGGGAGATTGTGAGACTCCAAATTTTATGAATAAAGATTTAAATTTCTCAAAATATTTTTTAATATTATTGTGTGGATTTGATATAATGTTATAGTTGTGGGTAATATTTATAAATTTTGCAAAGTATGCAAGTTGTTGTATAATATTTGATTGGTCGGGGAATATTCTTTTTGTCGGGGAATATCCGTACGACGGTACAATCATTAGAGGACCCCACAATGGAATTATTATCAGATTGAGAAAATGAAAAAAATATTTTTATAAAAATAACGGCGAAAGTGTTACCGTTAAAACTGTTGAACTACTCGGTAGTAAAAGTACAGTAATACGCGTGGTTGCATAGTAGCACAAGGTATTAATTATTGATGCTTACGTGAGAATTCACTCAGTTATACTCAATTACTGCTACAATAATTGCTACATCATATCTCTCATATTATTGATTCAATTATTGTCGCAATATCGTCTGTATAATATGTTACATTATTAAATTAATAATTGAGACGACAAAGTTATTCATATTATTATTTGCAATATTGACAATGTCTAGAAGTTCTGTCAATGAGAGGTTTAGTCACCTAATTGCGCGCCAATAAGGAGAAATCCTTATTGGAAAGCCCCCTCTTTCCTGGGAATGACCTGATTGTTAAATATTGTGAATTATAATATTAATGATGAATAAGTTCGTGTTGATTAAAGATGAAATTGATAGTTCCATTGTGTTGGGATTATTAGTGTTAGTAGAAATCGATATTTATTTTGATAATAATTGACGTCTGGAGGTTATATTGTTCAATTGGGTATTCGGGGAACTTTTCATGTCAGAGTACTATTGACGAGTTACTATTCACGAGTTACTATTTATGAGTTACAATTCACGAGGTACTATTCACCCGTAAAATATATTTCTTTTCGGTCCAAATCATTTTTGGGTACAATATTATTCCATGAGGAGATGTGCTAATTTTTCAGACCGTTGGTTGAAGATATAATAGTAAATCAATATGGACCGCTAGTGGAAAGTTATAATAGTAAATCAATATGGATTGCTGGTTTAAAGTTTTAATAGTAAATCAGTATGGACCATTGCTTTAAGTTTTAATAGTAAACCAATATGGACCGTCCGTTTAAAAGTAAATCATTCCGGACCTTTCATGAAGTAGTTACTATTCAGTCCATTCTCCTATAAATAGAAGCTCATTCCTTCATTATTTCTTACGAATTCACTGAAACTCTAGAGAGAGAAACTATATAAAGAAAGAAGAAAAGTATTTTGCTACTTCACTACTCCAATATCCAGTTTCTTCTAAGGTAAGGGATATTATTTGTTGTACTCGTAAGGGATATTATTTATTGTTCTCATAAGAGATATTATTTGTTGTACTCGTAAGGGGTATTATTTCTTTCGTATTCATGAAGAGAACTTCTGTTATTCCATTCTTTATTATTATGTTGGAATAACCTATTTATGCGAAGTACCGCATACATGGTGAAATTCTTCTGTTATTCAATTCTTTATTATTCTGTTGGAATAACCTGTTTGTGCGGTCTATCAAATGCCTGGTGAATTCTGTTGTTATTCCATTCTTATTATTCTGTTGGAATAACATGTTTATGCGAAGTACCGCATACATGGTGAAATTCTTCTAATATTACGTTCTTTATTATTCTGTCAGAATATCATGTCAGTGCATTTACGCCGGACCTGGTGCCATTATTTATTATTCTGTCAAAATATCATGTCTGTGCGTTTATGCCGGACCTGGTTCTAATATTTATTATTCTGTTGGGAATAACCTATCTATGCAGTCTATCGCACGCATGGTAAATCCTTTTGTTATTCCATTCTTTATTATTCTGTTGGAATAACATGTCTATGTGGATTACCACATGCATGGTGAATGATCCTTCGTATTCATTCCTTATTAAATTGTGAAAATGATCTGTCTACATGGATTACCGCATGGCGGGCAAAAATCCATTTGCAGTTTCATATATTCTATTATACTCAGTTGGTTAAAGCTTTGGCTTCTATACTCCATGAAATTAGTGGAATATCTTTGATATTTGCACTTTATCCAGTATCTTTTCATGGAAATATTCTTCTGAGCATTCTTGAATTTTACTCTACAAAGCAGTATCATGTTGACAATTTGGACGTTATTGGTTCCTTGATAAATTAATTTATAAATCTTTAAAATTTATTCTTGAACTTGTTTTATTGAATTATTATGTCATTGTCATCATCCTCATGCTTATATTGTGATGAAAGTCATCTTTGGCTTACGTGCATAGATGGACTTGGTATGATTATGACCAGGGATTATTCGGTATAATCATGACCGTAATGTGACGAATGATGTGGTAAAAGTCCTCATTGGCCTGTAGTTCATTGGTGGACAGTTGTTGGTATGATTATGACCAGGGATTATTCGTTATAGTCATGACCATTGATGATTACATGAATATCCTCGGCCGTGGAGCAAGGATGATTCAATTTTATTTATTAAGTTGAGTCTCAGCGATAAAGTTAATGAAAAACTTTTTAAATCATAGAAGATAGTAGATTTTATGCCTTACTAGAATGGAATAACAAAAGAAATCACCAAGCATGTGATAGACCGCACAGACAGGTTATTCCAACAGAATAATAAATAATGGAACCAGGTCATGCGTAATGCACAAACATGATATTCCAACAGAATAATAAACAACGGAACCAGGTCATGCGTAAACGCACTGACGGGAATGTTCCAACAGAATAATAAATAACGGAACCAGGTCATGTGTAACGTACAAACAGGATGTTCCAACAGAATAATAAAGAATGGAGTAACAGAAGAATTTTACCAAGTATAGGGTAGCCCGCGTATACAGGTTATTCCAACAGAATAATAAAGAATGGAATAACAGAAGTTCTCTTCATGAGTAAGAAAGAAAGAATATCCCTTACGAGTACAACAAATAATATCCCTTACCTTGGAAAGAAGAGTACTGAATATAGGACTATTGAAGTAGCAGAATACTTTTCTTCTTTCTCTCTAGAGTTTTAGTGAATTCGTAAGAAATAATGAAGGAATGAGCTTCTATTTATAGAAGAATGGACTAAATAGTAACTAATTCATGAACGGTCCAGATTGATTTACTTTTAAACGGACGGTCCATATTGATTTAATAAAATATTCTAATAAAACAAAATCTTTTAAATAAAATATAATATATTCTATTTATATTATATATTTATAAACTCACGGGTCATAACCCCCGTGATACTACCTGCCAATTCCCATGAATTCCTTTCAAACTAACACATGTATATATATATATATATATATATATATGTATAATAATAATAATAATAATAATAATAATAATAATAATAATTGTACCCTCCTTGCCAATTTTCAAAACATTGCATATATATATATATATATATATAATTAATACCTATAGTACTCCATCCTGTCTCCACCAAAATTCACTATCATATATATATATATATATATATATATATATATATATATATAAATAAATAAAAGTGCTTTCTCCACCAAAATCCACTATCATATATATATACATAAAATAATAATAATTGTACTCCTCCACGTGAATACCAAATTCCCCCAACCCAATTGACACACACACACACACACACACACACACACACACACATATATATATATATAAATATATAATACTTATATATATATATATATATATATAACAAAACTGAGATAACTTTTCACTGACAGTTTCGAAAAATGGGTAAGTGGGAGTTTAAATAACAAGCCAAACTTACAACAAATACTTCATAAAAATCTCCTCAATATTTTTAACAACACTTATCATCATTATTATAATTCACAATATTAATCGACCAGGGAGTTCCCAAGAAAGAGGAGGCTTTCCAATAAGGATTTCTCCCTATTGGCGCGCAATTAGGTGACCAAACCTCTCCTTGACAGAACTTCTAGACATCATTAATATTGCAAATAATAATATTAATAACTTTGTCGTCTCAATTATTAATTTAATAATATATAAAATATTGATAATAATTGAATCAAATAATGTGAGATACTTACGCAAAGAATTCTTCGTAATAATAATTGAACAAAACTGAGTGACTTTTCACGTAAGCATCAATAATCAATATCGCGTGCTACTATGCAACCACGCGTATTACTGTACTTTTAACACCGGGTGTTTCAACAGTTAACGGTAAAATTTCCGCCGTTATTTTTATAAAGTATTTTTGTCATTTTCTCAATCCGAAAATAATTCCGTTGTGGGGTCCACCAATGATTGTGTCGTTGTACGAATATTCTCTGTTAAAATGAATATTCCCCGACCAATCGAATATTATATAACAACTTGCGTACTTTGCAAAATTTATAAATATTACCCACAACTATAATATTATATCAAATTAATCCCATAATATTCAAAAATGATATTTATAGAAAATTCATCTTTATTCATAAAAGTTGGGGTCTTACACATTTCATGTACTGATGCAGATCAGATGTTATGCCATGTAGTGCAGTTCTTAAATCATCAATGTCTACAATAGGAGAGTTAACGTCAAATACCTCATCTATACTTACTTCATGAATGTTGGAGTTCTTTTTATCCTTTGCATGCTTGGCCATCAGGCAAAGATTTGTCATTTAAGGATCTTCATCATCTCCAGATTCGGGAGTTGATTCATTGTCTTAGTCACTCCACGATCCTCCAGCTACAAGACCTTTGTCTTTCTTCTGAGGCCTTTTGTTTCCTTTGAATTCCTTCTTTGAATTTGATTTCTTCTTCAGTTCTTCTCTAAGAGGTTTGTTGCAGTTTGCAATGAAATAGCCAGTCTTCTTGCAATTGTAGCATAGGTCATTTATCTGCTCCTGGCTGCTGTAGTTGTTGACTTTTTTGGTTTGTTGATTCTACCTTGACGCATGAACCTTATGAGTCTTTTTACCAGCATTGCAAACTCCTCATCATCATCTTCATCATAGTCAGAGTCATTTTCAGTATTGGCTTTGGAGATATTGTCAATTACTTTGAGAGCAACCCCTTTATCCTTCTTTCTTCATTCAGATAGAGTTTCTGTTCGTTGAGTCAACTCCAGTTCATAAGGCAAAGTGTCAAAAATGCCCCTGATATTTACCCCGATGTCCCACTTGCACCCTAAACTAATTTTGTTTTCAAAAGTACCCTTAACGTTATATTTTTTGGGTCGCCCGTGCCCCTGCCGTTAATAGAAGACAAACGGGGTTAAAATGTGATGACGTGGCAGAATTAAATATAAAACATATTCTAAATAAAACAATATATATCATTTAATCAAAACAAAAAATACTAAAATTCAAAAAAAAAAGCATAACATATTTACATCATTTAATCAAAATAATAAAAATTAAATTATTTTGTTAACTAATCAAAACAACTAATTTAATAAAATAAGTTGTATAACATATTTACATCATTTAATCAAAATACTAAACTTCAAAATATAACATATTTACATTAAATACAAATTAAAAAATAATAAAATACTAATTAAAAAATACTAAAATAATAAAAAAATCAAATTAAAAAATACTAAAAATACTAAAATTCAAATTATTTTGTTAATTAATAAAAACAACAAAAATTCAAATTACATCATTAAAAATACTAAAATCATAATACTAAATACTAAGCGATATAAAATTTTTAAATTACTAAAATCATAATACTAAATAATATTTTTAAAATTCAAAACCGTAGTATTATGATTATTTTAGTAATTTTTAATGTTAATTTTAAAATCATATCAATTTAAAAATATTATGATGTAATTTGAATTTTTAAATAGATTTTTTAAAATATTATTACATCATCAACTTATAACATATCTTTGTTATGTATAGATTATTACATCATTAAATTATTGATATTATTTATAAATATATATTGTTATGTATAGATTATGTATAGATTATTACATCATAAAATTTTATATAGTTTAAAAATATTATTTAGTATTATGATTTTAGTAATTTAAAATTTTTATATCAATTAGTATTTAGTATTATGATTTTAGTAATTTAATGATGTAATTTGAATTTTTGTTGTTTTAATTAATTAACAAAATAATTTGAATTTTAGTATTTTTTAATTTTTTTTTTTAGTATCTTAGTATTTTTTTAATTAGTATTTTAGTATTTTTTTTAATAAGTATTTGTTGTAAATATGTTATGTTTTGAATTTTAGTATTTTGATTAAATGATGTAAATATGTTATACAACTTATTTTATTTAATTAGTTGTTTTGATTAGCTAACAAAATAATTTGAATTTTATTATTTTGATTAAATGATGTAAATATGTTATGTTTTTTTTTATTTTAAATTTTAGTATTTTTTGTTTTGATTAAATGATATATATTATTTTATTTAGAATATATTTTATATTTAAGTCTGCCACATCATCATCTGTTAACGGCAGGGGTACGAGCGACCCAAAAAATATAACGTTAAGGGTAATTTTGGAAAAAAATTAGTTTAGGGTGCAAGTGGGACATCAGGGTAAACATCAGGGGCTTTTTTGACTCTTTGCCCCCAGTTCATATTTAAGAAGGTTGCCATATAACTGTTGAACAGACATTTTATGGAGATTCTTTGATTCTCTGATGGTAGTGGTTTTGGCATCCCACTTGCTAGGTAAAGCTCTCATGAACTTTATGATTAGATCTTTATTTGGTTAGATCTTTCAATAGGCTCGGAGAGAGTTGAGCAGTACATTGAATCTTTCGTAGGTGGAAGTAACATTTTCTCCTTGAACGTGTGCAAACATCTGATATTGCTGAGTCAGGAGAGATTACTTGTTTTCTCTGACTTCTTCTGTTCCTTCATGTATGATGAGCAATGCTTCCCATACCTCCTTTGTTGTTTTGCTATTGACCACATTCTCGAACAAATCATCTTCTAAAGATTGGAACAAAATGTTCATGGCCTTTTTGTCGAGTTGAACAGCTTTCTTTTCGTTGGTTGTCCATTCTTCTTTGACCTTGATTTGAATTCTGCTTGGGTCGTCTGTAGTTGGTGCAAGGTTTGTAGGAACGTAGGGCCCATTCTGAACAGTTTCAAATAGATCTTCATCTATTGAATCCATGTATGCTTGCATACGAACTTTCCAGTCGACAAATTTATCTTTGTTGCACATAGGTGGTTTGCTGCCTCCTCCAGTCTTTGATTCACTTATTAAATCTGCCATTGGATCTACTTAAGCTTTGTAAGCTATTTGATAGAACCTGCTTTGATACCAATTGTTAGTTCCCAGAGGCACAATAGTTATCTAGAAGGGGGGGATGAATAGATATTTTAAATCTTTTCAAAATACTTTGTTAGTTTTGATAATGATTTAAACACAGCAAAATTAAGATTTGTTTGTTCTCCCTTTAAGATATAGTGAGTTAATAAGAGTGAGGCAGTTATAGCAAGAATGTAAGAAACACAACAATTTTAAGTGGTTCAGAGCACTTAAAGCTCTTAGTCCACTCTTCTACTCCTCGAGTATGAAATCAACTAAGGATATCTTTACACTTTCTGAATCTCACAGATTCCTTCAAGACCAGCAATCTTGGCACTTCTCAGTTCTTTTTTGAACTCTTCAAGTCCAGCAGACTTGGTTTTTCATAGTTCACTTAGAACTCTTCAAGTCCTTCTGACTTGGAACTTCTTACTTCACTTGATAGTAGTTGATGAGTTCTTGAATGGTGCTACTCAGTTGTTGTTAAGCTCTTGTTCGAAAGAACTGAGTAGTTGAGCAAGCTTTATCTTTTCGGATCGTAGAGTTGAGCGTTGAGTGTTCTTCAACATTTTTGTTCAGTGCTTGCTTGGGTGTATCATCTGCTGATGTTTTGCATATATTAGGTCTTTGAAATATATCTGTTGAAGACATCTGTTAAAGCATTAAATGCATTTGACATTTCTGAGCTTTGATGGAAACTTTCATCATATCTTCTGATTAGCAGTCTGGCCCATTGACACAGCAGACTACTATCTCACTTAACACCTAAAAAGGTGTTTTCTGCTGACCCATAGTACTTTCCTTGCTTCTTCAATACGTTTCTTTTTTGTATACTAAGGATGACTGTTGTATCATTGGGATTGTCGAGCACTTCAATGTTTATAATCCATTCAACATATGTTGGGATTTATTCTTAAACAAATGGACAAGGCTCGATGCTTCTGATACAGACATATGATGCTCTATGATTCTGATCGTGGTGTCTAGCCACCTTGGTGCTTGATCCGGTACTAGCAAACAAGAACACTATGATTTCTCTTAAGTACTAGCACACTACGATCTTCACTTGCTTAACTTGTAGACTCTATGTTTCTGAGAGCACACTACGATCTCTAAGTTGGCTCGGGAAACGTTTGGACCACTCTACGATTCTGGGAGGGGCCCTCCAAAGTAGACACACTACGATTCTTGATGCTCTATGATTCTGCCTTGGCTATTGTAATCTCTTGATCAACTCGATAGACTACGATTCTGTTGAAGCCTATCTATTACATCTCAAGACATAGATCAACCTAATAGCTTTGATCTGTTCATCTATACATTCATTTACAGAATGATAAACATTAAAATCTTAGATCAACCTAATAGAATTGATCTACCACTAAGTCCTTGTACATATTTTCCTTGAAAGACTTTACATATAATCATGAATATTTACTTTCAACATAAAATATAAATATGCAATCTCCCAAGAAACATGTTTACAAGTCTTCAATACTTGTTCATCTTTCCTTTCCCTTTACTAGTGGTAGGTTCATCGACCTTCTCAACTTTAGCTGTAATATTTATATAAGCAAGAGTGAGCAAACAATGCTCACTTGAAATGACAATGAATAAAAGATCATAACAAATACCAAAGGAATAGGCTCAATAAAACTGAATAATATGCTCTATCAATGATAATCAGAATATGAAATACATATCTGAGGGTCAAAAGACCACGAACTATGTCCAAAGTTATAAGTATTCTTTCAACTTAAACCTAAACAGTCATAAGACTATAGGGACTTCTCGTACTTAGGGGGATCAACCCTTCGTACAATATATTGTGCACAAACATCTAAATATTTACGCATAAATATCCCCTGTAATAGGGTTGTTCATCTCAGCATTTAGAATACAATTTCGCACCAAAGTAAGTTTGGTTTAGATAAGTTTCAAGGTAATTTAGAGTTTAACGAACATCAACTAAGGATTAGTTGAATAAAATATAATAACAATATGCTATGGAATAAGTCATAAATGAATCAACATTGTATAGTAAGGTCATGCTTTAGAAATGAACTAAAAGCATAAACATTGAATAACGTAACATACCTTCCTTGAACATTATTAAGCTAAGGCTAGAATTTTGTTTAGTAAAGAATTGAGCTATTGAGAATGCATAACAAATAACAAATTGAACGATAAAACTTGTTCAACATAATTATATCAAAATTTAGAAGCTTGCATGTTAAGAAACAAGTTAAAGTAGGAAACCTTTTCAAAGTAAGAGTTAGGTTAAATAGCTTTGCACTAACTTAATTAAATTGTATAAATAGGATTAGGAGTAACTTGCTCAATAATAAACAAGGTAGAGTAAAGAAACTTGCACGATATAATTAGAGTTAAGAAACTTGCACAATCATAACAATAGAGTTAGAGAACTTGCATACTAAGAAACACGTTAAAGATAAGAAAACTTGCCTAATATCAAGATGTAAGGTTTAGAAACTTGCACTTGCGTGTAAGCTAAACCGTAATAACTCGAATCACAATACCTTATACACATGTTATCATGACATAATTAGTTACTACATATACTGTGACGACCCAAGAGTTTAGAAAATTATTTAGATATTAAATTATTGAATAAAGGTTAAATAATAAACTTAGACAGAAAATAAGTGAATGGATTTGACATTTTCAGGAAGGAATTTTTTGGATTTATAAATTTTTGTGGTGAATTATTCAGGATTAAGGGTATAAGTGTATATATATCTAGTATGTGGATTTATGTGTACAATGTGTGGTTAAGGGTCAAGGGTTGACCAGACAACCTATATCAGTGGTAAGCCCTAATATTATATTCAGAACATCGACGTTCAGTTTGAAAACCCTAGAGATTGATAAGAAACCCTAATACCGGTTTCGGGAAACCCTAATTTCAGTCTTGGGAATTTGAAAACCTAATTCAAAATATGAAAACCCTAATTTAGGGTCTTAAAGGCTTAAGTGTATTAATTACAAACTGAATTAAGGATAACCCTAATTAAATTAGTTAGAAAACTCTAATTTCTGGATTAGAAACCCAAATTTATAATTAGGGAAAACCTAATTGTTAATTTAATAATTTTAATGTTAATTAGAAAACATGGATTAATAACAAGCCCTAATGTGATTAGGGAATCTTTAATATAATTAGGTAACTCTAATAATAATTTAGAAATCTTAATTTTCTAATTTTAAATTTATTTTTTAAAACCTTAGCGTTAACTACCCTCAACTTCCACTAATGCCATGTTTGGCTAGCCTTAAAAAGGCTTATACTCACTTAATTTAATTAAACTTTTATAATATAGTTTAAATCATGTCATACCCAATTCAAATATCTTATTTAATTTAATTTACATAAAATATAATAATTTCTCATTAATCCACATAGTCACATAATTAATTTCTCATTCATTAATAATGTCAAATTATTAAATCTCTAATTAATTATTAAATTAATTAAAATAACATTAGGCTTATTAAATATTTCTTTTAATTCAATAAGCTCACATAAATACATACTTGAATAATAAATATTCTTCATATTAATTTAATAAATATAGCACATATAATTAAATTAATCTATCACAACTTCATCAATTAATTATTTAATCTAACAATTAAATCATCGAAAAATATTTATTTAATTCAATAAATATTAAAATTAAATTACAAAAATGTCGTTCAATCTTCCGCAATAGTTGTAGAATGATTGAACTGGATCCGCGGTGATTTGGGACCCGGATTTGGGGCTCTCACAGTTGGTATCAAAGCCGTGGGTTATGAACCTTAGGTATGGTTACCTGAGACTAATAATCGCAGTGATTAAGATTAATACTAACTCAAATAGAGTTAGTGAGTCGGTAAGTTTCAAAGACGAATCTCGACGAGTTATAAGATACAGAGTTCCCTAACTCTAATAATAAAGGTGAACAGTAGTAATGAATAGACAAAGTCTAAAAGACTAAAAGTACAGGGATAAGAGATTATAAACTAAAACGATCAAGACAGAGAAATAAATCGTAATATATACGATGAGATCACCCCGTGATCTGATAAGGTTATAGTCTGGAGAGGAATCAAATGAATGATTGAAAAGTTTATGACGAGAATGTTGTGTGTCAGTTGTATTATGAATTGGTATGAATTCAAGAAAGGATTATGAATACAGATTAAATGAAATTTGTATTGAGAAGGTAGTTATGATTTGGTGGGGATTTCAATTGAGGACTCATGTCAGCAGCTGAGTTGTATGATTCCTTGTTATGGGCGGGGAATTGTAATTGGTGTAAAAACCACTTAGTTTATGGTACTGATAATCATTGAAATGTTAGTGTCGCGCTATTGGCTATATACCTGTTGAGAAGGTGATTCTTTTCTCAGGTGTATAACAGATAAGTAGAGTATAGTTAGAGAATATAAGGTTAAGTACGAGTTCTTAAAACTCATACTTATGCTATGTTCGTGACTCATAATTATATGAAATGTTTATGAACCCCTCAGCGAATGGACGCCAAATGTGACGCCCCCAAAATAGGTATACATAACCTATTCTGAGTCGGCAAAAACATGGTACAGAATACAAATACAACTTTAAATATACAACATGAGCTGTGAGTTTTAATACAAATATTGTCTTCTAGATAGTATTCAAACTCAAAATAAGTCCTCAATACATTTATTATCACACTATTTCATAGAATAGTGAGGACTACTAATGTTATCATTTGGACCGTCACTCCGTTCTCCGACTAGTCCCTGTAACTTTCTCATTTCCTGAAGAGAACAATGAAAGCAAAAGGGTGAGCTCAACTAGCCCAGTAAGAAATATTATGATTAAGATAATGCAGAATAAATTATCATTAGCCTTCAACAGTGTTAAACTGATAAAATATAATAAACATCAAGTTTAACTACAGCGGAATAAGCAATCCATTAGAAGAGTCAAGTAAAGAATAAAATCTACTATCTTCTATGATTTAAAAGGTTTTTCATAACTTTTATCGCTGAGACTCAGCTTAAAAAATAATCCACATCATCCCTACACTACGGCCAAGAATATTCATTAGTATCACAACCACAAATTATCAATGCACTACGACCAAGGATATTCGTGTATTCATCAATTGTCATGGTAATGCCAACAACTGTCCATCAATGCACTACGGGCCAATGAGGACTTTTACCACATCATTTGTAACATTACGGTCATGATTATATCGAATAATCTCTGGTGTGACGGCCCCGAATTCGAGGTCCCGACTCACCGCGGATCCGGTTCGATCATTCTATAACTACTATTACTATTTGCGGAAGATATAAACATAAATTGTTTATACATTACATTACACACTATTCCCCAAGGTCGAGTAACCTTAACTTATACATAATTCATAACTTTTCTAACATATAACAACATTAATATCATATAATACAAATCTAATTGCACGCGTCTACTAAAGCTGGAAATTTCTTGGACCTTTCTTTGTATCCGACGTATTCGCCTTAATCTGTAATATTTTATCATGATATAGCAAGGGTGAGCATAAGGATTGCCCAGCAAGTTTAAGTTAACCAATATAACGATATATCATTATTTAAAGAGTCTGAATAATAAGCTGGCTATAATTCAACAATATAATTGTGATCTAGCACGAACAAATTTATGACTGAACAAGTATTATACATGAACAAATATATCTGAACCAACTGGTAATGAAGGTGATCAGCCTTTCATACCTGACTTATACATGCAATATGTACAAAGTACAATTCATGGCAACCAGCAATGATTAACCATAAGCTTATCCGAATAAAACACTCTTAATAGAGTTAAGTAAAATAAACTTTCATGAACCGTTGATTACTGCTACGTAATTTATATCGCCTTATCCGAAGACCTAATATTAGTAATATAGATCTCCAATATTAGAATAATATCATCACAATATAATACTATTATAAATATATATATATATACATAGAATAACCTAAACACATAACATATAACACATAACCCTATCAGTCTATAACACACATAAGACTCGGTAGCAAGTCAAACTATTGCAGCCTGAGTTGAACCCGACACAAATCTAACATCCCGACGGTCTAGTCGGACAAACCTTTAAGTTTAGGTTCAATTAAACTCTGACTAAACACTTAACAATTATCTCAGATAATTTATTAACAGTCAAAATATTTTTCATATGCTCGTAATAATTTTTAAATAATTATTACTATTTATCTTAATTTTTCAATCATTAAAATCGTATTTAAATGAATTAAATACCACATAATTCTTTTATCATTAATATTTATTTAATATAATATATTAATGAAATATATGTCATAATATTATAATATATTTATAATATATCCAAGTATTTTAATACTTTAAAATCACCTTTATATAATTTTTAAACACTTAAATCCATTAATCGATTATTACTTTTAATATTAAAATATTAATATTTTCATGACAAAATATCAAAAGTTATATTTTATAACTTAAAATATTTTTCTAACACTTAAATCATTTTTATATAATTTATAAAGCATGAATTCCATTTTCCTTAATTTATTTAATATAGTTATTAAATAAACTAATTATCATTAATATTGATTAATTAATGAATTTCATCACAAAATATTAAAAGTCACTAAAAATAACTTAAAATATTTTATTATACCATAATATTATTTTTCATGATTTTTCATGTATTAAAATCATTTTAAATAATTTATTAAATATTATAATTAAATAAATAAATACCTTTTATATTCCAAAAATATTAAGTATTTATGAAATATACTCAAAATAATTAAAAACTATTTTTAGAATTTAAAATAATTTTTCGTAATTTATTATGTATTTTTAATAATTAAAATCAATTTTTATCTATTTTTAAATAATTTTCAGAAAATCAGAAATTAAATAAATTCAAAACCGTCGCGAAAGGGCCCCATAGCGACAGACCCGTTGCTATAGGTGTTCTTGGGCTGTTCTTCATCAACCCAGAAACTCATGGCCAGTTGACAAGGTGGCTTGTTTGACCTTAATTAAAACTATGTTCGTGATAATTCCTGGGAAGCTAAAGGGGTCACAATTGTAGTACGGATGTAATAATATATTAACAAACAAAGTTCATGGTCATAACATAGCCCATCTGAGAGATTCAAGCCAGCAAAAATCATTTCAGAGCTGTTCTTCATTTCTGGGTTTTCCAGAAATGAAGAACAGTCGTTAGGTCTTACTTTGAACCTCCGGATCTAGGCCTTCCAGGTATGAGTAATGTAATATTAATGTTCCATTGTGTAGTACTCATGTCCCTGTACAACTACATAACCTCAGATAATCTTAACAACTACAGATCTAAGCTATCAAGACCGGTCAAACTAGTGGTCAGGAATCGGTTCTTGAAGATTCAGAGTTTCCCATAATCTCCTTCCGGGGAGTTGGTCAACGGTGGTTTGACCATGATTATCTACTATTATGTTGAAGCTTTGGGTGGTATAAAGCCTTTAGCATGTAGTCTTCAAGTCAGGCTACAACAAAAACACAATAACGTGACCAAAACATGAACACACAGCAAGATCAGGGACGTTAAACATCTTGTCAGACCACTGAAAAAAATTCTGGGTTGCCCAGATTCTAAGTTTTGTGCTCGGTCAACGACCTTTGACTGTCTATATCTTTCAATCTAAACGTGATCTGGGCTTGATTCAAGTTCCAGATCACATTCCTTACTACATACTCCAAGTACAAAAGCTTAAACCACAAAAATAATTAATAGGTAAGGATCTATGTGAAAGTAGTATGCACACAAGCCAATCATGTTTGATGATAAAGCATATACTTTGTAACAATCTTATTCATTTATTAATAAAAAGTATTAATTTATTAAAGGCTTTTAATTATCTACATGATGCTGTTTTATAATATGTGATAAACCCATAGTTTTAAACAATGCTTTTAGAATAATGATGATGATCATTCTAATGAGATCTAAATTCTTAGAAAACTTAAAACTAAAATAGTTCCCAATCATTGGATTACTAAATTGGGGATTAGTGAATCCGGATAGATTGGTACATACGTTACTTGCTCATTGGATGAGGATGATTGATCTCATGATCATTTGTGTGGAGACACTAAAGCAAGTATGTAGGTGCTTATTAGAGAATAAGTTCACTGAACGTGGCTCGCTAAGGAATACCTAATGGAGTTTTATTTGCTGTCAATAGGAATTCTGTAGTGATAGTAGTATAAGTAATCCTTGGACTTGAGATCATCATAGTATCTTGTGTATGATGAGTTATACTTTGACTTATTCCTTAAGACCCTTAGGGTATATCAAAGGGTATGCTTGGGTATAATAAGTTATACATGAAGATAATGTATGATCAATAAAGAATCTACCACTTCTAATAAAAGAAGAGAAATGTCCTATGTGATTCGATAAATGACAACCCAAGAGTCCTTGGGAAAGCGAGAATGAAATTAGAAAGGAGTTTCTAATTTGCATTATTTGGAGTTGTGCATTTAAGAGTCGAAATACATATAATAAAATAAAATAAGACTTGACAGTAATTCCATGTCTTATATTTAATTGGGACATTGTATGGTGGAAGGATTGAATTGTGCAGTAACTATTTACTCAAAGGTTCTTTAATGATTAATGTTGGAATCTATATTATCCGGAAAGTCGTTGATCGCTAGGGAGGCTTATCCCTATTGTAGAATAAATATTATTTATTTAAATAAATTAATTGTTTAATTTATTTATTTAAATAAGATTAGAATTGTTCTAATTGATTTATTCACAAGGTTTAATATGGAGAACCTAAAGGGTCACACCATAAAAGGAAGAATAATTATTTAAGAAGTTAATGGCATAATCGTAATAATATGTTAAGTATATTTAATTTAATCTATGGTGATAGAATAAATTAAATAGCTTAATATTTATTATTTAATATTTTAGAAATATTAAATATAAATTAATAAGAGGAGTCTTATTAATATTATTACAATTATTATTATTTTAATTTCTAAAAGAGTTTAGGAATTAATTTAATATAAGTACTCTCATTTATTCCTAATTGGATTAGGAAGAAAAATTAGTTAAAGGAGTTTAATTAATTATCTCTAATAAGATTAGGGAGCTTAATTAATTAAAAGAATTTAATTAATTAAATAAAACTCAATTTCTTAATTGTTAAGGAGGGTTGCCCACATCAATAAATAAGAGGAGTCTTATTATGGGTGAGATGGGTTGTTGACTTTTTCAACATACGTAATATTTCCAATAGTTGGGAGAGTACGCCTTTTTCTATAGAGATAGGAAAAACTAGGGTTTGAGCCAATACCCCTTCTTCTTGAATTTTCTTCTTCCTTGGTGGATCACCTCTAGAGGCCAAACATATGGGTGGCTAACGTTGATCAAAGGAAGGAACAAAACCTGGTGGATTCAAGTTGAACGCGAAAAGGATTTGGAGGTGAACTTGCACTGAGGAAGCTCGATCTTCAAGGGTATGATTTTATTCTTTATCTTTTCGTTTAATTAATAATTGTGCATAAAGGGTGATCCGGGTATATGGTTTGTAAATTTTTTAAACCATGATTTTACACGCTTCCGCTTTATTTTTGCAATTTGATTGCGTTATTGAATACTACAAACCTAACAGTGGCATCAGAGCCAAACCTTTATGCGAATTATTAATTGTTTAATTTAATATGTATATTGATATGTGTTTAGAACAATTTAATTGGGCATAATTTTATTGTAAAAAAAAAAAAGTCATTCCTGACTTGTATATATATAGGTAATCATGATATTTAACATGTGTAGGAGATTTTTATTTTAAAGAGCCACGTGCATGCATTTTTTTTAAGTTGCTGTACACGTTTTTTTTTTTAACAGGATTACTAAAGTGTTGAACGGATTCATAATATATATATATATATATATATATATATATAGCGTAATTTATATTATATATATATATGATATATATATAACGTAATTTATATTATATATATAAAATATATATATTACCGAAATATTATATATATATTTATATATATATATAATATATATTTTAATAATTTTATAATTAAAATAAAAGTTTTATTTTAATCTTAAAATAAAAGTTTATTTTAATATTAAAATAAAGTAGTTTATTTTAATTTTAAAATTGGAATTTTATGCTAACTAATTAGAGTTGGAATTGGATTCCATGATAACTAATTGGAGTTGAAATTGGATTTCATGTTTTCTAAAATAAAGGAGTTTATTTGTGAATAGGAAAGTGAATCCATGTTTCCTTAAATAAAGGAGTTTATTTAGTTTTGAAATAGATTTCATATTATTCAAAATAAAAGAGTTTATTTGTGAATAGGAAAGAAAATCCGTATTTCCTTAAATAAAGGAATTTATTTAAATATGAAATAAGATTTCATATTATTCAAAATAAAGGAGTTTATTTGTGAATAGGAAAGATAATCCGTGTTTCCTTTAATATTTTTTTTACATGGAATTGGATTCCATAATTAATTAAAATAAAGGAGTTTATTTTGATTAAAGATTTTGATTAAAATAAAATAGTTTATTTTATTCAAAATAGGATAAATTAAAATAAAATAGTTTTATTTTGATTTAAATTTGGATTAAAATAAAGGAGTTTATTTTGATTCAAAAATAGATTTTATACTAAGTAAATTTGCCCATTAAATGATATCAATATATATATTAAATGTTTATTATTCATAAGATGAATGTTATTTATTGATGCATATGATGATGTGTATGATAATAAATGGGATTGATTATGGACTATTGACGATTATGGACTATTGACCAATGCGATTGGATTTTATTTTAGTTGGATGCATGAATGTATGAGTTTTATTAAATGGGGTCTGCGTACCTCGTCTTCTCTAATTTTTCTTAATGTAAATTCTATCTCCCTCCTATGTACTTCCCTCGATCACGATCAAGGTTTCTATTTATTTTAAAATAGTTTTGTAATAGGAATAATTAGAATTATTTTGAAAAATTGGAGATTAAGGAGCAAGGAGCGCTTGAAGACCCGTTTGTAATGGAGCCCGGGTTTAAATGTAATAGTTATATTTAAATATTATTTCTTGCACCCCTAGGGTTTGACCTTTTGGTTCACTTGGTGGCTCTAGTGAACCAAACTAGAATAAAAGTCCATAATCAATCCGGGAAGAATATAGTATTCTATATGTGCATGCTTATACTATATATATATATTATATATTATGCAAACATGCTTCGCATGTTAATTAATATGACACGTATTTTATATATATATGTAAATAATGCATTAAACAAGATGAGACAAATTTAATAATAAATCCCTCAAATTTTTATATTAAGTCCTAAGCGCTCAAAGATATTTGGAATATCGAACGCCGCTTTCTAGCATGATAAAATTGATAGAGTATTAAATATTTAATATGAGTTTGTTGTGTCACCACAAGGCAAGTATTAAATATTTAAGATGTTAATTTATCACATTTGATGCTTATAAAGAAAATTGAACAATATTGTTTTGTTGTGTCACCACAAGGATGATATTTTTCTTTTTGAATATATGGAGTGCTAGGTCGGACTTAACTTAGATAATTTTGATTCGGATGTGCCACCACTTGATCAAAATAATCTAAGAGGCAAAATACAAGGAGTTCAGATAGTTGATCTAATTGACAAAAGTTGTCTACCTATTTATTTATATATAGTTTGTTGTGTCACCACAAGGCTATATACATTTGAAATGGGATCCTTATTCTCACTAGCAAATCTTTAATTAGATTTTTTGCCGAACTATATATGTGAGGGTAATATAGTTTGAAGAAAATAGTGGGAGATACCAATTTAAAACAAGACCTAAATTATTTTGGTAATTAATAAAAGAATGTATGTTAAAATGTTGTTAATTACAAATTCATTTACGAATTTTACAATGTCTAAAATTACTATCACCGTGAAGCATATTAAATGCTAAATTAACTTGAGGCCGAATTAAACGGATTGGTTAAGGAATTTGAGAATAGTTCATATATTTGAAAAAGCTATCTTATGTCCTTAATACGCTTATCCTCGCAATGGTTGCGCATAATGCCTCAGGAAGAGATTGCTACTTTTAGAAAGTGGCAAGATGATGCCTGATTGGCTCAATGCATCATGCTCGCATCCATGAGTAACGAGCTTCAGCCACAAGATGAAACTATGGATGCTCCTACTATATTCCCGCACATCAAGTAGTTGATGGTGAGGAAAGTAGGACCGATAGATATCGAGATATCTAAGGAGCTCTTCCGATCTAGAATGGCCAATGGCACTCTGAAGATGAGATAAAAGTCCTTAACATAATCAATTTGATTGATCAATTAGGACAACTGGTTTTGTCATGGATGGAGAGTTGAGCCAAGATTTGATCTTGCACTCACTTCCGGACTCCTTTCACAATTGTTGTGAATTTTTCATATGAACAAGCTAGATATCAGCTTTGCTGATTTGCTTAACATGTTAAAAAATGTTGAGAGTCACTTTCCAACCAAGAAAGACCAAGTCTTACTGGTAGGGGCCAAAGGATCTTCTGAAAAGAAGAACGATTCAAAGAAGGTAAATAGAAAGGCGTAAACAAAGGATAATAAGAACAAAACTGACACAGATAGCAAAGGTGTTTGCTTCCACCGCAATAAGCTCGGACATTTGGAAAGAAATCATGAGAAGCATCTTTGCAGAGGCTAACCAAAGAAGCTTAGTGAAGTTTTGAGTTATAATACGCTTTTGTTCATGATTGAAATAAATTTTCTTTAAGTCAAGGTTCTACTTGGGTATTGGATACCGACTTTGGTTATCATAAATATAGATTTATGAAGGGACCAAAGCGTAATTAGAAAGCTAAACAAATATAAGTAGATCTATGTGTGGAAAATGAAGCAAAGGTTCTTTGCATTAGCTATAGAAACTTATAGTTTAGATCGCTTACTGAAGCAAATCTATTAAGTCAATAAGTTGTTATTGTATTCAGATTCTTGTTAAAAATATTATTTCCATTTTATTGTTGGACAATGAAAACTTTGGTATTATAATTAAGAACAATTGTTGTTCTATTTATAATAATAATGTTTTGTATAGAACTGGAATATTACTTAATAAATTTTGTATACTTGACTTACGTGAAAAATATATTTTGCATATTGAACAAATTAGTATAAGAAAAGAAGATGATCATTCAAAGAGTTGAATGTGTGTATTTGCTGAAATACAAGTGTGAATTATTTGAACGGTTCAAAGAATTCAGAAGTGAAACAAATTGGCAAAGTATTAAGATTCTTTGATTAGATCAAGGAATAAATACTTGTGCAATAAGTTTCAAGATCATCTCAAATGGTTTTCTCATAATGGACACATCATGATACGTAATAATTGATTGATGTATCTGAATGAAAACTCGTACCTATTTGAACATGGTGCGATCCATAATGATTTTACCGACATTCCAGTATCCTTTTAGGATCATGTCCTAGAAATGGCTGCATATCTACAAAAAAGGTAACCTCAAAATCCAGCCCCAAGACTCCGTAAAAGTTATGGACAGGGAGGATTCCTAATCTTAAGCATATTAAGATAAGTGGTTGTCCAACTTATGTGAAAAAGGTTTCAAAAGATAAGCTTGGGACAAAATTTGACAAGTACAGATTTGTGGGACATCCTAAAGTAAGTTTAGGGTATATGTTCTATAATTCTACTTAGCAAAAGGTGTTTGTTACGAAACACGCTGCCTTCTAAGATAAAGGTGTTTATCATTGAAGGGCTAGTGGGAGGATTATAGATCTTGAAGAGTTCATGATCCACAAAACACTATAAGTTAAAAAGAGGAACTCGTAGATAGACTATTGTACCAAATTAGAATCATAAAACCGGAATAGTCTGAGAAGATACCTAGGAGGTATGGATTCATCATGGATGATGATGATGAGGTACGATCATAGAAGATGATGATCCGAGTTACATACGATGAGGTAAGAGTTCTAGTGTGTACAAAAGGGTCGATTGGGAGCGTCGTGAAATTTCTAGTATTATATGTTGATATACTACGGATAAGGAATGACATACCAATGCTACAATCAAGTAAAGATAAAGTTGTCTAAACATTCCTCCATGAATGATTTGGAAGAGTATCTTAATTGGGGATGCAAATCTATATAGATAGATTTAAGAGGATGCTCGACTTAACTTGAGGAACGTATATTCATTTGATGCTAAAGTTGTTTAGCATGGCAAACTCCAAGAGATGTCTCATGTCGATGAGCTATGGAGTGTATCTCTTAATAGTCCCCACGCACTCTCGAAAAGAGAGGTCGCATGAGTGACAATCATGTATGGAATGAAATATACGAGACCGATGTTGATCGGTCATATTCTCGAGAAGTTCACGTGAGTCGGTGAAAAACATCTTAAAGTTCTTAACCAAAGACTAAGGATGTGATCATACATGGTGGGTGCGAATTAAAACTAGAGGGCTTTCTGAGACTCAAGTTTTTTTTAGATGCAGACCAAGACGATCGAAAATCCACTTTAAGGTAAAGTGTTACCTTGAGCGATTGGTGCGATGAATTGGAAAGGTTCCAAACAAAGAAAGAGTCTTTGATTTAGTGATAAAGACAAAGTATATAGCTATAAATGAAGGCGCAAGTTGATTGTTTGGATTAAAAGTTCATTCTGTAACTAGGAATAGTTCCTAAGTCTCATCTTGGATCTAAACATGTGTTGTGGCACTTTCATTTGATTAATAGAATCACTGAAAGATGGGAAATCACTATAGAGATAGTGGACTCTCATGAACAACATTACATATCCATTAACTAAAGCTTATCCAACAGCAGGATAATCGTCACTTAGAGAAGAAGAGTATGAGTTACCATGACGATTGGTTTTAGTGCAAGTGGGAGATTGAAAGTAGTATGCACACAAGCCAATTATGTTTGATGATAAAGCATATACTTTGTAACAATCTTATTCATTTATTAATAAAAAGTATTAATTTATTAAAGGCTTTTAATTATCTACATGATGCTGTTTTATAATATGTGATAAACCCATAGTTTTAAGCAATGCTTTTAGAATAATGATGATGATCATTCTAATGAGATCTAAATTCTTAGAAAACTTAAAACTAAAATAGTTCCCAATCATTAGATTACTAAATTGGGGATTAGTGAATCCGGATAGATTGGTACACACGTTGCTTGCTCATTGGATGAGGATGATTGATCTCATGATCATTTGTGTGGAGACACTAAAGCAAGTATGTAGGTGCTTATTAGAGAATAAGTTCCTTTGAACGTGGCTCGCTAAGAAATACCTAATGGAGTTTTATTTACTGTCAATAGAAATTCTGTAGTGATAGTAGTACAAGTAATCCTTGGACTTGAGATCATCATAGTATCTTGTGTATGATGAGTTATACTTTGACTTATTCCTTAAGACCCTTAGGGTATATCAAAGGGTATCCTTGGGTATAATAAGTTATACATGAAGATAATGTATGATCAATAAAGAATCTACCACTTCTAATAAAAGAAGAGAAATGTCCTATGTGATTCGATAAATGACAACCCAAAGAGTCCTGGGTTAAGCGAGAATGAAATTAGAAAGGAGTTTCTAATTTGCATTATTTGGAGTTGTGCATTTAAGAGTCGTAAATACATATAATAAAATAAAATAAGACTTGACAAATAATTCCATGTCTTATATTTAATTGGGACATTGTATGGTGGAAGGATTGAATTGTAGGGTAACTATTTACTCAAAGGTTCTTTAATGATTAATGTTGGAATCTATATTATCACGGGAAAGTCGTTGATCGCTAGGGAGGCTTATCCCTATTGTCAGAGAATAAATATTATTTATTTAAATAAATTAATTGTTTAATTTATTTATTTAAATAAGATTAGAATTGTTCTAATTGATTTATTCACAATAGGTTTAATTTGGAGAACCTAAAGGGTCACACCATAAAAGGAAGAATAATTATTTAAGAAGTTAATGGCATAATCGTAATAATATGTTAAGTATATTTAATTTAATCTATGGTGATAGAATAAATTAAATAGCTTAATATTTATTATTTAATATTTTAGAAATATTAAATATAAATTAATAAGAGGAGTCTTATTAATATTATTACAATTATTATTATTTTAATTTCTAAAAGAGTTTAGGAATTAATTTAATATAAGTACTCTCATTTATTCCTAATTGGATTAGGAAGAAAAATTAGTTAAAGGAGTTTAATTAATTATCCCTAATAAGATTAGGGAGCTTAATTAATTAAAAGAATTTAATTAATTAAATAAAACCCAATTTCTTAATTGTTAAGGAGGGTTGCCCACATCAATAAATAAGAGGAGTCTTATTATGGGTGAGATGGGTTGTTGACTTTTTCAACATACGTAATATTTCCAATAGTTGGGAGAGTACGCCTTTTTCTATAGAGATAGGAAAAACTAGGGTTTGAGCCAATACCCCTTCTTCTTGAATTTTCTTCTTCCTTGGTGGATCACCTCTAGAGGCCAAACATATGGGTGGCTAACGTTGATCAAAGGAAGGAACAAAACCCTGGTGGATTCAAGTTGAACGCGAAAGGATTTGGAGGTGAACTTGTACCTGAGGAAGCTCGATCTTCAAGGGTATGATTTTATTCTTTATCTTTTCGTTTAATTAATAATTGTGCATAAAGGGTGATCCGGGTATATGGTTTGTAAATTTTTTAAACTCTGATTTTTACACGCTTCCGCATTATTTTGCAATTTGATTGCGCAGATGAATTTTACAAACCTAACACTATGAGCCCTGACATTCGGCTGTCAGGCCATGTTCTAGGGTTCATAGTCAGTTTCAAAAAAATCACAATTTTGTGCTACTAGATGTTATGGATCTGGGTTTTAACAACCCAGATCACTAAATGACACCTTATAACACATCTTTAAACAATAATTTACAACATATAACATCAGATCATATAATTTCTAAAGTTTAGGGTTTATACCACTTTTAAGGCTTGATCTTGATTTTAACCTTGTGATCTAATCTAGGCTTGCTATGAAATGATCATGTCTTTAGTTTCTCACTCTAACTCCCGAATTTCTAGAGAGAGAGGGTCTTGGGAGAAAAGGAAAATGAAAGTAGGTTTTCTGTAGCGCCCCCAAATTCGGGTATCTTCCAACCCAGCAGATGGTGCTATACTGTACAACATTCATACATTCATTCAATTGAAAAGTCTCAAAGAATGAACATAACTTCTATATATTCAAAGTAATATTTACATTTCCCAGGTTCTATACCCATTACAAAGGTTCTTTGTCATAATATTAGTTACATTACAACAATAGACCTATACTATTACAAGACAGCTTAGTAATCTGCTTTAGCTTTTCCTTTATCCTTTTTCGATCCTTCGGGACGTTCAGTCTTAGCTGCATTCATATGGTTCAAGCAAGAGTGAGCATAACTAGCTCAGTAAGTATAACAATTTAATAACAACATGCTTGACACATACAAATCGTATATCTTCAATAACTGAACAATAGTTATGAAATACTATTGATAACTCAAAATAACACTTCATCTTTTTTTTCAAACTGCTTTACAATAATAACAATATTTAGTAAAACATTCACTCCGGTCGAAGACCTCGAGTATTCATTCTTTATTGAAAAAGGACAACCCGGAAGCAAGTCCGTAAGCCCGATATTACTTACGAGCACTTCTAGGTGATCAGCCTATTGTACCCTATGTTGATCAACACTACATCCATTAAACGTATGCACGTTTAAGCATTTGGCAACCTCACGTGCCTGTCGTTTTACCAAAAAAACATTTGTTTAACATTTCAGTCTTCTTTTGAAAACCATATCAAGTAGTTGACAAAAGATAGCAACATTTGATAATACATGAATAGATTATCACTACATCAAGTCTAGCCAAAGGAATTGGCTTTAACTTCAACATACTACAATTCATGCGAAAGAATACATGAACTTCAAAAACTTGTTCAAATTGAACTGAGACTAGAGTTAGAATACTTGCCTTTAGCATCTGCTACGGTATATTAACTTTATGTTCAAGTCTCTAAAATACATGATCACATAATGCCTTACATTAGGTCACATATAATCAAGTATGTATATGACTATATCATACCCTTCATTTCAATCTAATTGTGTATTAGATTCAGTTACTATTCGTTCCGGTTTATCATTATCCTTGCATTTATATTCGACTAGGTTATCTCAACCTTTATACAACATCATTTAGGTTTAACAAGGTTTAAACAATGTTACATTACATTCCTTAAGTTGTGTTTACTTTAAAATCAATTAGCTTTCTTTCCTTTGTACTTAGAAACATTCATTACCATCCTTGTTCTGAGACTGGCGCCACGGCACCATCTTTATACTTACATCTCGTGCTGCGGCGCAAGCTTATAGTATCATTGGCCCGGACTTGGCTGCACATGTAGTGAGTCCTTACTTAATGGTCAGACATGCTGCTTTCACTCTCGTAAGATTTTTTGTCTTGTACATGCCACATATTGTACTATGTTTTTATGCTAATGATAACTCTTCAGTGTACTTTCGGATCTTTATTACGTATTGTTGTACGACTCATTTACCTTAGGTTCATGTGTGCGCCAACTCTGTGCACCAGAAAACAAATTCAGTTTGTTCAATTTGTAAATGCAAAATATGACTTGTCTCTATTGGAAAACAATGGTTTCGTGAATAAACACAAAATTTGACTTCCATTCCGAGAATTTTACGAATTCGACGTTTATCGTCCAATCGTGCAAATCCCGACAATTCTTCATTCTTATGATTTGTTCAACATTACAAATGAACTTCATTCATTATGTGAATATCTTAACATACTTAATACAACAATATTATTCATTGTTAGATTTTGACTTATTCTTCATGATCTTATAACTTGTCAAATTATAAACTAATTAAGATTTGATTATTCATGACTTATGACAATTAGAGTTTCTTAATCATCATACTTTACATGTTTTTCACATATAACTTTACTTATGTATATATGATACATATAATCATATAAGTTCTTAATTCACTTCTCTCATTACAAGATCATATTTTCATACTTAGCATTCAAGGTTAACTTATAATAAGTTTATAACTTTTATAAGTTCAAATGACTTATTGCCAACTTATGTGGCTTAAGTTCATTTCTTAATCATTCTTCTTACTTCATAACATCCACGTTCCTAAATTCCAAATTTTCTTATCCACCTATCATGGTAGAGATAGAAGATAATAGAGAAGAAGTCTTACTTTTTTTGTAGTCTTGGTAAGGTAGCTTTCTTCTTCTTCTTACTTATGGAAGTGACTTATTGGTAGCTTATTCTCTCCAACACTTAAGCACTTTTGAAATGTTGGATTATTTGAACAAGTGTTAAATGGCTTGTAAGCCTCCTATATTTATAGAAATTACAAAGCTAGGGTAGTTTGGTCATTAAATAATCCCACCTCCTTAAGCCACCTCCTTACTATTCATTACTTGCTAATCACTCTCTTATCCTATACTTGGCCATTACTTCAAAGTCTTGGTCACTACTCCTAAGTCTTGGTCACCACACAAACTTGGTCACCACAATAACCATATTAATATGGTTTGCCCCATGGGTCATACAACTCATGGATTCTATCTTGGGCTTACATTAAATCATCCTTTGGGTTTTGCATTAATAAACGTTAACTTGTTTAACCATTAATTGGGCCTCACCCTTTAATCTACTTGGACTTGAATATAAGTGTTAACCAATCTTCCAAATCCATTAACATTACTTAATACCTATAGTTTATGTATTATTTTTGTATTTCAATTCATGTAGAATTTATATACGATATTTCATCCTTCATACAAACTCGTATAATACTTCGTATTATACTTGTTTTCATTACTTTGCACAATACCAAGTATCATACACTTATTACTTATTCATTACTACTTCGCCTTCCTTAATGTTTATAAATTAAGTCCGCAAGTGAAATATTACATTTTGCATAACTAAGTTTTTATTACATAATCCATCTTACCTTGTTATTCCATCATTACGTATTTCTCGAAAATTCAAAAATATATCCCGAGCAAATACCAATGAATAGTGTTTTTCGGAAAATCTCTCGAAAAACTTTTATTTTTGTCTTGGAAATTCAAACACTTTAATTCATCCACGTAGTTCAATTACTACGATATTCTAACATCAATAGGTTATACAATGACAACCATCTCGATAACACATAGAATAAGATTCTATTATTATTTAATTTAATAAAATCATTTTACAATAAGTTCCGAATTTCTCGGTCGTTACATTTTCTATCTCCTTAATCTTTATATTATGTATGATGCAATGTAATGGGCTGGCAAGTATGGCTGATATCAGTCACACAGCTGGTCAATAATTGTTCACCAACTCCAAATATTGCAAGATATACAAGCAACCTTCAATAATGCAACAAAGGACATTTTAGTCATTTCCATTTATTTTAATGGCATTTTTGACATTTTACCAAACCATTAGGGTTTAGGGTTTAGAAAAATTAGGGTTTAGGGTTTGAAAAATTTAGGGTTTGCAATTTAATTTCTAAAATTTCCAAATTAGATTTTCAAAATTGAAAATTAATATTTCTTAATTATAATTAGAATTTTCTAATTATATTAAAATTTCTTAATCATTATTTAAATCTCGCTAATTAGGATTAGTATTTCCTAATTAAAATTCCTAATTTAGCAATTAGGGTCCAAATCACAGATTAGGGTTTATAACCCAAAATTAAGGTTTCTAATAGAAAAAATAATTTTCTAAAATAGAAATTAGATTTCGTAATTAGATTAGGGTTTTCTAATTACTTAACTTGAAAATTAGAATTAATATATCCGAATTAACATTAAAAGTATTAAATTAACACTTTCATTTTCCCTAATTATAAATTAGGGTTTCAAATCCAATTTGGGTTTTCTAAATTTGAAATTAGGGTTTACTAAATAATTAAGCTTTACCCTAATTAAGATTATAATTAATATCACTTAAGAATTATAATTATCCTTTAAGTTCCCAGATTAGGGTTTTAAATTCCTAAATTAGGGTTTCGGATTCCTGGAACTGAAATTAAGGTTTCGGAACTGGTTTTATGGTTTCTTGTTAATCGTTAGGGTTTTCTAACCGAACGTTGACGTTCTTAATATATACTTAGGGTTTGTTTCAGATATCGTTTATCTGGTCCACCCTTGATCCTTAACCACATACTGTACACATATACAACCATATACACAAAATATTTTCACGTATTTCCTTAATCCTGAATAATTCACCTAAATCCCTTCATGCAATTTTGAAATCCTCAAAATTCCATCTTAAAAATATCAAACGATACACTTATTTTTCATGCAGGTTCTAATATTGAACCTTAAATTAATTAATAAAAATTTTAAATATATTCAAAATTCTCGGGTTGTCACATCTGGTCATAATCATACCAAGTCCATCTATGCATTACAGGCCGCAGATGACTTTCAACATAATATAAACATGAGGATGATGGCAATGATATAAGAATTCAATAAAACAAGTTCAAGAATTAATTTATCTAGGAACTAATAACGTCAAATTGTCAACATGATCATCGCTTTGTAGAGTAAAATTCAAGAATGCTCGGAAGAATATTTCCATGAAAAGATTTGGATGAAGCGCAAATATCAAGGATATTCCACTAATTTCATGGAGTATAGTAGTCAAAACTTTAACCAACTAAGTATAATAAAGAATGAAATAACAAAAGAAATCACCGAGCATATGCGATAAATCGCTTGCAGACAAAGTTATTAGAACATAATAATAAATAATGGAACCAGTCATGCGTAGCTTATCTGCATGCATGGATATTCCAGCGTAATAATAAACAAGCGGAACAGTCATGCGTAAACGCACAGACAGGATGTTCTAACAGAATAATAAATAACGGAACCAGGTTATGCGTAACGTACAAACATGATGTTCCAACAGAATAATAAAGAATGGAATAACAGAAGTTCTCTTCATGAGTAAAAAAGAAAGAATACCCTTTACGAGTACAACAAATAATAACTAATTCGTAAGAAATAATGAAGGAATGAGCTTCAATTTATAGAAGAATGGACTGAATAATAACTAATTCATGAACGGTCTAGATTGATTTACTTTTAAACGGACGATCCATATTGATTTAATAAAATATTCTAATAAAACAAAATCTTTTAAATAAAATATAATATATTCTATTTATATTATATATTATATATTTATAAACTCACGGGTCATTATCCCCGTGATACTACTTGCCAATTCCCGTGAATTCCTTTCAAACTAACACATGTATAATAATAATAATAATAATAATACTAATAATTGTACCCCTCCCTGCCAATTTTCAAACATTGCATATACATATATATAATTAATACCTATAGTACTCCATCCTGTCACCACCAAAATCCACTATCAATATATATATATATATATATATATATATATATATATATATAATAAAAGTGTTTTCCTCCACCAAAATCCACTATCATATATATATATATATATATATATATATATATATATATATATATATATACATAAAATAATAATAATTGTACTCCTCCACGTGAATACCAAATTTCCCACCCCCCTACCCACCCAACCCAACCCAACCCAATTTGACTAACACACACACACACACACACACACACACACACACACATTATATATATATATATATATATATATATATATATATAAAACAAAACCGAGATAACTTTCCACCGACAGTTTTGAAAAATGAGTAAGTGGGAGTTTAAATAACAAGCCAAACTTACAACAAATACTTATAAAAATCTCCTCAATATTTTTGACAACACTTATCATCATTATTATAATTCACAATATTAATCGACCAGATCGTTCCCAGGAAAGAGGGAGCTTTCCAATAAGGATTTCTCCCTATTGGCACGCAATTAGGTGACCAAACCTCTCCTTGACAGAACTTATAGACATTGTTAATATTGCAATTAATAATATTAATAGCTTTGTCGTCTCAATTATTGATTTAATAATATATAAAATATTAACAATAATTGAATCAAATAACGTGAGATACTATGCAGCAATTACTGTAATAATAATTGAACAAAACTGAGTGACTTCTCACGTAAGCATCAATAATCAATACCACCATGTGCTACTATGCAACAACGCGTATTACTGTACTTTTAACACCAGGTGTTTCAACAGTTAACGGTAAAACTTCTACCGTTATTTTCATAAAGTATTTTTGTCGTTTTCTAAATCCGACAATAATTCCATTGTGGGGTCCACCAATGATTGTGCCATTGTAACAGGGAATATTCCTCGACCAATCGAATATTATATAACAACTTGCGTACTTTGCAAAATTTATAAATATTACCCACAACTATAACATTATATCAAATTAATTCCATAATATTCAAAAATGATATTTACAGAAAATTCATCTTTATTCATAAAAGTTGGGGTCTTACAACCTCCCCTTCTTATGAAATTTTGCCCTCGAAATTAGGGTACGTACCTGGTATGTCGAAGAGGTAAGGATACCTTGATTTCATTTCAGATTCTAACTCCCAATTCATTTCCTCAATATCGTTGTTTCTCCACAAAACTTTGACTTGAGGTATAACCTTGGAGCGTAGAATATGTTCCTTCTTATCCAAGATTTGAACAGGAACCTCTTCATACATCAAATCTTTCGCTATTTCATCTGGTTCTAACTCAATGATGTGGTTTAAGTCTTCCACATATTTACGTAACATGGATATGTGAAAAATGTTATGAACACGAGACATACTTGGCGGTAAAGCGAGTCTATAGGTCACAGTTCCTACTCGATCGAGGATTAAAAATGGGCCGATGAATCGAGGATTGAGCTTTCCTCTCATTCCAAATCTCGTAACTCCTTTCCATGGAGCAACACGTAACAACACATGATCTCCTATATCGAATTCCACGTCTTTTCTATGAAGATCAGCATAACTCTTTTGTCGATCTTGTGAGGTTTTTATACATTTTCGGATCATTTGAATATTTTCCGTAGTCATACGTACCAACTCCGGTCCCAACAACGTTGCTTCACCCACCTCATCCCAAAGATACCGGAAGCGACACTTTCTTCCATACAACGCCTCAAATGGAGCCAAGCCAATACTTGCTTGATAATTGTTGTTGTAGGAAAACTCCACCAATGGTAAGAACTTATTCCAACTTCCCTTGAAGTCAAGGGCACAGAGTCTTAATAAATCTTCAAGAGTTTGAATAGTTCTCTTCGACTACCCATCCGTCTGAGGATGATATGCCGAGCTAAATCGTAAATCTGTGCCCATAGATTTCTGCAAACTAACACAAAATCGTGAAGTGAATCTTGGGTCTCGATCAGAAACTATGGATACTGGCATACCATGCATTCTTATAATCTCGTTTATGTACATACGAGCAAGACGTTCAAGTATATATGTTTCTCATATCGGTAAGAAATGAGCAGACTTGGTCAATCTATCAACATTGACCCAAATCGCATCTATGCCTTGAGAAACCTTAGGAAGACCGGTAACGAAGTCCATGGTAATGTGCTCCCACTTCCATTCTAGAATTTCAAGTGGTTGCAATGGACCTTTTGGTACTTGATGCTCCGCTTTAACTCGTTGACAAGTTAGACACCTTGAGTTAAACATCGCTATCTCTCTCTTCACATTGCTCCACCAAAATGTATGACGAAGACCATGATACATTTTGGTACTGCCAGGATGGATTGCAAACGGTGTGTTGTGCCCCTCCATTATGATTTTATACTTTAAATCAGGGTCGTTAGGAACACAAAGTCTGGAGTTGACTCGAAGTATTCCTTCTTCATCGATTCTTGCTTCCGGCATAGCACCTTCTTGCACTCTCTTCCTCATACGCATTAGCTCCAAGTCTGTAGCTTGAGCAGCTTTAACTTTAATGATTAAAGTCGGTTCTACTCGTATATTCGCCATCATCACATGGGTCCCTTGTGACGCCCCAAAAATTAGGTATACGTCACCCATCTTGGGTCACCACTTACATGGTACAGAATTCAAATACAACTTAATAATACAACTGTCGTGTACAATACGACAAAACATAAGCTGTGAGTTTGAATACAAATATTTTCTACTAGAGATTATACAAACTCAAAAGGAGTCCTTATTACAATTATTATCACACTATTTCACAGAATAGTGAGGACTACTAATGCTTTATCATCCGTAAAATCACTCCGGTTCCCGAATTGGTCCCTCGCTTTATGTTCTCATTTCCTGAAGAGAATAATAAAAGTAAAAGGGTGAGCTCAACTAGCCCAGTAGGAAATTTTATGACTAAGATAATGCAGAATATATTATCGTTAGCCTTCAACAGTGTTAAACTGATTTAATATAACAACCATCAAGTTTAACTGCAGCGGAATAAGCAATCCATTAAAAGAGTCAAGTAGAGAATAAAATCTACTATCTTTTTTGATTTAGAAGGTTTTTCATCACTTTTATCGCTGGGACTCAGCTTAATAAATAATCCACATCATTGAATCACCCCTACACTATGGCCAAGGATATTTTTTAGTATCACGACCACAATTATCCATGCACTACGGGCCAAGAATATTTGTGTATTCATTAATGGTCATGATCATGCCAACAACTGTCCATCAATGCCCTACGGGCCAATGAGGACTTTTACCACATCATTTGTAACATTACGGTCATGATTACACCGAATAATCCCTGGTCATAATCATACCAAGTCTATCTATACACTATAGGCCACAGATGACTCTCAAGAAAATATAAACATGAGGATGATGACAATGATATAAGAATTCAATAAAAACAAGTTCAAGAATTATTTTATCCAGGAACTAATAACGTCCAAATTGTCAACATGATACTACTTTGTAGAGTAAAATTCAAGAATGCTCAGAAGAGTATTTCCATAAAAAGATACTGGATGAAGCGCAAATATCAAGGATATTCCACTAATTTCATGGAGTATAGAAGTCAAAACTTTAATCAACTGAGTATAATAAGGAATGGAATAACAAAAGAAATCACCAGGCATGCGATAGACCGCATGCATGAGTTATTCCAACAGAATAATAAATAATGAGAATCGATTCGTACAAAAACGCATAGATAGGATATTCAATGAGAATAATAAAGGCGGGATCGGTAAAAGCATAAAACGCATGATGGGATATTCCACGTAATAATAAAAGCGAAATCGGTCCCAGTAGAACGCATGAGACAAGATATTCCAACAGACTAATAAAGACGGATCCAGGTCCGGCGTAGAACGCATAGACAAGATGTTCCAACAGAATGATAAAGAATGGAACAACAGAAGAATTTCACCAAGTATAGGGTAGCCCGCGTATACAAGTTATTCCAACAGAATAATAAGAATGGAATAATAGAAGTTCACTTCATAGATAAGAAAGAAATTATACTCCCTACGAGTACAACAAATAATATTCCCTACCTTGGAAAAACTAGATACTGGAATAGTGAGGTAGCAGACTTCTCTTCTTCTTTCTCTCTATAATTTCTCTCTATAATAATTGCTCTAAAGCTTTTGTGAATTAGTGAGAAATGAAGGAAGAATGAGCTTCTATTTATAGGAAAATATAGTTTCAATAATTGCACGTTTTGGGGCTCGAAAAATTACAGTATAATACCTCCAACCACTACAAGAAAAAGGCCTATCAGCGACCAAGACTATCAGCGACCGCATATCCGGTCGCTGATACTATTTATAGCGACTGATATCTGTGACTGTACCTTAAAGTAGTCGCTAAATACTATCCGCGACCGCATGCGGTCGCTGAGAGGTCGCTATTACAAATTTGCCTCGTAAAATTTGGCACGAAATGTTGGCGCCAAGGTTTTATGCGACCACTTAACATCAGCGACCGCATGCGGTCGCTGCTAAGTCCATGTCATAAAAAGTCAACGACCGCAGATGGTCGCTGATAGCGGTCGCTGATCAATCTAAATGAAATCAGTAACAGGTCTTTCGTTCAACACAGAAGACGGAAGAAAAAAAGAAGAAGAGAGGGAGCTCAGCATAGAGAGAAGAGGGAGAAAAGGGGGAGAAGAGAAGGAGGAGAAGGAGAAGCTGACCGCACCACCGGTCAGCCACCGCCGCCACCAAACACTGGTATGTACTTTTCATTTTAGGTTTTCTTAATATAAATTCTCTCTTCTTCTTCCTCCTGATGAAATTGAGAAGTCGTCGCTAGTCAAGCAACTGATTCATTTTATCGTCACTTTTAGGTAACAATGTTTCCTTTGAATTTCCTTACAAGATTTCGTTTTTAAGTCAATTTTTTTTATTTGATGTGTTTTGTTTGCTAGAGAATAATCATTCATGCTTGTAAACATATGTAGGAATATTAATTAATGAGCTGTTTTGTAGAATATATATGTGGGAATATTAATTTGAATACATGCTTGTAAACATAGGAGAACCAAAAATATATTTTTTGTAATTTTTGGTGTATCCGAACAACTAGGATTTGGTCTAGGTTAGCAGTATATATTATCTCTATGTTTGGGTTTTGGCCAACATGAATTGAGGAGACGTGGGTAAAAAAGTCGAAGTAGTTAAACCACACCGGTCACCTTGGACAAACTCATTAATAAACTAAATGGATCGGACCCTTTATGTACACCCCATTTAGATACTCAAAATCCAACAATATATCATTGCAAAAATAAGTTTAAGTTTCGATATCAAAACAAAACTTACGAATTGAATGTATTCGTTGAAGAAGGTAAATATGGACCAAGTTATTGTCAACGTCACCAACTATAATTTTCAACTTCCAATTTTTTTAATCCAATTCAATTCCGTACCATAAACTCTATACACGTACGGCTATGAGAATAAATTTTAAAATGTAGCATATACTAAATTAGTTTGAATTTAAAATTAATAATATTAATTTCAATCTCTTCATCATTAGGTGAAAACTGTAACTCCGTAAGTTGTGGCACCTAACCTTCCATCCGTCCCACAAAAAGAGTCCCAATTTATGAATTTTGTAAATATTAAGACTGTATATTTATTTCATGTTTGGCCCTACAAATATAAGTAGTTAGTCAAGTAGTGGTAGGTTGGTAGCATGGTAAAGAAATTATGCGGATAAACCTAAGAATATTAGGTTATTTTATATTACTATCAATCATCCACCTAAAATTTATTGAAAACTACATCCTAAAACTCGAAATAATATTACTTCAACTGAAGTTGGGATAGCTTAAAGTTTTTTGTCAAGAAGAGCAAGGGGGTAAACCTTGTAAACTTTCATGAATCAATGAATTCAATTCTTCAAGTAGTTGTTCGATTTGATTGGAAATTTCTATATTTCTCTTGGTTTGTGTCTTGGGTGCCTAGAAATGTCCATATATGCATGCCTTCGTGGAGATCACGTGTAAACTGGAAAAAATATTCCCACCTAATTTTTTTGACTCCATGGAGCATTTGCAAATCCATCTTCCCTGTGAAGCTCATGTTGGGGGTCCAGTTCAATATAGATGGATGTACCCTTTTCGAGAGGGTGATGGGAAACCTTAAGAGGAAGGTGAAGAATAGAGCTTATGTCGAGGGGGCGATATGCGAGGCATACAGTTTCGATGAGATATCAACGTTTATCTCAGACTCTTTTCCGGACGAAGTCTTGACAAAGGCCAATCGAGTATCGAGACATGATGATGGGGGAAATGTTGAACTAAATGGTCGGCTCTCTGTATTTGGTCTATCGGGCCGCACTTATGGAAAAGGGAAGCGATATTCCTCTCTCGAGCAAGAATTACATGTCGCATATAATTACATTCTTCTCAATTCTTGAGGAGATTGGCCAATTTGTGAGGGTACATGTAAACTTGATAATTTATCTTTTAAGTTGAAAATTTATTCCATTATGTTTATGTTTATAACATGGTATAGATTGTACGATGATGAGTTAAAAGTGAGCATCCTGGCATAACTGATAAAGATATTCAAATTAATCGGGATAAAAACTTTGCACTTTGGCTAAAGGACAAAGTAAGTTCAATTTTAAAGCACGTTGTATATATATATACTCCATGTTAACTATGACTTCATTTAATAAGATGGAGTTTTTGTAGGCTTTAACTGAGGGATCAACGATTCCGGCTAATGTACAAGTCCTAGCTATGGGACCAGACAGGGACCAAGTCAGCCGCAATGGTTATAAAATAAATGGTTGTGAATTTCACACAAAGGCATATGGGCTCAGTAAAAGAACAATGAACTCTGGAGTGTGTGTCCAAGGAGATTGTTACAATGAGCTTGGTCGTGCTTTTTATGGGGAGTTGGAGAAAATTGTAGAGTTGTCGTACAAGGGCACGTATGGGGATCATATTCACTTGTTCAAGTGCCATTGGTTTGATTCAGAAAAAGGGATACGTGTTGACAGACATGGAATCATCGATATTGACCTCCATAGGTCCGCGTACTCCAACGAACCATTTATTTTACTAACTTAAATAGTACAAGTATACTACACTCCTAGTCCTGTTAGGAAAAGGGATAGATCGCCTACAGATTGGCAAGTTGTAATTCATACTCCCGCGCATAGTCGTGTAGAATTAGTTGATGGGGAGATTTACCAAGAGCAGATGCTTCATAGTCAAACTATAATAAATGTGGAGGATGACAATGAAGTAATCCAGTTAGATGGTGGAGATGAACCACATGAATTAGATCCTAAGTCAATACTTGTGTCAGATGACATTGATACTGAGGAGGAAGAGTTATTGACTGAATCGACCTTTGAATCAAGCGGATGATGGTTATGAATCTGCAACACGTATACAAGATGATTTTGAATCAGACATTGACACTTGAAATAAGTGAGGGAATCAATTAAAGCTGATATTGTTGTAATTAAAGCACGTCATCACTTCATATGAGATTTTTTAATGGACTGTCATTTTATATTCATATATATATATATATATATATATATATATATATACATTTTATCATCTTTGTCATGTTTATTGTCATATATACATGTAATCAAATATGATTCTGCAAAACATCTTGAAATTTCTAATATATAGATGGCTTACAAGCGGTATGAGAAAAAAGCGGCTTGGGTAGGGGGCCTAATCATGTGCCCAAGGCCCCTACTAATCCGGAAGATCGGATTCTTATTCAGATTTGCCCTCCTCCGAATAGCACGTACGTCCCGCATATATCAATTTTATATAAGCATTTAAGATTCCATTTATTGTATATTGATAATGTTTTGATTGATATTATATTGGTTTGTGTCTTGGGTGCCTACAAATGTCCATATATGCATGCTGTAGTGCATGTGGCTAGTCCATATTGTAGGGGAGACTCTGGCAAATTTTTTTTAAGTATTATATAGGTATAAGTTTGAAAAATATTCATAGGTATTATAACTTAGATGCTAATTAATGTTGTATATTATAGTAATTTTTCAGATAATAAAATCGTCAAGTGCATATCACAAATTGTGTTTCTGAGAATTGGCCTACATACATTTTGTGATTAGGTGATAGCACACCTATCGCCCATAAGGATGTTGTTTGGGCAGAATTTCAAGTATGTTTTTTTTAATTATGACAGATAATATTAATATAATATTCAAAGGATAATTATTCAGTAATGTTATTATTGTTGTTTTATTTGCAGAAAAGGTATAGATGGGAGGATGCACATGCTTCGGTGATTCAGACATTATTCTGGTAGAAGTGCGCGGTCCGCACCAAGGACAACTTGAATAAAGAACAACAAAAAGCCATTCACAATGCCGAGATTGACCATCCAGGCCAAGGAGATGATTATATGAACGAGCATAGCCCCTGGTGGTGCACCAGATCCATATAAATTTGAGATGTGTGCCCAATGGAAGTCGAGTTTGGGTGAAAATCTGAAAGACGCCGCCGCCACCAACAGAGCCTCGGGTGTATCCGATGGCAATAAGGCTAAAGGAACATACAAGGGCGGCAGTATTTCACAGTTGCAGCATATCACTGCCAGGGTACGTATTTACAAGTTTTAATATGTTTTCAATCATGAATTGTAGAAAATATATCCCATTTTTACTTAGTAATATTGTGTTATTTTTGTATAGGAGTCTCAGTCTCAAGGTCAGCCTATCCATTGGCTAGATGTGTACGTGGCCACCCGTGATGGTCTGCCTGAGGCTATCCAAATAGCGATAATAAATTTTAACAACTTGATCTTTAATTAATGCTTACAGAATTAATTTATTTTTAATTATTTAATTGTTAACATGATGACAGGACACTTATAAGCGTTTATTGAATGAGTGCTATCCTGAAGGCACTCCACGTCCGTCTATCGATCAAGAGTTGTGGTAGAGGCGTCATTGTGAAGAAGAACTACATTAAAGGTCAAGGACAACGACGAGCGCCCATCCTTGATGGGGCTCAGTCATTTGTTCTACCCAGTCTACACAGTCATCGAGCCATCCAGTTGTTCATACTCCGGCTGACTGTGTGAGAGCTATATGTCAAGATCAGGATCTTACGAAGATCTTTGGGCGGACATATAGAACTCTGAAAGTCTTGAGGAGTTAAATTTCAAAAGCGATGGCAGCAGCAGCAATTATCACAACACGGGGATGGCGACGAGGTATAAAATTAATTTGTTGTGTATTGTTGTAATATACCAATATTAACATAATTAGTATATATTTGTAACTTGTTTTTATTATTTTGTTAATTACAGGGTGATCAAGAAGGCGGTGATGCATGACGCACCTGCTTTAGATTAGTTTTATAGTTATAGTATAAGTTTGTACTTGTATATTCATTCTTAGGATGTTTGTATGTTACTTAAACAAGTTTTGAAATGTTATTATATTTATTCAAAATCATATTGGTTTTGAATGGTTTATATACTAGTTTGGTGTATGTGTTGGTGGACGATGGATGTTTATATTGTTGTGTATGTTGTTGTTGGGATAAAACAGGTACAAAATAAGTACAGGTTTTTGGGATTTCTGCAAAATAGCAAGATTCTATTTTTTTATTTTTCCATATCAGCGACCACATGCGGTCATTTGATAGGTAATGTCTTGACGGATAACTATTTGTAGGGAAGCATGACGACCATATCGCGTCAGCCGATACGTCGTCAACGACACGTGGAACACATCGACTTTGGTACGAACCATACTAACTTCGACTTAGCGACCGGATTTGTAATTTCGGTCGCTAATAACCGTCGCAGATATATCGGTTGCTAATAGTGGTCGCGGATGTGCATCTCGGTGAGGACCAGTTTTTTGTGATGTCGTGATGGTTATCTCATGTTGTATCACGGACGACGATAAGTGATCATTGATAAAGCTTTTTCTTGTAGTGAACTTTTCTTTTATTTTTAATCTAGTCCTGCGAGTATTATCAATCATGCACCAACTCCCATAATAGTAAATAATCTGAATCAATAGTTCAATTATGTGAATCAATAGTATAATCATGTGAAAAATACGAATTACAGTATAGTACCTCCATCTATACCTCCATTTTTAACTCAGTCATGCAAATATTATCAATCTTGCACCAACTCCCCTAATAGTAAATAATGTGATTCAATAGTACACATATGTGAACAAATAGTTATATAAGCATGTGAATTAGTAGCAATTAATTGCTCATTTATCCGAAAAATTACCTGATATATCAATATAACCCCTAGACATCAATTATCATCAGAATAAATGTCAATTTTCACTAACACAAACAATTCCAACATAATGAAACTATTTTTATCAAAAATATAAATTTTGAAATTTCAAAGTTTGACTTTTCCTAAAAAAGTCAACTGTTGACTTTTTGACCAAATAGTGAATCCCAGGAAATTTTGTGTATATATATTATTTTTACTAATTTCGTCGTTCCGGACTCAAATATCACGTCCACGTCTCCAAATTCAACTCCGAACAACATTCATCATTAATATTATAACTCACAATATTTATCAACCAGGTCGTTCCCAGGAAAGAGGGGGCTTTCCAATAAGGATTTCTCCCTATTGGCACGCAATTAGGTAACCAAACCTCTCTTTGACAGAATTTCTAGACATTGTAAATATTGCAATTTAATAATATGAATAACTTTGTCGTCTCAATTATTGATTTAATAAAATAACATATTATGCAGATGATACTATGACAATAATCGAATCAATAATATGAGAGATATGATGCAGTAATTACTGTAGCAATAATTGAGTATAACTGAGTGACTTCATACGTAAGCATCAATAATCAATACCGTGTGCTACTATTCAACCACGCGTATTACTGTACTTTTACTACCGAGTAGTTCAACAGTTTTAACGGTAACACTTCCGCTGTTATTTTTATAAAAAAAGATAATTCTATCATTTTCTAACTACGACAATACTTCTGTTGTGGGATCCACCAAATATTGTGCCGTCGTACGAATATTCCCCGACAAAAAGAATATTCCCGGACCAATCGAATATTTTATAATAATTTGCATAATTTAAAAAATTTATAAATACTACCCACAACTATAACATTATATCAAATCCACACCATAATATTAAAAAAAATATTTCGATAAATTTAAATCTTTATTCATAAAATCTGGGGTTTCACATCCCTGGATTCTTTAACTTTATCTCCATCCTTTGCAAGTCACCCAAAATGGGCCTTTGTGTGACGCCCCCATAATTAGGTATACATCACCCATCTTGGATCGTCAGATACATGGTACAAAATTCAAATACAACCTAATTATATAACAGTCGTGTAAAATACGACAAAACATATGTTGTGAGTTTGAATACAAATACTGTCATCTAGAGAGTACACAAACTCAATGGAGTCCTCATTACAATCATTATCACACTATTTCACAGAATAGTGAGGACTACTAATACTATCATCTGGTCCATCACTCCGTTCCCCGACTCGTCCCAGCTATATTCTCATTTCCTGAAGAGAACAGTGAAAGAAAGGGTGAGCTCAACTAGCCCAGTAAGAAATATTATGGCTAAGATAATGTAGAATAATTTATTGTTAGTATTCAACAGTGTTAAACTGATAAAATATAATAAATATCAAGTTTAACTACAGTGGAACAAATAATCCATTAAAAGAGTCAAGTAGAGAATAAAATCTACTATCTTTTATGATTTAAAAGGTTTTTCATCACTTTTATCGCTGGAACTCAGCTTAATAAAAAATACACATCATCGAATCACCCCTGCACTACGGCCAAGGATATTCTTTAGTATCACGACCACAATTATCCATGCACTACGAGCCAAGAATATTTGTGTATTCATTAATAGTCATGATCATGCCAACAACTGTCCATCAATGCACTACAAGCCCATGAGGACTTTTTCCACATCATTCGTAACATTACGATCATGATTACACCGAATAATCCCTGGTCATAATCATACCAAGTCCATCTATGCACTACAGGCCACAGATGACTTTCAACATAATATAAACATGAGGATGATGACAATGATATAGAAATTCAATAAAACAAGTTCAAGAATTAATTTATCCAGGAACTATTAATGTCCAAATTGTTAACATGTTACTACTTTGTAGAATAAAATTCAAGAATGCTCAGAAGAATATTTCCGTGTCGGTGAAATTGCACCCAAGCGAGGATGTTCCAATGAATAATAATAAAAAGGCGGAACCGGTCCCACAGTAAAAGCGCATGCATGTGAGGATATTCCAATGTAATAATAATAAAGATGGAACCAGTCCCCGTAAAACGACTTTGATGAGGATATTCCAACAGAATAATAATAAAGACGGAACCAGGTCCGGCGTAAAATGCACAAACAGGATATTCCAACAGAATAATAATAAAGATGGAATAATAGAAAAATGTCACCAAGTATAGGGTAGTCCGCGTATACTGGTTATTCCAGCAGAATAACAAAGAATGGAATAACAGAAGTTCTCTTCATGAATACAAAAGAAATAACACTCCTTACCGTAAAATAAACTTAGTATAAGAGTAGGGAATGAGCATGATACTTTTTTATAGCTTCTCTAAAATTTCTCTCTCTAGAGTTTCAATGAATTCGTAAGAAATAATGAAGGAATGACCTTCTATTTATAGGAGAATGGAAGGATACTATTTGGACTGTACAGTAGGAATTCAGACGAAATAATTTTTAGCTTCACGGGTGAAAGAACAATTTTAGACGCAACCTAATTAATCATATATGTGCACCACTTATTTTAACGACAACTTATATATATATATATATATATATATATTATACATATAACAATCTTGTTGGCCACTTATATATATATATATATATATATATATATATATATATATATATTATACACAAAACAACATGTTGGCCACTCACCCATCTATCATCAATTCCCCACCAATTTCAATTCATGCCATATATATATAATACTAATACTTATCCCACCATTTCCACTTTTCCACCAAAATTATACTTTTCCACCATTTTCCACTCACACACACATAATATTATATATATTCCACTCACCACACACATAATATTATATATATAAACTCCCTCAATATTTTAACAACATTTATCAACAATATTATAAATCACAATATTAGTAACTTTGTCATCTCAATTATTGATTTAATAATATATAAAATATTGACAATAATTGAATCAAATAACGTGAGATACTATGCAGTAATTACTCTAACTATAATTGAACAAAACTGAGTGACTTCTCACGTAAGCATCAATAATCAATACAGTGTGCTATCTTGTGTAACCACAGCGACATCTTGTACTTTTAACAGGGTGTTTCAACGATTAACAGTAAAACTTCCTCCTTATTATTTTCATAAAGTATTTTTTGTCGTTTTCTCAATTCGATAATAATTCCATTGCGGGGTCCACCAATGATTGTACCATCGTACGAATATTCTCCAACAAAAAGAATATTCCCCGACCAATCGAATATTATATAACAACTTGCGTACTTTGCAAAATTTATAAATATTACCCACAACTATACCATTATATCAATTTTACTCAATAAAATTCAAAAATGATATTTATAGAAAATTCATCTTTATTTTTAAAAGTTGGGGTCTTACAACCTCCCATTCTTATGAAATTTAGCCCTCGAAATTAGGGTACGTACCTGATATGTCGAAGAGGTAAGGATACCTTGATTTCATTTTAGATTCTAACTCCCAAGTCATTTCCTCAACATCATGGTTTCTCCACAAAACATTGACTTGAGGTATAACCTTGGAGCGTAGAATATGTTCCTTCTTATCCAAGATTTGAACACGAACCTCTTCATACGTCAAATCTTCCACTATTTCGTCCGGTTCTAACTCAATAATGTGGTTCGGGTCTTTCACATATTTATGTAACATGGATATGTGAAAAACGTTATGAACACGAGACATACTTTGCGGTAAAGCGAGTCTATAGGCCACAGTTCCTACTCGATCGAGGATTAAAAATGGGCCGATGAATCGAGGATTGAGCTTTCCTCTCTTTCCAAATCTCGTAACTCCTTTCCATGGAGTAACACGTAACAACACATGATCTCCTATATCGAATTCCACGTCCTTTCGATGAAGATCAGCATAACTCTTTTGTCGATCTTGTGAGGTTTTATACGTTGTCAGATCGTTTGAATCTTTTCTGTAGTCATACATACCAACTCTGGTCCCAACAACGTTGCTTCTCCCACCTCATCCCAGCATACTGGAGAACGACACTTCCTTCCATACAACGCTTCGAATGGAGCCATGCCAATACTTGCTTGATAACTGTTGTTGTAGGAAAACTTCAACAATGGTAAGAACTTGTCCCAACTTCCCTTGAAATCAAGGACATAGAGTCTTAATAGATCTTCAAGAGTTTGAATAGTCCTCTCCGACTTTCCGTCCGTCAGAGGATGATATGCCGAGCTAAATCGTAAATCTGTGCCCATAGCTTTTTGCAAACTAACCCAAAATCGTGAAGTGAATCTTGGGTCTCGATCAGAAACTATGGATACTAGCATACCATCCAGTCTTACAATTTTGTTTATGTACATATGAGCAAGACCTTTAAGTGAATAAGTTTCTTGTATCGGTAAGAAATGAGCAAACTTGGTCAATCTATGAATAATGACCCAAATCGCATCTATACCTTGAGAAACCTTATGAAGACCGGTAACGAAATCCATGGTAATGTGCTCCCACTTCCATTCTGGAATTTTAAGTGGTTGCAATGAACCTTTTAGTACTTCATGCTCCGCTTTAACTCATTGACAACTTAGACACCTTGAGATAAACAACGCTATCTCTCTCTTCATATTGCTCCACCAAAATGTATGATGAAGATCCTGATACATTTTGGTACTCCCAGGATGGATTGCAAACGGTGTGTTGTGCGCCTCCATCATGATTTCATACTTTAAATCAGGGTCGTTAGGAACACAAAGTCTAGAATTGACTCGAAGTATTCATTCTTCATTGATTCTTTCTTCCGGCATAGCACCTTCTTGCACTTTCTTCCTCATACGCATCAGCTCCAGGTCTGTAGCTTGAGCAGCTTTAGCTTTATCAATTAATGTCGATTCTACTCGTATATTTGCCATCATCACATGGGTACCTGGAGTCTTTAACTCTATCTCCATCCTTTGCAAGTCACACAAAATGGGCCTTTGCATTGACAATATCACATTCGCACTTACATATGATCTTCTACTCAATGCGTCAGCTACCACATTCGCTTTTCCAAGATGGTATTGGATGGTATGATCATAATCTTTCAACAGATCAAGCCAACGTCGTTGTCGCATGTTGAGTTCCTTTAGTGTGAAGAAATATTTGAGGCTTTTATGATCCGTAAAGATCTCCACTTTCTCCCCATACAAGTAATGCCTCCAAATTTTAAGTGCAAAGACAACAGCTGCTAACTCTAGATCATGTGTAGGATAATTCCTCTCATATTCTTTGAGTTGTCGCGAGGCATAGGCTATGACTTTCCCATGTTGCATGAGAACACATCCAAACCCTTTGCCCGAAGCATCACTGTAGATGACAAATCCCTCCGAGCCAGATGGTATTGTCAGAAAAGGTGCTGAAATGAGTCTTCTCTTGTGTTCTTGAAAACTCTTCTCACATTCTTCGCTCTAACCGAACTTTGTATCTTTTCGAGTCAGCTGAGTTAATGGAGTAGCGATTCGAGAAAATCCTTCCACAAATCTCCGATAATAACCAGCTAAACCAAGAAAGCTACGTACTTCAGTCATTGATTTAGGTTGCTCCCAGCTTTGAATAGCTTTAATCTTTGCTGGGTCAACAGATATTCCATAACTTGATACCACGTGCCCAAGGAATGCTACTTCCTTAAGTCAGAACTCGCATTTCTTCAACTTGAAATAAAGCTTATATTCACAGAGCTTTTGGAGTGTCAGCCTCAAGTGTTTCTCATGATCTTCACGGTTTTTGGAATAAATAAGGATGTCATCAATAAAGACGACGACTAAGTGATCCAAATATTCCTTGAATACTCGGTTCATCATATCCATGAAGGCAGCGGGAGCATTAATCAATCCAAAGGACATGACTAGGAATTCATAATGCCCGTACCGAGTTCTGAAAGCCGTCTTTGGAATGTCATCGGTTCTAATCTTCAATTGGTGATATCCGGAATGAAGATCAATCTTTGAAAAGAATTTGGCTCCTTACAACTGATCAAACACGTCATCAATATGTGGCAATAGGTACTTATTTTTGATGGTGACGTGATTCAACTCCCGATAATCAATACAAAGTCGCATACTGCCATCTTTCTTCTTCACGAACAGAATCGGAGCACCCCAAGGAGAAGTACTAGGACAAATAAAGCCAATGTCTTACAATTCCTGCAGTTGGGTCTTTAACTCCTGAAGTTCAATAGGAGCCATTCGATATGGGGATTTGGAAATGGGTTTTGTACTGGGTTCAAGGTCGATACAAAATTTAATTTCACGCTCTGGGGGTAGGCCAAGAAGTTCTTCGGGGAATACGTCAGGAAATTTATTAACAACAAATATATCATTCAAAGCTGAAGTATTTTTGTTTAGATCTGTGACACGAGCTAAGAAAGCTTGAAATCCGTTTTTCAATAAACGAATAGCTTTATGGCTTGAAATGACTGTGATTTATTTTAATGGTTTGGTTGCTTGAATCTGTATAATAGGTTGATTTGGAATATGAAAACTAACATCATTACAAAAACAATCAATTTTTGCATGATAAGTAGTTAACCGATCAATCCCTAGAATCACGTATGAGGGTACCCATTTGAACCAAACAAGACTTATAAATAGTGGATGTAATGAAGGTTTCTCCCAATGAAGTTTTCACAGATAAGTCAAAGTCTAATTTCTCCGGAGTCAAATTTAATCGTTGAGCGCAAGTAGGAGAAATAAAAGAATGGGTAGAACCGGTATCAAATAAGGTATAGACTTCACTAGAGTTTATGATAAGCTTACCCGTGATGTCCTCATTCAGGTTCCTTACTTTCTGAAAGGTCACAACAAATGCTCTCCCTTGCACTACCGGCTTTGACTTTTCTGGGACGGCCTTTGGTGCCTCCATCTTAGGTGAACTTGTCTTTGGTGAACGACAAAATCAGGCTAAGTGACCTTCTCTTCCATAATTATAACATGCTTTAGACGACATCTCGCAGTTTGGACTGATGTGTCCCTCCCCTCCGCATTTGAAGCATATGATAGGTGGTCATTCTTCTTCCTTAACAATGGGTGCTGGTGCTGACGTCTTTCCATCATTGTTGATTCTCCTCTTCTTGAAATGTCCATTCTTATTGTTTTGGCCTTAATTACCACTGAAGTGGTTACCACTTCTGGCCTGTTGATTCCCTCCACGCTTGTTGTCACCGCTTTGATGACTGCTCTCATTGGTAATATCATTTTGCCGGCTGCTCTCTTTTGGTTGCGTTGACTCATTATCGCGCTCTACTAACTGAGCCCTATTTACAACATCTGAATACAAACACAGTTTATGAGAAATAAGATGTTGACATATCTCCGGCTTTAAACCTCTTAAAAACATCCGTGTCATTCTCTCTTCATTATCCACCAAGTGGGACGCAAACCGGGATAACTCCGCAAATTTAGCCTCGTATTGTGACACGGTCATATTATTTTGTTCCAACTTGATAAACTCCACCTCCTTCATGTGACGAATACTTTCGGGAAAGTATTTATCGTTGAACAGCTCTTGGAACTTCTCCCAAGACATTTTTGGTGCGGCAGTTTGAGTACGCTTTACTGATTCCCACTAGTAATCTGCCTCTCCTCGCAATATAAAGGCGGCAAAGGGAACCTTTTGCTCCTCGGAGCATCCCAAGACATCAAATATCTTGGTAATCTGCTTTATCCATGCTTCCGCCTTAAGTGGTTTTGGCTCTCCAATAAACACCGGTGGTCCCAGCTCCTTGAACTGTTTAGCGGTGACCGTCCGAGAGTTTCCAGTGTTTCCACCTAGATTTTGGATAGGAGCCGCTCGTCATTCTTTGTTGCATGAATTGCATAAAGCCTCCGAACATTCCATCATTCATCATTTGGTCGGTGTTGTTGTTTGCATGAGGATTGTCGCCTCGATGCACATTATCCTAATTATTGATATGTATGGTGTATCAGCGGTGCTTTGTGCTCCATTGCTATTCTCAACATTCTCGGATGTCATTTTGAGACATCGCCACAAAACAAAATGTAACGCCCCAAAATAGGTCCATTCCATCCACCCCATTCTCGAAGTCGCCAAATTTATGGTACGGAAAACAACTACTGACTTTATTACAACAATTGTCATGCAAAATACAACAACACATATCTTTGTGAGTTTGGATACAAATATATACCAATCAGAAGACGTACGTCACAATGACACCTTACATAAAGGTATAGTCAAAACCTGCTTTTAGAAATTAGAATCTTTGGGAAGTGCTCAAGGAAACCTTCGTATACATGGGAGGCCATGCTTTTAGGTTATGGTAGATATCATATGGCCACATAATTATCCTTGGTTGACCTAATAGACCCCAAAGAAAAACGAGAAGATTACTATCATATTCTTCCCAATGGTGAGTCTTCTTGACATATCATTATCTCCACTGTCTCTAATTGGGTATTATACTCCAAACAAACTCCAAGATTATATAGGTAGTGCTTGTAAATATACTCAAAGAAGTGGATGTGCACAACCTTGTCTTATGATAACACGAAGTTTGTATGTCATTAGACATCTTGTATGATAGTGACAAAACACCATTCCAAAGTTGGGTTCGCTTCACCCTATTTGATTCACCAAATATAACTATTAAATGATGTATAAAATACAACACACTAAAGTCCTCAATAAAATTATTTCCATAATCTTTGGAGAACCTCAACAACTATAGACCACCGCTCTATTCCCTTATTATCCCTGGCCAACCCAACTACACTCTTATTACACGAAAGGAATTGTGAAATAAAAGGGTGAGCACAACTAGCTCAAGAAGAATATTATGACTAAAGATAAATAAATTATCGTAGTCTTCATCAAGATAAATCGTCGGAGATTTAGAACATATGGTAGATGATAAAACTTTTCAACCATAGTTGTAAATGAATGAGCAATCCATTAGAAGAGTCAAATAGACCATAAAATCTATTATCTTCTCCATGTTAAAAGTCCACCAACCATGTTTTATCCTCGTAACATCAATCAAAATTTCGCCCACAATCACATGTATAACTCATAATTATAATTGTAGTTCTAAATTCCTCTTCTTATCCGGGACGAAGATAATTTCATCACCTGTCTTTTACCGAAACATCAAAGATCATGGTTATACCAAATCACAGTTCTGCTCATAATCATACTAATAAATTAATCTTTGCACCACTACCAAAGATATTCATCAACAGATTCATCTTTTCACTACATGCCAAAGATATTCAACAACAGTCATCTTTGCAGACATTTGAGCCAAAGATATTCATCAATAATTCATCTTTGCACTACAAAGCTAAAGATATTCAACAACAGTCATCTTTTGCATTACGAGCAAAAGATTTTCATCAATAATTCATCTTTGCACTATGTGCTAAGATATTCATCAACAAGTCATCTTTGCACTACTGAGCCAAAGATATTCATATATCAAAGAAATACATAATCATTTCGGAAGTTATATAACAATAATTATAACCATGTTCATCAATTCACCTTTGCACTTAAGCTAAAAATATTCAATTGTAAATTCAATGGTCATGATCATACCGGTCAACAATTCAACTTTTGCACCATCGCCAAAGAGAACCTATAGTCACGATCATACCAATAATCTACTCATCTTTACACTCAAGTCAAAGAGAAATATCATCATTAGGGTTATAAGAATGTTATATAAAACAATATAATCAAAACATGGTTTTAATTTCAAGAGTAAGATTCATAAATCAACGATAATTTAGTCGAGAAGAAACCAATTTGTCGTGAATAGTACCCCGTATTCATACATAGTACCGTATACGTGCATAGTAACCTCGACACGAAAAGATAAAGTTTCATAATAAAATTCATATCCATATTTATAACACCTTAATCCAAATGTTATAAATCACTTAGAAATCTCATAATCTAATATTATTAATATTATAATAATATTTTAATCATTTCTTAAACTTATAAATAATTTAATCCAATTATTTACACTTTAATAATTAATGCATTTAATCATCTAAAATGCCAAACTCATAAGATTTCATCATCATTAACCAAAACCCTCATAAAAATCTACATATACCTCATATATGATTCTCAAGCCAATAAATCATATTTTCCAATTTTCTTACTTCACATAACATATTTAATTCATTTACTCATAACTAGAACATTTTCATAAAAATACCAAATCAGTTCCAAAAATATTTATTTTACGTGATTTAGAAGAATATAGTCCAATATTGAATATATATTTTTCTCAGAATTTTTAAAACTCATTTACTATTTTCCATTTGGCCAAAACTACCGAATAGTTAGACATTTATCATAAATTATAGTTTTGTCCATAAATTCTGAAATTTACACGGTATACTGATATTATATAGATGTACTCCCAATAAAAATTTCATCAATTTTGGAGTTAATCACAAGGAGTTATTAGCGGTTACTTTTAAAATAGTCTTTTCTCATAAAATCCATAACTCCTAATCTATACATCCAAAAATCTCCATTTTTGGACACAATCTACAAATCTCATCAAAATATCATTTTAAATTTTTCCAGAATTTTTAAAGGTTCAAAAAAAATTTGAAACTAAAAAAACATAATAACCCTTAAAATCCCTTACTATCCCTTACCTCAAAAGAGCAGTACTTCTAACTAGAATAACGCTGAACGAACTTGCACCGTATAGCAATACTCAAAGTATACTAAAAATACTCACAAGAATACGCTCGATAATATAGAGAGGGAAAACTTCAGTTTCTGGTGTGATTTTCAATTCTAACCTAAGCACCCTATTTATAGGAAAATGCTTAGAACACCAAAGCAGAAAATTTAATAAAATATTAATATATATTATTTTTATTCCAACGCACACTTATTTTGCTTCAAAACCTTAGCCACCAAACAGCCCACCTCACAAGACTTGCACAAAAAACGTTTTTCTTATTTAAATTATTTTAAACTTCCAAAAATTAATTATTTCAGAGCTTCAGGACTTCAATAATTCATAATAAATAGCCCTTTTATCAGAAAATTTGAATCACGCGAGTTTTTATAGGAAATTCAATTTTCTACAACTTTGCAGAAGAAAGTTTTTCTAAACTCCAAACAGAAATTGACCGAAATCCACAAACGGACGATTTTACAGTCTATAATCAAATTTCAGTCAAGAAATGGGGTCCAATTGACATGTTTAACATGTTTTAAACATTTATTGTAACAAAAATATTCTTCCTCCTCATATACTCATATATTCCACATTCATTGTAAAAATATCACCATTATTATATTATTAAAATAATATATTTAAATGAATTATTTTATCGTAAAAAGATAAAATATTAATTTTCAACAATTGTCACTTTAAAATTTTCTCCATCTATATCCACATAAAATGAATATTTTCCTTATCATATTAATTAATAATTAATTATTCACAAATAATATTACGTAATCATAATAATGACAACCGTGAGCGGTCCTGTGGAAAAAGGGGCTTTCAATAAAGATTTCTCCTCATTGGGCGCAATTAGGTGACCAAACCTCTCCTTAGACAGAACTTTCTAGACATTGCCAATAATGATTTCTAATAATATTATTCAGATAATATGAATTATTGCTTCGATAATGGAAAATAATGTGTAGTGACAATTATTAAAACAATAGTAATATAAAATATCAACGCAGCAATTATTGAATCAATAAAATAAAATATTGAACAAGAATTATCGTAACAATTATTGAGTAGTTCCTTCTCACGTAAGAATCAATAATTCAAAAATACCGTAATATCTGGTGTGCATCTTGTGCAACAACGCCAGACATTTTACTTTACTTACCCACCGGGTATTCCAATGATGTTAATCAGTAACTACTACGCCTGTTATTTATAAAAACTTTAATTTGTCTTTTTCTTCATAGATAGTTAATCATTATGGGCCCACAAATGGGCATTTTGCGTCGCATTTAATATTCCCCAATGTAAAGAATATTCCACGACCAAACAAATATTCCCCGACAACAATGAATATTTTATAACCACTTGCGTATTTTTGAAAAAATTATATATATCACCCTTAACTTTAACTTTTATCAATTTAACCATTTACTGAATTGAAATTATATGAAAAATTGAATACTTTTATTTCATAACATATTATCCCTATATTCTGACCGACCAATTAAATATCAAAAAACTTAGGTAGGTCATAATAGCGAAGGAATTCCCCGCCTCTCCCCTCCTAGTTCTAGTCTCACATCTTAGCGAGGGATCATATCCCTAAGCTTTGATACCAACTGTGACGCCCCAAAAATTAGGTATACATCACCCATCTTGGGTCGTTAGATACATGGTACAAAATTCAAATAAAACTTAATTATACAACAGTCATGTAAAATACGGCAAAACATATGCTGTGAGTTTGAATAAAAATACTGTCATCTAGAGAGTATACAAACTCAATGGAGTCCTCATTACAATCATTATCACACTATTTCACAGAATAGTGAGGACTACTAATACTATCATCTGATCCATCACTCCGTTCCCCGACTCGTCCCAGCTATATTTTCATTTCCCGAAGAGAACAATGAAAGAAAGGGTGAGCTCAACTAGCCAAGTAAGAAATATTATGACTAAGATAATGTACAATAATTTATCGTTAGTCTTCAACAATGTTAAACTAATAAAATATAATAAATATCAAGTTTAACTGCAGTGGAACAAGCAATCCATTAAAAGAGTCAAGTAGAGAATAAAATCTACTATCTTTTATGATTTAAAAGGTTTTTCATCACTTTTATCATTTGGGACTCAAATTTTAATAAATAATACACATCATCGAATCACCCCACGCACTCTACCAATGATATTCTTTAGTATCACGACCACAATTATCCATGCACTACGGGCCAAGAATATTTGTGTATTCATTAATAGTCATGATCATGCCAACAACTGTCCATCAATGCACTACAGGCCCATGAGGACTTTTTCCACATCATTCGTAACATTACAGTCATGATTACAACGAATAATCCCTGGTCATAATCATACCAAGTCCATCTATGCACTATAGGCCACAGATGACTTTAAACATAATATAAACATGAGGATGATGACAATGATATAGAAATTCATTAAAACAAGTTTAAGAATTAATTTATCCAGGAACTATTAATGTCCAAATTGTCAACATGATACTGCTTTGTAGAGTAAAATTCAAGAATGCTCAGAAGAATATTTCCATGAAAAGATACATGATGAAGCGCAAATATCATGGACATTCCATTAATTTCATGGAGTATAGAAGTCAAAACTTTAACCAACTGAACATAATAACGAATGGAATAACAAAAGAAATCACCAAGCATGCGGTGCTTGATGACAGAAAAAGTTATTCCAATGTAATAATAAATAACGGAACCGAGTCGAGGCAAAATTGCATGCAATGAGGATGTTCAACAACAGATAATAATAAAGAGCGGAACTAGGTCCCCAGAAACGACGTAGATGAGGATATTCCAGCGTAATAATAATAAAGATGGAACCAGTCTACAGAAATGTATGCAGACGGGATATTCAACATAATAATAATAAAGAGCGGAACTGTGTCCCACAGAAACGCATATGAATATGATATTCCAATGTAATAATAATAAAGATGGAATAATAGAAGAATGTCACCAAGTATAGGGTAGTTCGGCAGATATCTTTGGTTATTCCAATGAGAATAACAAAGAATGGAATAACAGAAGTTCTCTTCATGAATACAAAAGAAATAACACTCCTTACCGTAAAATAAACTGAATATAAGAGTAGGGAATGAGCAGGATACTTTTCTATAGCTTTCTATAATTTTCTCTCTAAAGTTTGAAGAATTTGTAAGAAATAATGAAGGAATGAGCTTTATTTATAGGAGAATGGAAGGATACTATTTGGAACAGATACAGTAGGAATTCAGACGAAATAATTTTCACTTCACGGGTGAAAGAACAATTTTAGACGCAACCTAATTAATCATATATGTGCACCCCTTATTTCAACGACAACAATATATATATATATATATATATATATATATATATATATATTATACATAAAACAACATGTTGGCCACTCACCCGTCTATCATCAATTCCCCACCAATTTCAATTCATGCCATATATATATATATATATAATACTAATACTCATCCCACCATTTCCACTTTTCTACCATTTTCTACTCACACATACATAATATTATATATATTCCACTCACCACACACATAATATTATATATATAAACTCCTTTAATATTTTAACAACATTTATCAACAATATTATAAATCACAATATTAGTAACTTTGTCATCTCAATTATTGATTTAATAATATATAAAATATTGACAATAATTGAACAAAACTGAGTGACTTCTCACGTAAACATCAATAATCAATACCGTTTGCTACTGTGCAACTACGCGTATTACTTTACTTTTAACACCGGGTGTTTCAACAGTTAACGGTAAAACTTCCGCCGTTATTTTCATAAATTATTTTAGTCGTTTTCTCAATCCGACAATAATTCTGTTGCGGGGTTCTCCAATGATCGTACCATCGTACGAATATTCCCCGACAAAAAGAATATTCCCCGACCAATCGAATATTATATAACAACTTGCGTACTTTGAAAAATTTATAAATATTACCCACAATTATAACATTATATCAAATTTACTCAATAAAATTCAAAAATGATATTTATAGAAAATTCATCTTTATTTGTAAAAGTTGGGGTCTTACACTTTGCGTTGACGATATCGCACTCGTACTTGCATATGATCTTCTACTCAATGCGTCAGCTACCACGTTCACTTTTCCAGGAGGGTATTGGATGGTATGATCATAATCTTTCAACAGTTCAAGCCAATGTCGTTGTTGCATATTGAGTTCCTTTTGAGTGAAGAAATATTTGAGGCTTTTATGATCCGTAAAGATCTCCACTTTCTCCCCATACAAATAATGCCTCCAAATTTTAAGTGCGAAGACAACAGCTGCCAACTATAGATCATGAGTATGATAATTCCTCTCATATTCTTTGAGTTGTCGCGAGGCATAGGCTATGACTTTCCCATGTTGCATGAGAACACATCCCAACCCTTTGCCCGAAGCATCACTGTAGATGACAAATCCCTCCGAGCCGGATGGTATTGTCGTAGCAGTCTTTGAAATGAGTCTCTCTCTTGAGTTCTTGAAAACTCTTCTCACATTCTTCGCTCCAACCGAACTTTTATCTTTTCTCGAGTCATTTGAATTAATGGAGTAGCGATTCGAGAAAATCCTTCCACGAATCTCTGATAATAACCAGCTAAACCGAGAAAGCTATGTACTTCGGTCACTGATTTAGGTTGTTCCCAGCTTTGAATTGCTTCAATTTTTTCCAGGTCAATAGATATTCCATGACTTGATACTACGTTCCCAAGGAATGATACTTCCTCACGCCAGAACTCGCATTTCTTTAACTTGGCATAAAGCTTGTATTCACAAAGCTTTTGGAGTATCAGCCTCAAGTGTTGCTCATGATCTTCACGACTTTTGGAATAAATAAGGATGTCATCAATAAAGAGGACCACAAAGTGATCCAAATATTCCTTGAATACTCGGTTCATCGTATCCATGAAGGCAGCAGGAGCATTAGTCAATCCAAAGGACATGACTAAGAATTCATAATGCCCGTACCGAGTTTTGAAAGCCATCTTTCGAATGTCATCGGTTCTAATCTTCAATTGGTGATATTCTAACGAAGATCAATCTTTGAAAAGAATTTGGCTCCTCAGAATCGGGTCAAACAGTCATCAATACGTGGCAATGAGTACCTGTTTTTGATGGTGACATGATTCAACTCCCGATAATCAATACAAAGTCGCATACTCCCATCTTTCTTCTTCACGAATAGAACAGGAGCACCCCAAGGAGAAGTACTAGGACGAATAAAGCCAATGTGTAACTATTCCTACAGTTGGGTCTTTAACTCCTGAAGTTCAATAGGAGCCATTCGATATGGGGCTTTGGAAATGGGTTTTGTACCGGGTTCAAGGTCGATACAAAATTCAATTTCACGCTCTAGGGGTAGGCCAGGAAGTTCTTCAAGGAATACGTTAGGGAATTTATTAACAATAGCAATATCATTCAAAACTGACATATTTTTGTTTAGATCCGTGACATGAGCTAAGAAAGCTTGACCCGTTTTTCAATAAACGAATAGCTTTATGGCTTGAGATGGCCGTGATTGATTTTAATGGTTTGGTCGCTTGAATTCGCATAATAGGTTGATTAGGAATATGAAAGCTAACAATCTTACAAAAATAATCAATTTTAGCATGATGAGTAGTTAACCAATCAATCCCTAGAATCACATCAAATGCAAGTATTTTCAATGAAATAAGATCGATGTGTAATGTGATTTGATGATTTGAACCAAACAAGACTTATAAACAGTGGATGTAATGAAGGTTTCTTCCAACGGAGTTTCCACAGATTAGTCAAAGTCTAATTTCTCCGTAGTCAAATTTAATCGTTGAGCGCATGTGACGAACGAGAATTTTGAAATTTATTTTAATATTTATTGAATTAAATAAATATTTTTGATGAGTTAATTATTAGATTAAATAATTAGTTGATGCAATTGTGGTAAATTAAATTAATTATATGTGTTACATTTATTAAATTAATGTAGAGAATTTTTATTATCAAAGTATGTGATTATGTGAGCTTATTGTATTAAAAGAAATATTTAATAAGCATATTGGTATTTTAATTAATTTAATTATTAATTAGAGATTTAATAAGTTGACATTATCTATTAATGAGAAATTAATTATATGACTATGTGAATTTATGAGAAATTATTATATTTTATTTAAAATATATTAAATAAAATATTGGAGTTATTTTATAAAGAGTGTGACATTAATGAAACTATAGTATAAGAAGTTTATCAAATTAAATGAGAATGAATTATATTGAATAGACAAACAAGGCTTTAGTAGTGGTTGAGGGTAGTTAACCACGAATTGGTTAACTGACCACAACTACGTCAGTTTAATTATTATATGCGACGTCTTCTTCTTCATTCATTCCATTATTGCTAAGTCTAGAGAATTATCACAGAGAGAGAGAGAGAGAGAGAGAATTAAGAAATTGAGAGAATTGTGAGTTGTTTGATTGATTGAGAAAGTTTAATCCATCCCATCTACACTAATCTGTGAGTAATTCTCTCCAACCCAAATTCTACTTTTACGTCATTTAGTTTTTTTTTATGAAAATGGCTTTCAATCAAGTTCTGTGGAATTTCTATAAATTGGGAAATTGAGTTAGGAATATATGTAATAATTCGAGTAGCGTAACATGTTATATATATATTTTATATGTTTCTATATCATAAGTTTCAGTAAATGATGACTTGCTATTTCAAAAATTTACAGAGTTTGGGTTTTGGCCATATGGCCTTATACGTGATATTTCATGTATTAATCGTATATTACCCCTAAATTTTACATTCGTATGTTGTTATGCATGTTGATACGAAGAGACCAAAGTTTAAATAAACGGATTCGGTGTTATAATGAATCTGTAGTGACAATTTTCATGTTTTATTTTCAAAACCTTTAAGAACATCAAAGTCAATGAAATTGCATACTTAAACTCTGTGATTATATGTTTTACTGGGTTAAAATCAGTCTTTAGATGTTGAGTAATGTTTGTATACGAATTATATCACGTGGGTATGTCTAATTTAGAGTAGGAAATAAGAAATTGGAAGAAATTGGCATGTTCTACGATTTTTCATGAACCGCCATTTACGTGTTTCAGACGCCATGTACTATATGCACACTGTGCATAAGAGTCGCATCGCACGTAGCAATACGAGCCACACCGCTATGTCGCCATTGACGAGCGAAATGTAAATATAAGCCCGCAAATAATGAGAATCGAAGATAAAAGAAATACATACCACTCTCCAGAAAGTTCAGAAATGTAATTTTTTAAAATGTTTAAGTCTAACAATGTGTTAGTAAATTAATGTAATGAACATAAAAATATGTTATAAGTATAATGTGATGTTAAAATAGATGTTTAACATGTAAATAACATAATGGCATTTGGATTGAATTATTAATACATAATTATCTTGACAATTCATGAAGTACAAATTATGTGACAAAGTGGTAATTTGACTAAGTATAGTCAATAATCAGAGTAGACAAAGAGAATGAGTTTATGATGATTAGTTAAGTTATAATTAACTGGTATTGTGAATGTGAATGGTATGTAGGATTAAATTCAAAGAACGTGCTTAGTTAAAGTGTAATCTACGCACGAGGCAAGTTTCCTAACCCTACTTGTCATTATTGTTCAAGTTTTTTATTTACCTCGAGTAAATTATCATTTCTATTATTCAAGTTCAAATGTTATATTAAAGATTAATTATCTTTTCAAAGCATGATCCAGTTATACAATAATTTTCCTATTGTATACTTCCTGAGATTATTATTCAATTTGAATATCATTATTATTGAACCTTATTAGACTAGCTTAACCCGTATTGATTCGACTAGTCCATAGTTGATGAGGGTTTCGAATTTCGTAACCCTTGATGAATTATCCAAACCAAACTTCCTTTCAAGTGCGGACTCGAATGTCAAACCGAGATGAACAACCTGCAAAGGGATTTACTTATCGTTAGCGTTAAGATATTGTGCACGCGATGGTACTAAGGGTCGATCCCCTAAGTACGTAGAGAAAGGTCCATAGTCTTATGTCCATTAAAGGTTTCAAGTATAACCCTTGATAACCTAGGACATAGTTCAAGGTCTTATGACCCTCAGAATTCTTTTGATTCTTGTTATTCATTCTTGATTCAAATGTTGAGCCTTTATTCAAATGTCTTTGATTTATTCGCATGTTATTATACTGTTATTTCATTATTATACTTGTGGGCAATAGTGCTCACTTTTGCTTAATAATAACATTGCAGTTGTAAGACCCCGAAATTTTTAAATAAAAAGGAATTTCCTTTATTTTGAAATAGTAAGGGTTGATTTGATTAATGTGGATAGTTAAGGGTTAAATACGCAAATATTTCAAAATAAGCAAGTGGTTATAAAATATTCATTGTTGTCGGGGAATATTCGTTTGGTCGTGGAATATTCAAATCTGTTGGGAATATTAAATATTTGCAGTACCGACCGTGTGTGGGCCCCATAACGGAAAACGATTGGATGAAAAAAAACGACAAATATAAGTTGTTTTTAAATAACGGCGTAGTTGTTGCCGTTAATACTGTTGGAATACCCGGTGGTTAAAACACACTAATACGCGTTGTTGAACAGTAGCACACGGTATTGCACCAATTATTGATTCTTACGTAAGAAGGCACTACTCAATAATGGTTACTGAAGAATTATCGCTCAAAGATTTTATTGAGTTAATAATTGTTGTGTTGATATTTTATATCATTGTTGTTTCAATAATTGTCATTACACGTATCTTTCATTATCGAAGCAATAATTCATATTATCTGAATAATATTATTAGATAACATTATTGGCAATGTCTAGAAAGTTCATCTAAGGAGAGGTTTGGTCATCTAATCAAGGCTACCAAGAAGAAGAAATTCTTATTGGAAAGCCCCCTCTTTCACAGGAGGCGTCGGTTGTCAATATTATGATTCTCGTAATATTATTTGTGAATAATTAATTATTGATTTATATGATGAGGAAAATATTGATTTTATGTGGATATAGATGGAGAAAAATTTTAAAATGACAATTGTTGAAAATTAATATTTTATCTTTTTTCGATAAAATAATTCATTTAAATATATTATTTTAATAATATATTAACGGTGATATTTTACAATGAATGTGGGATATATGAGTATATGAGGAGGAAGAGTATTTTTGTGGCATTAAATGTTTAACACATGTTTTGTGTGTTGGTGGACACAATTATTAATAGAAATTTGATTATAGCTTTGTAAAATCGCCCGTTTGTGGATTTCGGTTGATTTTTGTTTGGAATTTGGAAAAACTTTCTTCTGCAAAGTTGTAGAGAATTGAATTTCCTATAAAAACTCATGAGATTCGAATTTTCTGATGAAAGGGCTATTTATTATGAATTATTGAAGTTCAAGCTCTCAAATAATTGATTTTGGGAGTTTAAATTATTTTTGTTAAGAAAAACGTTTTTGTATTTTTTTTGGACATCATTAACATGTGTGGCTGGTGTTTTGACCAAAAGGTGGGCTAAGGAAAATTTGTATAATTATATTAATATTATATTAAATTTTTCGCTTTAGTGTTCTAAGCATTTTCCTATAAATAGGGTGCTTAGGTTAGAATTGAAAATCATAAAGCAGTAAACTCAAGTTTTCTCTCTATTTCTCTCGATATTTTGAGCGTATTCTTGTGAGTATTTTGAGTATACTTTGAGTATTGCTAGGCGGTGCAAGTTCCTTCAAAGACTATATACTAGATTCTAGCTAGAAGTCACCGATCTTTCGAGGTAAGGGATATTATTTTTTTGTGATGATATTATTTCTTCAATATCATTATCTTTGAAATGTTGATCCAAGTTTTATCAAATTTGGAACTTTTTCATGTATGGGGTTACTATTCATGGGTTACTATTCATGAGTTACTATTCACGAGTTACTATTCATGAGTTACTTATTCACGAAAGTTACTATTCACGAGTACTATTCATGAAGCGTGAAGATGTTTTTGTGGAATTTCTATCTTTTGGTGTCGGAGTTACTATTCACGTATACGACACTATTCACGTATACGGCACTATTCATGTATACGGCACTATTCACCAAAAAATAAAATTTCTTCTTTTTGTCCAAAATATCTATTCTGGATACTAACTCTGATTGTATCCATGTTTTGATCATTCTTGAATTTTACACCACTATGATTATTTTTGAGGTATTTTTGGACATGGATAAAACCAAGTACGAATCCTTAATCCTTAATCCTTGTCATTTTGTTTCACTGGATTCGTTTCTTTAAAAAATATTTTCATCATCCTCTACCTTAAATGATGATATTATGGAATATCTTTGGCCTGTAGTGCAAAGATGAATGATTTCTTAAGAATATCTTTGGCCTGTAGTGCAAAGATGAATGATTTCTGAAGAATATCTTTGGCCTGTAATGCAAAGATGAACAGGTGTTGAGATGAACATGACCGATTGATTAATATCTTTGGCCTGTAGTGCAAAGATGGACAGGTGTTTAAATGAACATGACCAACTCGATGAATATCTTTTGGTCTCAGTAGTGCAAAGATGAATATTTGATTCCGGATGTATATTGATTGATGTTACAGGATAAAATATTGATGATGGATCGTTAAATTCATAGATTATAGTAGATTTCATTCTCTACATAACTCTTCTATGAATTATTATTTCCACTGCGAATATTGATCCAAAACTTGTTGTCTATTGTATTCTATCGATTTTTCCTCGTTGAAGACTAACGATAATTTGTTGTATATTATCTTAGTCATAATATTCTTTATCGGGCTAGTTGAGCTCACCCTTTTCCTTGTTGTTCCATTTTTTTTCTTCTCGTGAGGCGAGAATATAGCGAGTGCTAGTCTGGGTATGGAATGAAGGTTTTAGAAAGGATTGTTTAGTAGTCCTCACCATTTTTGCAAAATGATGTATCAATAAATGTGATGAGGATTTATTTGAGTATAGATATTATCTAGAAGATAATATTTGTATTCAAACTCACAGTTTTACTGTTGTAATAATAAAGTTGTAGTTGTTTCTGTACCATGTATTTGGCGACTCAGAATGGGTGTTGTGTATACCTATTTTGGGGGCGTCACAGCAGTTAAGAATGAAAGAACCGATGAACCTTCCACTAGTAAAGGCAATGGCAAATTTAGCAAATGAGGAAGACTTGTTATTTTATTTGATGATGTATTTATGTTAGACTTGAGTTAATGATGTTGTTTAAGACTTATTTATTCATGATTCCGCACAGATGTTTAAGGTTAGTTTATCCTGGGATTGTATTTTATTATTCGGATGATGTAATCCTTAAGGGAAAGATTTTTATTCTATCTATTGCATGACTTGCATTTATTATGAGTAGATAGATAGATGATATTTGTACAGTGAACACCAAATCCCGTGAAATTGAAGTACCCGGATTTGGGGGTGTCACAAGTTGGTATCAAAGCCGTAGGTTATGAACCTTAGGTGGGGGAACAACCTTAGGTAGTAGCCTTATAGAAAGAAGATAGTAATGGAAAACTCTTATCGAGTTCTAAGAAATGAATTTTTGTAATTCATTAAAGATAATAAAAGACCTTATGTGTTTATGTGTTAAAGTATTCGTTAGATGATACGACTTAGTAACTAAAACTTAAAATTTTGTTATCAGGATGTCGAATGTTGGAGAAGCTAGTCAAGTCGGGAGGAAGAACCCGGGTACCTATAGTACCTCATCGAGGAGGAACCCATGTACCTATAGTACCGACAGAGGAGGAGCCCCGAGACATTCATGTCGTTAGGGAGTAGCTGGTGTAGAGGGAATCATCTCCATTGATCACCGTTGTTGGTCAGTAGCATGAACCCGAGACTGATCCTGAGGAGGAATTTGTTGAGGAAGAGGAAGAGGAAGAAGAGGAGTTACCACGGTACACCGTTGATGCTGAGATGTATGACACGTTATACGACCGTAATGTGGAATTACGAGATGAGGTGCAGGATTTGACCGAGCGAGCGATTATTCAGCATATTACTCTAGAGCATAAGGAGAGGGAGATTTTGACTCTTCACTCTCGACTGGCAAATGTAGAATGAAATTTGGTCCATGAGAAGGATCAAACTGAAGATAAGACCGAGGAGATAGAGAAACTGAAGAAGGAACTGAAGGAAACCTCCAAAAGGCTGAACATAGCAGAGGAAGGCTGGGTAAGAGAATCGCGTCGAGCTGATCGTGCAAAGGATGATAGTCGTGCAAAGAAAGCAAAGATTGGGGAAACGTACTCTACACTTAACAAGGTAATGAATGAGACCCAAGATCGAGTTTTGAGGTACCCAATCCAGTTCGAAGGACTACCATTGTACATGATGGATCGCAGGACGATGAATCGCATCTTAGAAGAGGAGCGTAGCAAGGCTAATCAGTACCTTGACCGACAGTGATATGATTTGTTTAATTATGTGGAGAACTTAGTTAATTTTATATGTAATTCTGATATGCTTATGAACGAAGGAATATGTTAATCTTTTAAATCCTATGGATTTTTTATTCCAGGATAGTTGATATAAATAGTAGTGATGCTATAGTTTGATGTTAAAACTTTTGATTTGAATGAAAATATATCAAGTTGTTTGAGATGATGTGTTAAATGAGTATGTTAAATTGTTGAGTAATGCCTTAACTATTTAGAGAAATAAATAAAGTTCTAATAAAGCGTTTATTTAACAGAAAAATGCCGCCAAGGAGAAGACATCAACGTCAACCGGCTCAGGAAGAGTCAACCAATAATAATAATAATGCCAACGCTAATCCCGTGCAGCAGTTGGTGAACTTACTTACTGGAGCAATGAATAATCAACCTCAAGCTCCACCAAACACAACGTTTAAGGACTTCAAGGCGGTGGGACCGCCAGAGTTCAAAGGTTCCATGAACCCAATCAAGGCTCAAACGTGGGTTATGGAGATGGAGAAGGTTTTCGACGTTGCTAGGGTTAGAGAAGACCAGAAGACCACTTTTGCAATGTTTATGCTGAAGTCTGAGGCTAGCTACTGGTGGCAAGCAAACAAAGTGCGAGGAGTTGAAGGTGTAATTACGTGGGAGAGATTTAAAGAAATGTTTTTCAAAATGTATTTCCTAACTAGTTCGCAGAATCAGATGGAAGTTCAATTTCTGGAACTGAAGCAGGGAAACATAAGCGTACCTGACTACGCGGCTAAATTCAACGAGTTGGCAAGGTTCGCCCCGTACCAAGTACACACTGACGAGAGAAGGGCCATAAGATTTGAACAAGGACTAAAGCCTTGGGTTTACAGTAAAGTATCAATGTTTCAGATAAACACATTTGTCGGAGTATTGGAAAAGGCCATCCTCACTGAAGGAGGAAGCGATGCGGTGACCAAGTACAATCAAGATCAGAAGAAGAAGAAGAGTGAAATTAATAAAAGGCCAGTGGAAGTGGCACAGGAGATGGAAATTTCAATCAGAAGAAAAGGTGGAACGACAGCTCATCATCGGGGAATCAGCAATGTAACCAAAAGAAAAGAATCGAAGCATGCCCGATTTGCGGGAAAGCCCATCTGGGAGTTTGTATGAAAGGAAAGAGAGTGTGCTACAATTGTGGTCAGGAAGGCCACATAGCACCAAACTGTCCAAACCCAAAGAAGGGTGCTTGTTTTACTTGTGGTTCGAAGGACCATCTGGCAAGAGATTGTCCCAAGAAGGGACCGGGAGGGTCAGGATCAAGAGGAAACCGTGGAAACAATAGTGGAAATGCCTTAACCATCACCGGACCTACTGCAACAAACCGACCGACCACCCGTACTTTCAACATGACGGTACAAGATGCATTTCAATTCCGTGATGTGGTGTCAGGTATCATTCCGATCAATAAAATTAATGCTTATGTTTTATTTGATTCGGGTGCTACTTGTTCCTTTACATCTGATGATTTTGCCAAGAATTTAGATTTTCCTAAGAATGAATTGGATTACCCCATGAATATAGAAATTGCGAATAGAGAAATAATCCCTGTTAAGTACGTACATAAGAACTGTAGAGTGGATATTAAGGGCAATATCATGAATGTAGATCTTATCCCTATTCGACTTGGGGAATTTGACGTTATTTTGGGAATGTATTGGTTATTCAATTACGGTGCTGTAATTGATTGCCAAAAGAAACGTATTAACCTTATGACTCCGTCAAAGGTTGTATTTTATGGTAGCAAGTCGCCTAGACAAGCGAGTTATCTGACGATGATGCAGGCCAGGAAGTTGTTAAGACAAGGCTGTGTAGGATACTTAGCTTACATAGTCGACAGTCGAAAACAGAATCCAAAGGTAGAAGAGATACCGATTGTGAGGGATTTCGTCGATGTATTTCCAGACAATTTGCCAGGACTTCCACCAGATAGAGAGGTAGATTTCGTGATCGATTTGGCGCCCTGGAACCGCTCCAATATCGAAGGCACCATACCGAATGGCACCAGTAAAGATGAAAGAAATAATGGTACAACTACAAGAATTGTTGGACAAGAAGTACATTCAACCGAGCGTATGGCCGTGGGGAGCGCCGGTGTTGTTTGTGAAAAAGAAGGATGGATCGATGCGACTCTGCATTGACTATAGAGAACTGAATAAGGTCACGATTAAGAACAGATATCCATTACCGAGGATCGACGACCTGTTTGATCAATTGAAGGGAGCGAGATACTTTTCCAAGATACACTTGAGAAGCGGTTATCATCAACTGAAGGTGAGGCCAGAGGATGTACCAAAGACAGCGTTCAGAACGCGATACGGTCACTACGAATTGTTAGTAATGTCGTTTGGTCTAACGAATGCTCTTGCAGCATATATGGGACTAATGAATGGTGTGTTCAAACCGTTTTTGGACAAATTCGTGGTGGTATTTATAGACGACATTTTTGTATATTCCAAAACCAAAGAAGAACACGAAAAACATTTGAGGTTAATGTTGGAAGTATTGAGAAGGGAGAAGTTGTACGCTAAATTTTTGAAATGCGAATTCTGGATCGAGCGAGTACAATTTCTTGGTCACGTGATCGATAAAAACAGAATCTCGATAGATCCATCTAAAGTCGAAGCCGTGATTAACTGGGATCAGCCGAGAATGCCGTCGAAAGTAAGAAGTTTTCTTGGATTGGCAGGATATTATAGAAGGTTCATGAGTAATTCTCTCCAACCCAAATTCTACTTTTACGTCATTTAGTTTTTTTTTATGAAAATGGCTTTCAATCAATTCTGTGGAATTTCTGTAAATTGGGAAATTGAGTTAGGAATATATGTAATAATTCGAGTAGCATAACATGTTTTATATATATTTTATATGTTTCCATATCATACGTTTCAGTAAATGATGACTTGCTATTTAAAAAATTTACAAAGTTTAGTTTTTGGCCATATGGCCTTATACATGATATTTCATGTATTAATCGTATATTACCCCTAAATTTTATAGTCGTATGTTGTTATGCATGTTGATACGAAGAGACCAAAGTTTAAATAAACGGATTCGGTGTTATAACGAATCTGTAGTGACAATTTTCATGTTTTATTTTCAAAACCTTCAAGAACATCAAAGTCAGTGAAATTGCATGCTTAAACTCTGTGATTATATGTTTTAATGGGTTAAAATCAGTCTTTAGATGTTAACTAATGTTTGTATATGAATTATATCATGTGGGTATGTCGAATTTTGAGTAGGAAATAAGAAATTGGAATAAATTGGCATGTTCTGCGATTTTTATGAATCGCCATTTTCAGAAATGTACGCTGCAAATGCAGCCACGGCCATGTGAATAAGAGTCACGCCAAGAACGCGAGCCACGCCAGCAAAGACTACCATTGACCAGGCCGCATCGCCGAGAATCAGTACAAAAGTGGCGCCGCAGCGCCTCTCCAGAAAGTTCATAAATGTAATTTCTTAAAATGTTTAAGTCTAATAATGTGTTAGTAAATTAATGTAATGAACATAAAAATATGTTATAAGTATAATGTGATGTTAAAATAGATGTTTAACATGTAAATAACATAATGGCATTTGGATTGAATTATTAATACATAATTAGCTTGATAATTCATGAAGTATAAATTATGTGACAAAGTGGTAATTTGACTAAGTATAGTTAATAATCAAAGTAGACAAAGAGAATGAGTTTATGATGTTTAGTTAAGTTATAATTAACTGGTATTGTGAATGTGAATGGTATGTAGGATTAAATTCAAAGAACGTGCTTAGTTAAAGTGTAATCTACGCACGAGGCAAGTTTTCTAACCCTACTTGTCATTATTGTTCAAGTTTATTATTTACCTCAAGTAAATTATCATTTCTATTAATCAAGTTCAAATGTTATATTAAAGATTAATTATCTTTTTAAAGCATGATTCATTTATACAATAATTGTCCTATTGTATACTTCTTGAGATTAGTATTCAATTTGAATATCATTATTATTAAACCTTATTAGACTAGTGAACCCGTATTGATTTGACTAGTCCATAGTTGATGAGCGTTCTAAATTTTAGAACCCTTGATGAATTATCCAAACCAAACTTCCTTTGGTGCGAACTCGAATGTCAAACTGAGATGAACAACCCTGCAAAGGGATTTTTTTATGCATTAGCGTTAAGATATTGTGCACAGTATGGTACTAAGGGCTGATCCCCCTAAGTATGAGTAGAAAGGTCCATAGTCTTATGACTGTTAAAAGTTTCAAGTATAACCCTTGATAACCTAGGACATAGCTCAATGTCTTACGACCCTTAGAATTCTTTTGATTCTTGTTATTCATTCTTGATTCAAAAGTTGAGCCTTTATTCAATTGTCTTTGATTTACTCGCATGTTATTATACTGTTATTTCATTATTATACTTGTGGGCAATAGTGCTCACTCTTGCTCAATAATAACATTGCAGTTAAGAAAGAAAGAACCGATGAACCTTCCACTAGTAAAGGCAAGGGCAAAGTTAGCAAATGAGGAAGACTTGTTATTTTATTTGATAATGTATTTATGTTAGACTTGAGTTAATGATGTTGTTTAAGACTTATTTGTTCATGATTCCGCACAGATGTTTAAGGTTAGTTTAACTTGGGATTGTATTTTATTATTCGGATGATGTAACCCTTAAGGGAAAGATTTTTATTATATCTATTGCATGACTTGCATTTATTATGGGTAGATAGATAGATGATATTTGTACAGTGAACACCAAATCCTGTGGAATTGAAGTACCCGGATTTGGGGGTGTCACAGCGCAAGTACGAGAAATAAAAGAATGGGTAGAACCGGTATCAAATAAGGTATAGACTTCATTAGAGTTTATGATAAGCTTAGCCCTGATTACCTCGTTCGGGTTCCTTGCTTTCTGGGAGGTCACTACAAACGCTCTCCCTTGCACTACCGGCTTTGACTTTTCTGGGACGTTCTTCGGTGCCTCCATCCTAGCTGAACTTGTCTTCGGTGAAGGACAAAATCGGGCTAGGTGACCTTCTCTTCCACCATTATATCATGCTTTGGATGGCATCATGCAGTTTGGAATAATGTGTCCCTCCCCTCCGCATTTGAAGTATATGATAGGTGGTCGTTCTCCTTCCTTAACAACGGGTACTGGTGCTGACATCTTTCCATCATTGTTGAATCTCCTCTTCTTAAAATGTCCATTCTTATTATTTTGGCCCTGATTACCACCGAAGTGGTTACCATTTCTTGCCTGTTGATTCCCTCCACGCTTGTTGTCACTACTTCGATGACTACTCTCACTGGTATTATCATTTTGCTGACTGCTCTCTTTTGATTGTGTTGACTCGTTATCGCGGTCCACTAACTGAGCCTTATTTACAACATCTGAATACAAACACAGTTTATGAGAAATAAGACATTGATGTATCTCCGGCTTCAAACCTCTTAAAAATATTCGCGTCATTCTCTCTTCATTATCAACCAAGTGGGACGCAAACCGGGATAACTCGGCAAAATTAGCTTCGTACTACGACATTGTCATATTATTCTGCTCCAACTTGATGAATTCTACCTCCTTCATGTTACGAATACTTTCCGGAAAGTACTTGTCATTAAATAGTTCTTGGAACTTCTCCCAAGACATCTTTAGTGCGGCAGGTTGAGTATGCTTTACCGATTCCCACCAGTAATCTGCCTCTCCTCGCAACATAAAGGTGGCAAAGGGAACCTTTTGCTACTCGGTGCATCCCAAGACATCAAATATCTTGGTCATCTGCTTTATCCACATTTCCGCCTTAAGTGGTTTTGGTTCTCCAATGAACTCCGGTGGTCCCAACTCCTTAAACTATTTAGCGGTGACAGTCCGAGAGTTACCAGTGTTTCCACCTGCATTTTGGACAGGAGTCTCTCTTGCCTGATGTTGTACGAATTGCAGAAAGCTCCTAAACATTCCGTCGTTCTCCATTTGGTCGGTGTTGTTGTTCACCTGAGGATTATTGCCTTCCTGATGCACATTATCCTGGGTGTTGATTTATGGTGACTCAATGGTCTCCTGTGCTCCATTGATATTCTTAACATTCTCGGATGTCATTTTTAGATACTGCCACAAAACAAGGGTTAATTGACATGTAACATATTATCACTATACTCTGACCGACCAATTAAATACCAAATAAACTTAGGTAGGTCATACTAGCGAAGGAATTCCCCATCTCTCCCCTCCTAGTTCTAGTTTCGCATCTTAGCAAGGGATCATATCCCTAAGCTTTGATACCAACTGTGACGCCCCCAAAATAGGTATACATCACATATTCTGAGTCGCCAAATACATGGTACAGAATACAAATATAACTTTAAATATACAATATGAGTTGTGAGTTTTAATACAAATATTGTCTTCTAGACAGTATTCAAACTCAAAATAAGTCCTCAATACATTTATTATCACACTATTTCATAGAATAGTGAGGACTACTAATGCTATCATCTGGATCGTCACTCCGTTCCCCGACTAGTCCTTGCTACTTTCTCATTTCTTGAAGAGAACAATGGAAGCAAAAGGGTGAGCTCAACTAGCCCAGTAAGAAATATTATGAATAAGATAATTCAGAATAAATTATCATTAGTCTTCAACAGTGTTAAACTGATAAAATATAACAAACATCAAGTTTAACTGTAGCGGAACAAGCAATCCATTAGAAGAGTCAAGTAGAGAATAAAATCTACTATCTTTTATGATTTAAAAGGTTTTTCATGACTTTTATCGCCGAGACTCAGCTAAAAAAATAATCCACATCATCCCCGCACTACGGCCAAGGATATTCATTAGTATCACAACCACAAATTATCCATGCACTACGACCAAAGATATTTGTGTATTCATCAATGGTCATGATCATGCCAACAACTGTCCATCAATGCACTACGGGCAAATGAGGACTTTTACCACATCATTTGTAACATTACGGGCCATGATTATACAAGAATAATCCACTGGTCATAATCATACCAAGTCCATCTATGCACTACAGGCCACAGATGACTTTCTACATAATATAAACACGAGGATGATGACAATGATATAAGAATTCAATAAAACAAGTTCAAAAATTAATTTATCTAGGAACTAATAACGTCCAAATTGTCAACATGATACTGCTTTGTAGAGTAAAATTCAAGAATGCTCGAAGAAGAATATTTCCATGAAAAGATCTTTGGATGAAGCGCTTGAATATCAAGGATACTCCACTAATTTCATGGAGTATAGAAGTCAAAACTTTAACCAACTGAGTATAATAAAGAATGGAATAACAAAAGAAATCACCAGGCATGTGATAGATTGCACAGACAGGTTATTCCAACAGAATAATAAATAATGGAACCAGGTCATGCGTGACGCACAGATAGGATATTCCAACAGAATAATAAACAACGGAACCAGGTCATGCGTAAACGCACAGACAAGATGTTCCAACAGAATAATAAATAACGAAACCATGTCATGCGTAACGCACAGACAAGATGTTCCAACAGAATAATAAAGAATGAAGTAACAGAAGAATTTCACCAAGTATAGGGTAGCCCGCGTATACAGGTTATTCCAACAGAATAATAAAGAACGGAATAACATAAGTTCTTTTCATAAGTAAGAAAGAAAGAATACCCCTTACGAGTACAACAAATAATATCCCTTACCTTTGAAAGAAGAGTACTGGATATAGGAGTAGTGAAGTAGCAGAATACTTTTATTCTTTCTCTCTATAGTTTCTCTCTCTAGAGTTTCAGTGAATTCGTAAGAAATAATGAAGGAATGAGCTTCTATTTATAGAAGAATGGACTGAATAGTAACTAATTCATGAACGGTTCAGATTGATTTACTTTTAAATGGACGGTCCATATTGATTTAATAAAATATTCTAATAAAATAAAATCTTTTAAATAAAATATAATATATTCTATTTATATTATATATTATATATTTATAAACTCACGGGTCATTACCCCCGTGATACTACCTGCCAATTCCCGTGAATTCCTTTCAAACTAACACATGTAATAACAATAATAATAATAATAATAATAATAATAATAATAATAATAATAATAATAATAATTGTACCACTCCTTGCCAATTTTCAAACATTGCATATACATATATAATTAATACCTATAGTACTCCATGTTGTTTCCACCAAAATCCACTATCATATATATATATATATATATATATATATATATATATATATATATATATATATATATATATATATATATACGACGTTTATGACTTTTCTTGTTAAAGTTTTTCTCTGGCGTCTTCTTTTAAAATTGTGTTTGATTTCATCGATCTTTTTTAAACAAAGAATTTTTACAAAATCTAAGAAATTTTGAAGATTTTGACCAATTTTCAGAAAATTTTTCCTCCTTCTTTATAAACCAATTTTTTTTTGGGGTGATGATAGGGTTATTTTCGGATAAAAATTTTAAGGCGGAATAGTAGGGATGGTGACTCATCCGAGAAGATGATCAACAAGACCTTCCCAAAGCATCTACAGGAGACGGACCAGTCAACCAAGAAGACGCCAGAGGAGTCTTCAGTCAACCGACAGTGATGGCCCCAGCCATCATCTCTTTTACTTTAGTAAATGTAAAAGTAAAAGTAAAAGAATAACTTTTGCTTTTACTTAAGTTAAATGTTTTTAACTTAGTTAAATGTTTCTTACATTTACCCATGTAAAAGTAAATGTAAAATGTTTCTTACGTTTTACTTTTACTTTAGTAAATTACTTTTACTTCAGTTAATGTAATAGTGATTCCTGCGTGAATCAATAGTAATTTACTTTTCAGTTTTCTATTTAAAGAAACTCAAGTGTTAGAGTTTCTTTAGGCTTAATTCAGTTGAAGCCTCAGAGCTTCTCTCTCTAGAAGCTCTTCCGAGGTCCTCTCCCTTCTCTCTAGAGTTAGCCGAAGACGAAGCTTTCAGCTTCGATCTTCTAAGTTAGAAGATGAAGACGAAGTCCTCAATACTTCGATCTTCCCTTAAACATTTAGTCTAGGAATTAATGTAATCCCTTCCCAAATGTTTATAATACAAGAAAGAGATTACTTTACCGATTAACCGGTCATCTTCTTAATCTTTTCTTTCTTCTGTTAAAGTTTTTCTTTTAAAAACTTATCGCCGCTGTTATATGGTATCAGAGCCAAGTTGTTGTTTCTCTGTTCTAGCGACCAGTAAGATCTTTTGATTTGCTTCATTAACACTGTTTTCAAAAAATCATTTCATCCTTTATCGAAGTCACCTAACTTCTTTGTAGAACACCTTGTTCATTTGTCAACCCTAGGTAAGTCTCTTGTGCGAGCGGTGAAGGGTTTTAGAACAATAGGTATGCGTCTACCCAGGTAAGAGGGTCTGAATGGAAGATAAAGAGTGAATAAATTTTTGAACTCAGTAATAATGAGTAGGTTATTTAGATCTAACTCCTCAGCTAGTCACAGATCAACCTTGCAACCTTTACCAGACATAGTTAATCAGGAAGAAAACAGTTATGAAAATATCAGTCAAGTTTTACATAACTGGAATATACCCAGAATTTCTCCCAAAGAAATTTATCAGTCAACATTTTTAGATAACTTTAAAACCGATTATAATGTCAAAACAGTTGAAAAAGTCTATGCTATTAACAAAGAATATGAAAATTGTAGCCTTCTTTCCCCAGAAGTTATTAAAAAACATAGAAAAAAGGGTTATAATTTCATCCACATAGGTCTAGTTCAAGTAGCAGTTAAACCATTGAACATTAAAGGAATTAATTCAAGTATCTACCTCTGTCTCAGAGATGCTAGATTTTTGAATTATTATCCAAGCATAATAGGTGCTATGGAAGCCAGTCTGCACAATGGTCCTATCCATTTTAATTGCTTTCCTGACTTCACACTTAGTCTAAGTGATCAACACCTATTAAAAGCTTTAACATTAAATATTAAAACAGCAGGAGAAATTACACAAATGATTGAAGGTTCTCAACCAATTGCTTTAATCTATAGAATTTATTATAAGACCATGAAGACTAATTTGAATGTCCATGCCCTTAATAAAAGCCCTAAAGATCACACTGTATTAATTCAAAGTTCAACCCGGTGATGCTAATATCCGGATCCTAGAACAATTCTATGGAAAGATATTACATTACCAAGTCGATGGATTTTACCAGTGAAATACCCATGACTGAATGTAGTAAACAACGTAGTGAACATTGAAAACATAAGGCAATTTTTCGATGGGGCCATCAAAGTTAGCTTTGAGCGTTCTAGAAGACCGATTATTATAGAGGATTATTCTAGTTCTTGACTCCTTCTATGAATCGCTTAGAAGAGATTACGAAGTCCTTAGTAACCCTTCTATAAGAGACATTAAGTTAAAAGGAATTTTAAATCAAGGTCAAAGCAAGCCATCCTGTTATTCCTGTCACCCTCGAGAATTACCCGGTAGGAAGAAAGCTCTTCTTCTCCAGGCTCCTTCCGAGCTTCCTACTACCGATTTTGATGTTCCAATTAATAATCAATTAAGAGTCATTAAGAAAGAATTTGTGTTAGATTGGATTAATCTTGTGAATGATTTTAACTCCAAGTCTAATAAAATTAAAAGACATCAATTTAGAAATAATCACCCAACTGAGAAAGAAAGAGATAAAATTGTGAATAAATGGAAGAAATTTATTAATAGTGAAAAATTAACATTACCTTTTATGATTGGTATGAAGCGATATCAATTTAAATGCGATGTTATAACTAAAACTCAATGGGTTGAAGAAACAAGTCTAAGGTCTCGTCTAGTCACCCACCCTTAGAATCTGTCTTAATTTGGTAAAAAAAATACTTGATGAATTGGCCACCCATTTAAAATCTCAAATGGAAATAATGATGATAAAAAAATCATTGAACAGTTAAATTTTAGTAACCAATACTTAGCAACTGTAGGAAAACAGTTAGACAGGATTGAAGAAAAATTTGAAGAAAATATTATTAAAAAACCAGAGTCAAAAATTGTTCAACCACTATTAAAACTACCAGAAAATAGAGAAAAATTAGGTTTACCTAATAAAGACGTTGATCTTACAGTAGCCATTGATCAGTTATTTAAAAAATTAAAAACAAAGATGGGCAGGAAGCAAGCGGTACTATTGCTATCATCGATCGATTAACTCGATAATGAAAGCGATGAGTCGATCGATAGTCAATCACTACCTCATCAATCTAAGATATTCATGAACAGTTAAATAAGTTAACCGTCCATAATACTAGTATGACCAGAAATTGGTATTCTAGACCAACTCCTCCAGATCTACAATTTGAAGAGAGAAATCTAGATAAACAATTTTCTGTTTCGTCTAATAAAATTTATGAATGGAATATTGATGGATTTAGTGAACAAGAAATCCTCAATAAGTTAAATCATATGTCCATGGTAGCAAACAGCTATCTAACAAAATTCAACACTCTTACTCAACCAGATATTGTTGAATTATTGGCTAGTGGATTTACAGGTATTCTCAGGTCTTGGTGGGAAAAACATCTCACCGAGGATTCTAGATTATCTATAATCCATCGCTGTTCAGTTAGATCCTTGAAGGCAATCCAATTTTTGATGAAACTATAGGAATAGGGCCACCTGATGGAGTAAATACTTTGATTTATACTATAATAAAACACTTCGTAGGAACCCCCAGTAACATCACGGAAAGAATCCACGATCAGCTAAGTAATCTCACTTGCCCCACTCTAAGTGACTTTAGATGGTACAAAGATGTTTTTACTTCTAGAGTTATGATGAGAAATGACAGTAATAAACCTTTCTGGAAAGAAAAATTTGTTAATGGTTTACCATCCTTATTTGCTCACAAAGTTCGTGAAGAACTTAGTAAAGATTTAGGATATATTGATTATGATAATCTCACTTATGGTGACATAATCAGTTATATTCAAAAGATAGGATTAAAAATGTGCATTGATTTTAAGTTAGCCAAACAAGCTAGTAAAGACAAGAAAAAAGCTAAATATGAGCTTGGTACATTCTGCGAGCAATATGGTTTACCTCCTGTGGCTCCTTCTAGACGAAAGCACAGGCATAAACATATTGACTCTCACAAAAGTCATAAACGTCACAAGAAAAGACGCAGTCATCATAAAGATAAGAATCAAGATAATTATTATAATAAGCCCAAACCCATTAATAAAAAACATAATAAAAGAACTAAAAAATTTGATAAAAGTAAAATTGTATGCCACAATTGTGGGCAAAAGGGTCATTATAAAAGTGAATGCAAAATAAAACTGAAGTTGTCTCAGTTAAATATTAATGAAGAAGATACTGAATATATATTAGAATTAATGAGAATAGAAAATGAAGTTAGTAATAATGAAGACTCTAATATTTCATATTCTCTAATACTAATGGTGAAAATAATTGAGCAAGAAGCAAGAAGAAGTCACCATACGTGCTAATAATTGCAATTAAAATTGTTGCACTAAAAAGATTAATGTAATTAACACAAGGATGATGAAGAGAGTTCTTTGTTAATTGACTTAATTAGTAAAATCAACGATCCTAAGTTAAAAGCCCAATACACAAAAGCAGTTAAAAGATTTATTAACTAAAGACAATAGAGAAAAGCGATAAGTTTATTAAAGCTAAAGAAAACCAATTTTAGTCTTAATAAAACTTTGGAAAGATTTAAATCTCCGATTAAAGAAGTGGGTCTTTCGTAACTAAATCGGGAAGTTAATAAATTAAAGAAAGAAATTGCTAATTTAAAATAGAAGTCTCTATTCTAAGAAAAGACTTAGATAAAAGGCACGATCTTGAGATCAATGATTCCTCATCCAATGATGAAGATCACGATGAACCAGAATCATCTGGTACTAAAGATATTTCAGACTTATTTATTCAAGGTCTTTCACTTAAAAGAATTAAAGACATCACCATTCAGAAATGGTATGTTTCTATTAACCTAGTTGTGGATAAAACCTTTTCAATACAGCTTACTGCCTTGGTTGATACAGGTGCAGATTTAAATTGTATCCAGGAAGGTCTAATCCCAACTAAATATTACAAAAAAACCAGTGAAAAATTGAATTCAGTTAATGGTAGTCAAATGGAAATAAAATATAAATTACCTAAAGTACATATTTGTCAAGATAACATGTGTTTCAAAACATCTTTTGTTCTGATTCGCAATCTTACAGACAAAATTATTTTGGGTTTACCATTTATATACTTATTATACCCATTTACAACTAGTAATGAAGGATTAACCTGTAAACATTTAGGAAAGAAAATAACATTTAAATTTCTTATTAAACCAAAAGAAAGAGATTTAAAATACATTCAAGAAGAATCCATTTCTAAATCATTGAATTTAATAAACTGTAAATCTACACATTTGAATTTCTTAAAAGAGGAAATCAAATATAAAAGAATTGAAGAACAACTTCAAAATGAAGAAATTCGGTCAAAAATTGAGAAATTAAAAACCTTCATGAAGAATAACCTTTGTTCTGATTCCCCCAACGCCTTTTGGCATAGGAAGAAACATATGGTTAGGCTTCCTTATGCTAAGGAATTCAAAGAACATTTAATTCCCACTAAGGCTAGACCTATTCAGATGAGTCATGAACAAATGGAGTTATGTAAAAATGAAATCAATGATCTCCTCAATAAAGGATTAATTAAACATAGTAAATCCCCTTGGTCTTGCTCTGCCTTTTATGTCAATAATGAAGCAGAAAAAGAAAGAGGTGTACCCCGTTTAGTTATTAATTACAAACCATTGAACAAGGTCTTAGAATGGATTAGGTACCCCCTTCCCAATAAGGACGACCTTATCAATAGGTTAAGTAATGCCACCATTTTCAGTAAATTTGACCTTAAATCCGGTTTCTGGCAAATTGCCATTCATCCTGATGATCAGTACAAAACAGCATTCACCACTCCGTTTGGACATTATGAATGGAATGTTCAAGCATTTGGCCTAAAAAATGCTCCAAGTGAATTTCAAAATATACTCAATGACATATTAAACCCTTTCAGCCATTTTATCGTTGTTTATATCGACGACATTCTTGTTTACTCAAAGACTATTGAAGAACACGAAAAACATTTAAAGTCGTTCTTCACTACTATTAAAGTAAATGGTCTTGTTCTTTCTCCTTCCAAATGCACTGTTTTGGTCAGAATAAGGTTTCTTGGTCTTAATATCTTGATGGACAAGTTGACCTATTGAACGAGCTATTCAATTATTTGACAAGTTCCCGGATAAGATAACCAATAAAACCCAAGCTGCAGAGATTTCTTGGCTCATTTGAATTATATAGGCAAGTTCTACAAGAATCTCAGGAAGATTTGCAAACCTCTTTTTCGGCGTTTGCAAAATAATCCTCCACCTGGGTCGACATTCATACCTCGCGATCCAACAAGTTAAAAATATGTCAAGACATTGCCGCCTTGGCATTTCCAATGATTCGGCGTTCAAAATTGTTGAGACCAAGCGCCTCGGATATTGGATTGGAGGCATTCTTAAACAAAAATTAACATCCGATTCCCTGAACAAATTGTTCGATTTCATTCCGTAGCATGGAATACTACACAATCAAAATATAGTACTATTAAAAAGAAATTCTTTCATTGGTATTATGTATTAATAAATTTCAAAATGACTTATTAAATCGAAATTTACGGTTCGCATTGATTATAAGTCACCAAGTACATTTTAGTAAAAGATGTTGAAAATTTAGCCTCTAAGCATTCTTTAAGCTAGATGGCAAGCTTTATTAAGCATTTTTGATTTTGATATTGAATACATTAAAGGCAAAAATAATTCTATTCACGATTTTCTTACCGGAGAATTTATTCATACAGTACTATATCTGATCATGAGTTTGAGAGGTTCATCCTCCTCTCGTGGTCCGGGGCCGCCCTAGTGGCCCAAGTAATCATCCCAGAGGTACCTTAGTCCCTCACCCAGTAACACCGGTCTATCAGTCAAACAAATTTTCTGTTCTGGGAACAATCCCCAAGCCATACAGTTCAGCCTTAGTAAATAAACCTGAACCTATTGACCCATTCAAGTAATCCAAGAAAGACCTCGTCTTGGCTCCTAATCACTCCTCTTACGAGCATGTGCTCAAATGGGAAAGTTATTTGTTTCACATTGAACCCTTCATGAAACCAAAAATGATCCGATTAAGCTTCTTTGCCCAGCTTTTTCCCTCTGGTTGGCATTTTCCTCCGGTAGCTCCTTATAAGTCTCTTGTTTATTATAAGGACATTCTCCTTGTAACTGAGTCAGTAAATATTAAACCAATTTATGCAAACAATGATAAATCAAAAGTTCTTTATCATTCTTTGTATATTAAACAATTCCTTCAGATTTCTGATTGGGGAAAACATCCCTCCGATCTAATGGATCTCTAATCATAGTTATCCTTTTGCTTTTATGATTATATTGAAGCTTCGGTATAAGGTTCTCCTTCATCGTAAGCGAGACCCATAGTCATTCTGGTTTATTCGATTCGACCATAAATTCAAAAGTCCAATCCCTTATTGGTTCGTCTATGGTGGTATAGGCATGGATCTACCTATGACCTCCTTCCTGACCCCCTTAAGGTTCAAGTTACCCATTTTGCTAATAATAGTAAACCAGATCCAAGGAATGAGAACATTCCTCTCACTCTCCTCTTCATCAGTAAATATAAGGTTCCATGGATCCTTAAATGGCAATCTGTATTTCTCGCCCTCTGTTGCTAGTAATTGGTGATTATATTCGATCCACTCCCTCGACTTTCCGCTTTTTCTACATCAAGTGGTGGGATAAGTTCTATGTTAATGAGAATCATTGGTCGGGTTCAACAAGAATTTCTGTTGCTCTATTCGATTCGATCATCTCCCGATCCTCGGGCTAAGGATTCTAAAGCCATTTCTTTAGATCCCTCTTCCTCAAGTCGAAAAAGATTTCAAAAGAATCAAAGTCAAAAACGATCCTACAGATCCTCCTCCCTGTTCAGTAGCATATCGATTTCAAAGATTGCTCGGTAGAGTGAGTTAAAACTTATTGCCCAAGCCCTCAATAAAAGAATTGATGAGTTACGAAGAAGCCTCTAGCATTCCTCACCTTCTTCCCAAAATGACTCGATTAGCCAATTTTTAGGAAGATGATGGTGCAGACGACCCTATGGCACCATCAACCTTCGGGATGCTCAGGACCCATTTGCACGACATTCTCTTGAAAACGACCGATTCTTGTTCTTTGCCCCGTGACGCTCTTTAGCCAAAGATTGCCCGGACTACTTTCGTGACGATCGATCCAAAGTTCGGCAGCACTCAAGACTGCTCGTGATCGCTCGATTCTTTATTCGATCGATCAAGATTCGGCCCAAACTGCCTCGTGACCATTCTTTCAACACCAAATAGAAAATAGCTCAACAAAGAAAAGTGGCTCTTTTCCACCAAAGCGAGTCAAGTCAAAGTTGAAGCGGTCAAAAGTTAGCACTATTCATCAACGGTTGCTTATGCATACTTTTACTTTTGCTTTTACTTTAGTAAATCACTTTTACTTAAGTAAAATGTTTTTTACTTTTGCTTTTACTTTAGTAAATCACTTTTACTTAAGTAAAATGTTTTTTACTTTTGCTTTTACTTTAGTAATTCACTTTTACCTAAGTGAAATGTTTCTTACTTTACCCAAGTAAATGTAACAGTTCCCTTTCCTTGTTCTATAAAAGGAAGGCGAGCTCATTTGGCAGATCAAGTTTTGAAACTTAGAAAGACTCTGAGCTCTCTCTCTCAGAAGAATCTTTAGTTTCCACCTCTGATCAGCCTACTTAACCCCTCTTCTCCAATTCTCTAGTTAAATGTTTTAAATTTGTAAGTTCTTGTTTTTATTTTCAGTTCATAGCTTGTACATAGTATGAATCAATAATATAATTCAGTTACTTATTTATAAAACTGTATTTGACTGTGTATGCGCTCTCTCTGTTCTTCCTGTTCTCTCTCATTCCGCCCCAAATGGTAAATTTCTTAGATTTTGTAAAAAATTCTTTGTTTAAAAACAGATCAGATGAAATCTGAAACAAAGGATCACTCGATTGGTCCTGATCTATCAAGAATCGATCTAAGCAGTAAGACTAATTTGTTAGCTGTTTAAACAAAAATTCTTTCTTTTTCATCATTCATCTTTAACTTTCGAACCCAAAGCACCTTCCTAAGCATCACAGGAGCGGACGGTCAACCAAGAAGGCGCCAGAGAGTCTTGATCTTAAACAGTGATGGCCCACGCCATCATCTCTTTTACTTTAGTAAATGTAAAAGTAAAAGTAAAAGAATAACTTTTGCTTTTACTTAAGTTAAATGTTTTTAACTTAGTTAAATGTTTCTTACATTTACCCATGTAAAAGTAAATGTAAAATGTTTCTTACGTTTTACTTTTACTTTAGTAAATTACTTTTACTTGATTAATGTAATAGTGATTCTGCGTGAATCAATAGTAATTTACTTTTCGTTTTTTATTTAAAAAGAAACTCAAGTGTTAGAGTTTCTTTAGGCTTAATTCATTGAAGCCTCGAGCTTCTCTCTCTGAAGCTCTTGAGGTCTCTCCCTCTCTCTAGAGTTAGCAGAAGGCGAAGCTTTCGACCGATCTTCTAAGTTAGAAGATGAAGACGAAGTCCTCAATACTTCGATCTTCCCTTAAACATTTAGTCTAGGAATTAATGTAATCCCTTCCCAAATGTTTATAATACAAGAAAGAGATTACTTTACCGATTAACCGGTCATCTTCTTAATCTTTTCTTTCTTCTGTTAAAGTTTTTCTTTTAAAAACTTATCGCCACTGTTATATGGTATCAGAGCCACATGGTTGGTTCTTGATGCTATCGGTGGTTTCGATTGAAAATAGTTTGATTTGTTTACTTAAATGTTTTTTCAAACTTTTTCTTCTTTTGCTCCACTTTCAATCGCCTGACTTGCTGTAAAACACCTAAGATCGCCATAAGTCCCGTTATGCCATTGTAAGACTCCAGGTTGGGAGCAGTTTAGGCTAAGGGTATCATTAGATCTACAGGTACGAGTTTACTTAAGGCACTTTCTTCTGTTAAAGTTTTTCTTTTAAAAACTTATCGTCATTGTTATATGGTATCAGAGCCACACGGTTGGTTCTTGATGCTATCGGTGGTTTCGATTAAAAACAGTTTGATTTGTTTACTTAAATGTTTTTTCAAACTTTTTCTTCTTTTGCTCCACTTTAAATCGCTGACTTGTCGTAAAACACCTAAGATCGCCTATAAGTCCCGTTATGCTGGTTGTAAGACTCGTGTTGGGAGCGAGTTTAGGCTAAAGGGTATCATTAGATCTACAAATGTGCGAGTTTACTTAAGGCAAGAAACGGTTCGAGTTTTAGAGGAATGATAAAAGAAAGAATTTTTGTTTAAGCAGTTAACAAATTAGTCTTCTGCATTTAGATCGATTCTTGATAGATCGAGGACCAATCGAGTGATCTTTGTTTTGATTTCATCGATCTGTTTTTAAACAAAGAATTTTTACAAAATCTAAGAAATTTTGAAGATTTTGACCAATTTTCAGTAGAAATGTTTAAGGGAAGAAGGAAGTATTGAAGACTTCTTCTTCATCTTTAATCGAGAAGATCGAATTCGAAAGCTTCGCTTCTTGACTTAACTCAGAGAAGAAGGAGAGAGGACCTCGGAAGAGCTTACAGAGAGAAGCTCACGAGGCTTCAACTGAATTAAGTTTCAAAGAAACTCTAACACTTGAGTTTCTTTAAATAGAAAAGCGAAAAAGTAAATTACTATTGATTCATGCAGAATCACTATTACATTAAGCTTGAAGTAAAAGTAATTTACTAAAGTAAAAGTAAAACGTAAGAAACATTTTACATTTACTTTTACATGGGTAAATGTAAGAAACATTTAACTAAGTTAAAAACATTTAACTTAAGTAAAAGCAAAAGTTATTCTTTTACTTTTACTTTTACATTTACTAAAGTAAAAGAGATGATGGCGTGGGCCATCACCTGTCGGTGACTGAAGACTCCTCTGGCGTCTTCTTGGTTGACTGGTCCGTCTCCTGTAGATGCCGGAAGGTGCTGTTGATCATCTTCTCAGATGAGTCACCATCCCCTACTATTCCGCCTTAAAATTTTTAAGGCGAAATTCTTTAATAGTTATGTAAAACTTGACTGATATTTTCATAACTGTTTTCTTCCTGATTAACTATGTCTGGTAAAGGTTGCAAGGTTGATCTGTGACTAGCTGAGGAGTTAGATCTAAATAACCTACTCATTATTACTGAGTTCAAAAATTTATTCACTCTTTATCTTCCATTCGAGACCCTCTTACAGGTGAGTACGATACCATATAACTTGGCATGATAAGTTTTAAAAGAAAAACTTTAATGTAAGAAAGAAAAGATTAAGAAGATGGCCAGGTTAATCGGTAAAGTAATCTCTTTCTTGTATTATAAACATTTGGGAAGGATTACATTAATTCCTAGACTAAATGTTTAAGGGAAGAAGGAAGTATTGAAGACTTCTTCTTCATCTTTAATCGAGAAGATCGAAATTTGAAAGCTTTCGTCTTGACTAACTTCTAGAGAGAGAAGGAGAGAGGACCTCGGAAGAGCTTACAGAGAGAGAAGCTACGAGGCTTCATTTGAATTAAGCCAAAAAGAAACTCTAACACTTGAGTTTCTTTAAATAGAAAAAAGCGAAAAAGTAAATTACTATTGATTCACATGAGAATCACTATTACGATGCTTGAAGTAAAAGTAATTTACTAAAGTAAAAAGTAAAAGCGTAAGAAACATTTACATTTACTTTTACATGGGTAAATAAGAAACATTTAACTAAGTTAAAACATTTAACAAGTAAAAGAAAAAGTTATTCTTTTACTTTTACTTTTACATTACTAAAGTAAAAGAGATGATGGCGTGGGCCATCACATCGATGTTGAAGACTCCTCTGGCGTCTTCTTGGTTGATCAAGCAAGACACCTTAGGCATCTCGAGAGGCGGACGGTCGACAGTAGGGGATGGTATTTCAGCGGCACCTTAAGAAGGCATCTCTGAGGAGGCGGACCCGATCGACGAAGGCGAGGAGGTCTTGATCATAAAGCAGTGATGGCCCACGCCATCATCTCTTTTACTTTAGTAATGTAAAAGTAAAAGTAAAAAGTAAAAAAATAAATTTTAACAGTTAAATGTTTTTATTTTAGTTAAAATATTTCTTACGTTTATATATATAAATATATATATATATATATATTCAATAAAAATAAAATAATTTTCTATGTACTCTCTCCACGTCTCTACCAAATTTCCCCACCAATAGAATATATATATATATATATATATATATATATATATATATATATATATAAAATAAAAATAATTGTACTCCTCCACGTGAATACCAAATTTCCCCCCCCAATTTGATTAACACACACACACACACACATATATATATATATATATATATATATATATATATATATATAAACAAAAGCTGAGATAACTTTCCACCGATAGTTTTAAAAATGGGTAAGTGGGAGTTTAAATAACAAGCCAAACTTAAAACAAATACTTTATAAAAATCTCCTCAATATTTTTTACAACACTTATCATCATTATTATAATTCACAATATTAATCGACTAGGTCGTTCCCGAGAAAGAGGGGCTTTTCAATAAGGATATCTCCTATTGGCGTATGATTAGGTGACCAAACTCTCTCGTTGTAAGAACTTACAGACATCATTAATATTGCAAATAATAATATTAATAACTTTGTCGTCTCAATTATTGATTTAATAATATATAAAATATTGACAATAATTGAATCAAATAACGTGAGATACTATCGACAATTATTGTAACAATAATTGAACAAAAGCGAGTGACTTCTCACGTAAGCATCAATAATCAATCTGGCGTGCTACTTATGCGACCACGCCAGTATTATTCTTGTACTTTTAACACCGGTGTGTTTCACGAGTTAACGGTAAAACTTCTGTAGTTATTTTCATAAAAAGTATTTTTGTCGTTTTCTCAATCAAATGACAATAATTCCGATTAGGGTCCACTAATGATTGTGTCGTTATGCGAATATTCCTATTAAAACAAATATTCCCCACCAATCAAATATTATATAACAACTTGCGTACTTTGAAAAATTTATAAATATTACCCACAACTACAACATTATATCAAATTAATTCCATAATATTCAAAAATGATATTTATAGAAAATTCATCTTTATTCATAAAAGTTGGGGTCTTACACCAAAGGTTTGTCTAGGTCAAGTTCTTAAACTCATATAATTGTTGCAAGTTCCTAACTCCTAAGTGTGGTAAGTTTGACGAACTAGGTAGAACTATGTCTGAATAGAATATTGACGATAATAGGAAGATATAGATTGATTAAGCAATTGATTATTAGTGGAGACATAAGTTTTCCAAATCTTCTAGCTATGCTAGACTCGAAAATTTTGAAATAAAGCTAAAAACGAACTATGTGCTTTTTGAAACTGAATTTTTATTTTCAACTCCTGGTGACCATGGTGTGTGAGTGGACTTCGGGCCACCGACACATCGTTACCTGTTGAGATAATAAAACTGATTTGCAATGATTTTAAACGGTTTAAAGAATAGTCTATGCTACTTGTTTCAGCTAGACGATAATGATTTAAAATATCAAAATATATTTTTATTTATCACTTATGTACCATGTAACCTGGTGCAGAGATGATAAAAAGTTGATGGATGTAAGACCCCGAATTTTATGAAATGAAGGTATTCAATTTTCTTATAATTATTATGTTATTTAGTAAATGGTTCAATTGATAAAGGTTAAAGTTAAGGGTGATATTTGAAAATTTTGCAAAGTAAGCAAGTTGATATAAAATATTCGATTGGTCGGAGAATAATCATTTTAACATTGAATATTAAATGACGGCACAATCATCATTGGACCCCATAACGGAGAATCTTGTCGTAGTTAGAAAACGATGAAGTATTTTTAAAACGACGGCGAAAGTTTTCTGAGATAAACCGTTGAACTACCGATTGGTAAAAAAAACGAATATGCGTGGTTGTATGTATAGTAGCTCAGTATTGATTATTGATGCTTACGTGAGAAGTCACTCGATTATACTCAATTATTGCTACAGTAATTATTGCATAATATCTCTCATATTATTGGTTCATTTATTGTCATAGTATCATCTGCATAATATTTTATATTATTAAATCAATAATTGAGACGACAAAGTTATTCATATTATAATTTACAATATTGACGATGTCTAGAAAGTTCTGTCAAGGAGAGGTTTGGTCACCTAATTGCGCACCAATAGGGAGAAATCCTTATCAGAAAGCCCCCTTTTTCCTGAGAATGATTTAATTGTTAAATATTATGAGTTATAATATTAATGATGAATAAGTTCGTGTTGATTAAAGATGAAAATGATATTTCCATTGTGTTGGGATTATTAGTGTTAGTGGAAATCAACATCTATTCCAATAATAATTGATGTCTGGAGGTTATATTGACCAATCGAGTAAATAATCGAATAATTGAGCAATTAATTGCTATTAATTCATATGCTTATAACTATTTGTTCACATGTGTGTACTATTGATTCACATGGATGTACTATTAGGGGAGGTGGTGCAAGATTGATAATACTTGCATGACTAAATTATAAATGGAGGTATAGATGAATGTACTATACTGTAATTATTTTTTTCACATGTATAGAACTATTGAGTCACATGATTGTACTATTGATTCACATGATGTACTATTAGGGGAGGAGGTGCAAGTTTGATAATACTTGCTGGACTAAATTAAAAATGAAGAAAAAGATGAAGGTATTATACTGTAATATTTCGAGCCCTAAAACGTGCAATTATCGAAACTATGTTTTCCTATAAATAGAAGCTTATTCTTCTTTCATTCTCACCAATTCACTAAGACTCACAAGAGCAATTATAGAGAGAGAAGCTATAGAGAGAAAGGAGAAGAGAAGTCTGCTACTTCACTATTCCAATATCCAGTCTTCTTCTGAGGTAAGGGATATTATTTATTTCATATTCAGAAGAGATATTATTTTTCGTATTCGTATGGATATTATCTTCGTTCAATATTCGTATGAAATAATATTTTCTTTAATACTCTGTAGTATGTAAGTAATATTATTTCATTTTGTATTCCTACTTCTACACTCATTTTGTTGAAGTATTGCTTCTATAATCCGTGAAATTAGTAGAATATCCTTGATATTTGTACTTCATCCAGTATCTTTTCATGGACATATTATTCTAAGCTTTCTTGATAATTATTGATATTTTCATGCCGGAATACTATTCACGAGTTACTATTCATGAGTTACTATTTGTGGGTTATTATTCACCCGATTACTATTCACTTGAATATTATTCACTCAGGTATTCAGGGCACTTTTCATGTCGAAGTACTATTCACGAGTTACTATTCACCCGGTTACTATTCACTCGAATATTCTTCACTCGGGTATTCGGGGTACTTTTCGTACCGAAGTAGTATTCATGAGTTACTATTCACGGGTTACTATTCACTCAGTTACTATTCACTTGACTATTATTCATTCGGGTATTTGGAGCACTTTTCATGCCGGGGTAATATTCACGAGGTACTATTCCTGAAGTACTATTCATAGGGTACTATTAACGGGGGTACTATTCATAGGGTACTATTCACCCCGAAGATATATTTCTTTTTGTCCAAATTATTTTTGATACATGAATATTATTCTTGAATTTTACTCCACAAAGCAGTATCATATTGACAATTTGGATATTTTTAAACTCTGGATAAATTTAAAGTCTTTAATATATATCCTTGATATTGTTTGATTAATGCTTATAACATTATCATCATCATCATGCTTATATTGTAATGAAAGTCATATGTGGCTTACGTGCATAGATGGACTATTGATTGGTATGATTATTATCACTGATTATTCGGTATAATCATGACCGTAATGTTACAAATGATGTGGTAAAAGTCCTCATTGGCCCGTAGTGCATTGATGGACAATTGTTGGTATGATCATGACCAGGGATTATTCGGTATAGTCATGACCATTGATGATTATATGAATATCCTTGGCCCGTAGTGTAGGGATGATTCGATGATGTGGTTTATTTATTAAGCTGAGTCTCAGCGATAAAATATTGATAATAAATTTTTAAATCATAGAAGATAATAGATATCATACTCTGCTTGACTCTTCTAATGGATTGCTTGTTCCGCTGCAGTTGTTGATCTAAAACTTGTTGTCTATTGTATTTTATCAGTTGTTATACTGTTGAAGTCTAAGGATAATTTATCTTGCATTATCTTAGTCATAATATTTCTTACTGGGCTAGTTGAGCTCACCCTTTTCTTTCATTGTTCTCTTTAGGAAATGAGAATATATAGCTGGGACGAGTCAGGGAATGGAGTGACGGTTCGAGATGGTGGCTATAGTAGTCCTCACAATTTTTATAAAATAGTGTGATAATAAATGTAATGAGGACTTCATTTGAGTTTGAATACTGTCTATGAGACAATATTCGTGTAAAAACTCTAAGCTACGCTGTTGTCGTATTGTATAAAAGAAGTTTTATTTGATTTATGTACCATGTATTTGGCGACTCAAAATGGGTGATGTATACCTATTTTGGGGGCGTCACAATGGAGTTGTAAATGCAGGAATACTTTGTGTTGAATTTGATCTAAAATCGTAGTTCCACTATTGTATGATGTGTTATGACAAAGTCACTAGATGAGGGCATCTTCAAACGGGCTATTAATACAGTACGACATCATCACATCATTTTCAAACTAATTTTAAACTTTTAATTTGTCAACGGTGTTTTGGCTACACACGTTCGTATTTCAATTGAAGTTGATTATTGATATGAGTTCAAGCTATTCGATTCGGCTAGACCAACTTTTATGAAAACTCTAAGCGTTCTTTGAAAATTATCCCTAACCAAATTATTTTGGTGCAGATTCCGATAAAGACTAAGGTAAGAACACGTTTATGCGCCCAAGGCGGATACGAGAAACAGATCAGACCAGCATTACTTAATAAGTACAGGGCGTAACAAGCTAATTACCCACTATGTCTGTAAGTTAAGACGGTTTGCAGATGAATTTCCATAAAACCTTTGCGGAAATGACAAACAATAGTCTATATAACTCTTCAGCAATATTTGAATTTTTTTACTCTTGTGAGGAATGTATTGGGTAATATGTGATGCTGTGTATGAATGGTGTATGGTGCATGGTTTAAGGTGTAAGGTTAAATTTGGGGACAAAATTTTTAGAAGAAGGGGTGAATGTGACGACCCAAGAATTTAGAAAATTATTTAAATCTTAAATAATTGAATTAATAAAGGTTAAATAATAAACCTAGACATAAAATAAGTGAATGGATTCGACATTTTCAGGAAGGTATTTTATGGATTTATAATTTTTTGTGGTGAATTATTCATGATTAAGGGTATAAGTGTATATGTATCTGGTATATGGATTTTATGTACAGTATGTGGTCAAGGGTCAAGGGTTGACCAGACAACCTATATAAGTGGCAAACCCTAATATTATAATAAGAACATCGACATTCAGTTTGAAAACCCTAGTGATTGATAAGAAATCCTAATACCGGTTTTGAAAACCTTAATTTTAGTCCCGGGAATTTGAAACCCTAATTTGGAATATGAAAACCCTAATTTAGGGGCTTAAAGGCTTAAGTGTATTAATTACAAACCTAATTAGGATAACCCTAATTGATTAGTTATAAAACTTTAATTTCTGGATTAGAAACCCAAATTTATAATTAGGGAAAACCTAATTGTTAATTTAATATTTAATGTTAATTAGAAAACATGGATCCTAATTAACAAGCCCCAATGTGATTAGGGAATCTTTAATATAATTAGGAAATCCTAATTATAATTTAGAAATCTTAATTTTTTAATTTTTTTAAAAAAAATAATAATTTTTAAAACTTAGGGTTAAACCCTAAGGGGTTGCTCAAGTTACTAGAATGCCATTAAATATAGAAAGCAAATGACTAAATTACCCTTTGTGCATTATTGAAGGTAGCTTGCAATTATTGGCATATATGGGAGTTGGTGGCCAATCTAGACCAGTCCATGTAACTTAAAATCTCCAGCAATCAACCATCTTACATCACAAGTCCATTGAATCAAATTATATATAGAATTAGAGAGAGAAAAGTTCAACAAAATAGCCATTTTGTCTACAAACACTCAACCAACACACACACTCTCTCTCTCTAGACCCACGAAATCAATTAGTGATTCAGTCCCTAGAATGATCCATAACATCTCAAGAACAGATCATGATGATTAGATTCAATTCAAGATCAAAGCACTAAAGATGTATATACCCTAAATCTTAAAAATTTTATGATCTGATGTTAGATTTTGTTGTTTGTTATTTAAAGTTATGTTTAAGGGTGTTAAGTAGTGATCTGGGTTGTTAGATCAAGGATCTATAACATATAGATGCACGAAATTGTAGATTTCTAAAATCTGGAAAAACTAGAAAAATATTGACTGACGGCCGAATGTCAGGCGCCTTAAGATCGTTCTCAGTTAATGATTTGTTCTGTTTTAAGTTATATACTTGTATTATGTTGTAAGGGCTTTGATTTGGAACTTGAATCAAGCCCAGATCATGTGTAGATTGAAAGTTATAAGTAGTCAAAGGTCGTTGACCGTTCACGAAATTGGTTTCTGGGTAGCCCATATTTGCCTAGAAAAGTCTGACAGCGTTTTGCAGAGCTCTGATCTTGTGGTTGTTTGCTATTTTGGCCATGATGTTGTTTGATCTTTGTAGCCTGTCATGTGAACTACATATCCAAGTTCTTAGAACCAACAGATCTTGCACAGAATCATAGATAATCGTGGTCAAACAATCGTTAACTAACTTGCCGGATGAAGGTTTCTGGGAAACCCAGATCTTCAAAAACCGTTTCCTGACTAGTACTTTGACCGACCTAAAATCTTCCTTTGTTGTTGTTTTTAGACTGATCTGATGATATAGAGTTGTTCACTGGCATCTCCACTACAAATTTGAACCTTCATATCATACAAAGCAAGCCCAAATTTCATGTTATAAGGATCAAAAGTGACCATCTCGAACTGTTCTTCATTTCTTGAAAACCTAGAAATGAAGAACAGCTTCTAACAGGTTTTCTTGAGATTTGATTTATCTATTGTGACACCCCCAAATCCCGGTACTTCATTACCTTAAGATTTGGTGTTCACGTAATCAAAACATTCATATCTAACTATCCAATCATAAAAAATTGAATAATAAAACCTGCCCATACAGGATTACTTTAATAAAAACATTATCTCCCAGGTTATCTAACCTTTAATTACAATCAATCAAATGCGGAATTTAAAATTTATTACATCACATCATCTAGTAAAAGTCTATCATCATAACGATAAAGTAAAATTACAAGTCTTCATCACTTGTACATTTTTCCATTTCCTTTGCTAGTTGTAGGTTTATCTACCTTCTCAACCGAAGCTGCAATAAGTGTATAAATATGCAAGAGTGAGCAAACAAAGCTCACTTGAAATAAGAATAAATATCTTTACAACATTTGCCAAATAATGGGCTCAATAGAACTGAATGATATGTTCTATTAACATTACAACATTTGCCAAATCATAGGCTCAATAGAACTGAATGATATGTTCTATTAACATTCTTAAATATACTAATGACGATCTAATGACCACGAACTATGTCCACATTTATAAGTAATCTTTCAGCTTTAACTTTAACAGTCATATGACTATAAGGACTCTACGTACTTAGGGGGATCAATCCTCCGTACAATGTATTGTGCACAACCATTTCACCGCTAAGTGTAAACCCCTAAAAATAAGGTTGTTCATCTCAGTATTTAGAGTACAAGTCCGCACCAAAGAAAGTTTGGTTTGGATAAGCTTTCAAGGGTAATAGAAGTTTAGTGATCATCAACTAGGGAACTAGTTGAATCAACAATGCTTGATAACACAATAGTTGTTTAAATAAGCTAAGGTTCAAGTCTTATAACATTAAAAATGAAATTCCTGAACGAACATTTAACTAATAGCAAGCTGGAAACTAAAAACTTGCCCAACAAGGTATTAACTCATGCAGAATTACAACAGTTCAATAATAGAGACGAGAGTTCAAAAACTACGTTCATTATACAATAATAGAACTTAAGAAACTTTCTTAACTGTAAACAAGTAAGAATGAATCAATCAAATAAGAATTTCTAATAACATTAGAGTTAGAGTTTGCTCGAATGAATTTTAGGAACAATTGACTTATTCAATAACAATTAAGATAAAAAGCTTGCTCAATCAAAAGAATGAAGTTATACAATATAATAATAGAACTAACTCAACGAAAGTGTAGAGTTAGAAAACTTGCTCAATGTAAAAAGAAAGGTTAGAAACTTGCCTCGAGCGTAAGCTAAAATATTAAAACTCACGTTCACCTATACACAGTATTAAAACCACAACATCTAATAGACATATTAATATTCACTTTTCAATATAAAATGCATTACTAGCTAAACTTGTTATTTTAGCACAAGTCTTATGCTACCATTTACATTTCAGAATTCCCAAGTGTTAATCATCACAACTGTGACGATCAAGATTTTGTAAATTTATTTTAACATTTATTGAATTAAATAAATATTTTTCGATGATTTAATTATTGGATGAAATAATTTATTGATGCAATTATGGTAGATTAATTTAATTATATGTGTTACATTTATTAAATTAATGTATAGAAGAATTATTATTCAAATATGTATTTATGTGAGCTTATTGAATTAAATGAAATATTTAATTTAGCATGGCGTTATTTTAATTAATTTAATTATTAGAGAGTTAATAATTCGACATTATTTATTTATGAGAAATTTAATTATGTGACTATGTGAATTTATGAGAATTTATTATATTTTATTTAAAACAAATTAAATAAGATATTGACTTAATTTATAAAGGAGTGTGACATTATTGTAAAAAATAAAGAGCTTTGAACTTAGTTTGTTAGCCAAATGAGGCCTTAGGAGGAGTTGGTGGCAGTTAAACCACGAATGGAATAACTGACCTCAACTCTGCGCATAAAGGCTCAGTTGAGTTTAACTTACTTATTTTTCATTTTAGTTAATTGAGAGCCAGAGACATCACAGAGAGAGTTTGAGAACTTTGAGAAAGATTGTGATACTGTGATTAAAGGAGAAGAAGTGTGAGAAATTGGGAATTTTTGTCACCCTGTGTAATCTAAGCAGAGTATTCAAGGGTAATCCCTTCTTCCCAAATTTTAAAGTTACGTCATTTAGTTTTTTATAAAAATGGCTTTCATATATTCTGTAAGTCTCTGTGAATTGGGAAATGATGATTTTTATAAGAATATGTGTAATAATTCGAGTTGTATAACATGTTTATTATGTAAACCATGTCATCAGTTTCATGAAAATACGTAGTATATGATTGCTACAAAATTACAGAGTATGGATTTTGGCCTTATGGCCTTATACGTAATTTTAGTGTGTCAAACATAAATGTTTTCGTAAAATTTACACCCTTATATTATTATGCATGTTGATACGAAGAGACCAAAGTTTAAATGAACGGATTCGGTGTTATAACACATATGTAGTGACAATATTCACGTTTTATTTTCAAAACCTTCAAGAACATCAAAGTCAGTGAAATTCCAAGCTTAAACTCTGTGATTATGTGTTTTAATGGGTTAAAATCGCTTTATAAATGTTGGGTAATGATTATATACGAATTCTAACATGTGGGTATGATTAAATTCGTGTAGTGATAATTTAATTGGAATTTTTTGGCTGTATTTTGCAATATTCGCGAATTGCGAAGCAGTTTCAGTTCGCCGTGTCATGCACTTGTCCAACGCTTTAAGGCAAATATGCAGCGCCAAGAACCAAGACCTAGTATAAATGTGGAAATGTAGAAATACCACTATCTTGAGAACGGTCCGTAAACGTAATTTTTAAAGTGTTAACAATTTACGGTTCATGCACAAGGTTGCCATGCCGCCTTGATCAACGCTTATAAACATTGTAATGGCCCATGTAGTAAGCATGACCTAAGACCTGAAAGTATAAGCGTGGTAGCCATGATGCCACTCTGCAAAATGGTCCAAAAACGTAATTTTTAAAGTGTTAAGTTTAGCAATTCATTGTTAACTTAATATAATGAACATGTAAACTTGTTAGCGAGATAATGAGATGTAAAATAGATGTTTAACATGTAAATAACATAATTGCATGTAGATCGAATTATTGAATACATAATTAGCTTATTATTTATGAAGTGATATTATGTGACAGTAAATATGATAATTTGACTAAGTATAGTCATAACCAAAGTTTAGACAAAAGAATAATCGTTGATGATTAGTTAAGTTATAATTAACTGGTATTGTGAATGTGAATGGTATGTAGGATTAAATTCAAAGAATGTGCTTAGTTAAAGTGTAATCTCTACGAGGCAAGTTTCTAACCCTACTTGTCATTATTGTTCAAGTTTATTATTTACCTCGAGTAAACTATCATTACTATTATTCAAGTTCAAATGTTATATTAAAGATTGATTATCTTTTCAAAGCATGATTCAGTTATACAATAATTGTCCTATTGTATACTTCTTGAGATTATTATTCAAATTGAATATCATTATTATTGAACCTTATTAGACTAGTGAACTTTATTGATCCAACTAGTCCTTAGTTGATGAACGTTCTAAATTTCAGAACCCTTATTGAATTATCCAAACCAAACTTCCTTTGGTGCGGACTCGAATGTCAAACTAAGATGAACAACCCTGTAAAGGGATTTACTTATGCGTTAGCGTTAAGATATTATGTGATGTGATGGTACTAAGGGTTGATCCCCTAAGCACGCAGTAGAAAGGTCCATAGTCTTATGACTGTTAAAAGTTTCAAGTATAACCCTTGATAACCTAGGACATATAGTTCAAGGTCTTATGACCCTCAGAATTCTTTTGATTCTTGTTATTCATTCTTGATTCAAAAGTTGAGCTTTTATTCAGATGTCTTTGATTTACTCGCATGTTATTATACTGTTATTTTCTTATTGTACTTGTGGGCAATAGTGCTCACTCTTGCTTAATAGTAAAATTGCAGTTAAGAACGAAAGAACTGATGAACCTTCCACTAGTAAGGGCAAGGGAAAAGTTAGCAAGTGACGAAGACTTGTTGTTTTTATGATGTTGTATTTTGTTTAAGACTTGATTTAAGGATGTTGTTAAGACTTATTTGTTTATGATTCCGCACAGATGTTTAAGGTTAGTTCAACCTGAGATTATGTTTATGATTCAAATGTTGTAACCCTTTAAAGGGAAGATTTTATTTCTATCTATTGCATGATTTGCATTTATTATGGGTAGATAGATAAATGATATTTGTACAGTGAATACCAAATCCCGTGGAATCGAAGTACCTTAGCCTTGTTGTTACATGTTGAACACATTACCCTGACCTTTAGTTAAGCTACAATGAACGACCAATGTGTGCAGAATTAGCAGACTTGATTGGTAAAAATGGGTCTTTGTCGCATCCGCGCCATTTTTATCTTTGGGATCTGTGGCGGCAGACGGCATGAATCACAAGCCGCGCTTTAAGGGTCATATGACGTACAAAACTCATTTTTGCGAAGATGATCTTTAGCACTTTTCTTAAGCCAACTAACATGAATTTCACCCACCAAACAGTGATAATAACACGTAAAATAAATATACAACTATCATAGACATGATTGATAATGTATTCAACCACTTAGCATAATTTATCAACAACTAAAACTATTTTAATTTCTCAATTTTCATGTTTTTCATAAAAACTCAATTTTCTTGACATTCATCCTAAAAATGATCACTTTGAATTGAATACATGATCAAATCATCTCATTCAAATTACGTTATGTTCGTATCTCAATGAACTATCCTATACAAGCGTCAATTTACACTTTAACATAAGAATTGACCATCTAAATTGGTACTTACCTAAGCCATACAAAGAATACATTTACTGTCAAAATTTTTAACTGTCAAAATGAAATTAGCATACAAATTTCTTGTTTTAAACATAACTTTAGCATCATAAGCATGTATTATCACAATTACCAAGTATATAGCAATAATTCGAAGAGATGAAATTTACAGAACATGCAATTTTTGCCGTGAAACCCATATATGCATATATAATATCAAAGTTGTGAACATACCTTCAAGTTAGCTTGCACAATCTTGCAATTGCAAACAATTTCTCAGGTTTCACTCTCAAACTCTCTCAATTCTCTTTGTAATTCTCTTTAACCCTCCTTCTCAGACTCTTCTTAGCGTAAGCCAATTACCAAGTCACGTAGTCTAGCTAACACTTAAGCGCAAAGAAACAAAACTGATAACTTAATACTATTAATTGCAAAATCAGTTACTAACGTATATAATATAAATATATTATATTTATTATTTTATTTTATTTTATTTAATGTCAAAAACTAGAAATCCCAAAAGCCATAAGGCTTGTTTGGCAAAAACCCTTTAAATTTTAAAGAATTATATATTAAGCGTCGTTTGGCAAAAACTAAATTAAACTACTTTAATTTATTTTAATAACTCCTTATAATATAGTTATTTGTCACACTTTATTTAGTCAAGCTTTCATATTTAATTTAATTAATTCACATAACAATTAATTAAATTAATCATTTAATCACATAACTCAATACAAATAACTAACCATTAAATTGAAATATCAAATATAATAATAATTTCCTTAATTCATCAATTATTTATTTAACAAATAATTAACCAAATAAAAGTAAATCAATTAAACAAATATTTATTCAACGATAAACACATTCATTAAATATTTATATAATTCAATAAATATTTAATATTACAATTAAAATTCTTGAATGTTACATCTATTGTGTTATGATTTGGTCATGTAAATTGTTTAGGGTTGTAGTACTACATTAGTACTACGACATTAACATATTCAGTTGCCCAGAAATCGTATAATCACGAATCTAGAACCGGTCAAACTAGTTAACTTGTTATCTGCCTTTGAGTTTCTGGGTTTGGCAAGGAACACTCAAGAACACCTTTAGCCACGGTTTTGTCACCTAAAGCCACCTTTAGCGATAGTTTAATTAGAAAATCAATTATTTTATTTAATAAATAGAGAAAATTAGTTTTTAATTATTAAAAATTAATATTAAATTACTAAAAATTATTTAAGCCTAAAATTAGTTTTTAATTATTTTGAGTATATTTCATAAATATTTCTTATTTTTGAAATGTTAATGATATTTAATTTATTTAATTATCATGTTAATTAAATTAGTTAAAAATGATTTTAATACTTGAAAAATCATGAAAAAATATATTATGGTATAAGAAAATATTTCAAGTTATTTTTAATGACTTTTAATATTTTGTGATGAATTTCATTAATAAATTAATATTAATGGTGATTAATTTATTTAATAAATATATTAAATACAGTATGGAAAAATAGAATTAATGATTTAAAATCATATAAAAATAATTGAAGTGTTATAAAAATATTTTAAGTTATAAAATATATCTTTTGATATTTTGTCATGAAAATATTGATATTTTAATATTAATGGCAATTATTTGATAATGATTTTAATTACTTTAAAATCATTTAAAAGCAATAATAAAGTATTAAAAATACTTTGAGAAATTATAAATATATTATAATATTAAGACATGTATTTCATTAATATTTAATATTAAATAAATATTAATGATAATGGAATTATGTGGTATTTAAATCATATAAATACGATTTTAATGATTGAAAATTCATGATAAATGATAATAATTATCTGAAAATTATTACGAGCTTATGAAAAATATTTTGACTGATAATATAATTATCTAAGATAATTGTTAAAGTGTTAGGCATAGTTTAATTGAACTTAACCTTGATTTTTGTTCGATTAGGCAATCGAGGTGTTCGAATTGTACCGGATTCAATTCAAACTGAAATAGTTTGACTTGATGATATGTCTTATATGTTGTATAGACTGATAGGGTTATGTGTTAATGTGTTTAGGTTATTTTAAATACTGTGATGATATTATTCTAATTTATATATCGATATTATTTATATATTAGGTCTTCAGACAAAGCTTATTAAATATGTAACGATAATCAACGGAACATGCAAGTTTTTCTTAACTCGACCTCGAATTGTATTATTCAAATATACTTGTGTTTAATCATTGTTGATTGCCATGTCTAAGAATTATTAAATTGCACTCTGTGCATACTGCATGTATTCATCAGGTATGAAAGGTTGATCACCTTCATTACCATTCGGTCCAGATATATATATGTTCATGTTCAATGTTCGTTCAATTATGTAAAATTTATTCAGGCTAGTTCACAATTGTATTGTAGATTTGTAGCCAGCTTTTGTTTAATTCTTTCAATCATGATATATTCTTAATTTATTGAACTTAAACTTGATGGGCAAACTTATTGCTCACCCTTGCTATATCATGATAAACATTAAAGATTAAGACGCATACGTCGGATACAGGAAAGGATAAAGCCAAGTTCAGCTTGGGATTTTATGTCTTGACTTAATTATATGATTGATTATATGATAATAACATTATATGTTAGATAGTTTATGAAATGTGTGCAGTTAAGGTTACTCGACCTTGGGGAATAGTGTGTAAAGTTTATTGTATAAGCAATTTATGTTTATATCTTCCGCAATAGTTGTAGAATGATTGAATTGGATCCGTGGTGATTTGGGACCCAGATTTGGGGCTCTTACAGTCGGTATCAAAGTTGTTGGTTATGAACCTTAGGTAGGGTTACCTGAGACTAATAACCGCAGTGATTAGGATTAGTACTAACTCAAATAGAGTTAGTGAGTCGATAAGATTCAAAGACGAATCTCGGCGAGTTATAAGATACAGAGTTTCCTAACTCTGATAATAAAGGTGAACAATAGTAATGAATAGATAGAGTCTAAAAGACTAAAAGTACAAGGATAGGAGATCATAAAATAAAATGATCAAGACATAGAAATAAATCGTAATATATACGATGAGATCACCCCGTGATCTGATAAGGTTATAATAGTATGGAGAGGAATCAAACGAATGATTAAAAAGTTTATGACAAGAATGTTATGTGTCAGTTGTATTATGAATTGGTACGAATTCAAGAAAGGATTATGAATACGGATTAAATGAAATTCGTATTGAGAAGGGAGTTAAGATTAGGTGGGGATTTCAATTGAGGACTCGTATCGGTAATTTGAGTTGTATGATTCCTTGTTATGAAATGGGAATTGTACTCGGTGTAAAAACCACTTAGTTTATAATGCGATAATCATTAAAATGTTAGTGTCGCGCTATTTTCTATATACCTGTTGAGAAGGTGATTCTTTTCTTAGGTGTATAACAGATAACTAGAGTATAGTTAGAGAATATAAGGTTAAGTACGAGTTCTTAAAACTCATAGTTATGGTACGTTCGTGACTCATAATTATATAAAATGTTTATGAACCCCTCAGCGAATGAATGCTAAAGGTCTGTCTAGGACAAGTTCTTAAATTCATATGATTGTGGCAAGTTCCTAAACTCCTAAGTGTGGTAAGTTTGAGGAACTAGGTAGAACTATACGTGAATAGAATATTGAGGATAATAGGAACATATAGATTGATTAAGCAATTGATTATTAGTGGAGACATAAGTTTTCAAAATCTTCTAGCTATGCTAGACTCAAAATTTTTGAAATCAAGCTAAAAACGCATTCTGTGTGACGTCCCCAAAATAGGTATACATCACCCATTTTGAGTCGCCAAATACATGGTACTGAATACAAATACAAACTTAATTTTACCACATGAGCTGTGAGTTTTAATAAGAATATTGTCTTCTAGACAATATTTAAACTTAAAATAAGTCCTCATTACATTTATTGTCACACTTTTTCACAGAATAGTGAGGACTACAAATGCTACCATCTGGACCGTCACTCCGTTCATCGACTAGTCCCAACTATATTCTCATTTCCTAAAGAGAACAATGAAAGAAAAGGGTGAGTTCAATTAGGCCAGTAAAAAATATTATGACTAAGATAATGCAGAATAAATTATCGTTAGCCTTCAACAGTGTTAAACTGATAAAATATAATAAACATCAAGTTTAACTGCAGTGGAATAAGCAATCCATTAGAAGAGTCAAATAGAACATGAATTCTACTATCTTCTATGATTTAAAAGGTTTATCATCAATTTTATCGCTGAGACTCAGCTTAATAAATAATCCGCATCATCGAATCACCCCTGCACTACGGCCAATGATATTCTTTAGTATCACGACCACAATTTATCCATGCATTACTGGCCAAGGATATTCGTGTATTCATCAATGGTCATGATTATGCCAATAACTATCCATAATTGCACTACGGGCCAATGAGGACTTTTACCACATCTTTTGTAACATTACAGTCATGATTATACCGAATAATCCCTGGTCATAATCATACCAAGTCCATTTGTGCACTACGGCCACAAATGACTTTCATCATAATATAAAAATGAGGATGATGACAATGATATAAGAATTCAATTAAATGAAAGCAAATGATAAATTTTTGAAGATATATAATTTAATTTATCCAGAAATCAATAACGTCCAAATTGTCAACATAATACTGCTTTGTGGAGTAAAACTCAAGAATAATATTATATCAAAAATGATTTGGACCAAAAATAAATCAATTTTATCATAAATAGTACCTCGGGTGAATAGTAACCGAGTGAATAGTACCCCGTGAATAGTAACTTCAAGAATAGTAACCCCATGAATAGTATCCCGTCATGAAAAAGTTAAAACTTATCAAGAATGCTCAGAATAATATTTCCATGAAAAGTTACTGGATGAAGCGCAAATATCAAGGATATTCTACTAATTTCATGGAGTATAGAAGCCAAAACTTTAACAAAATGAGTGTATAATTTGAAATCTGAAACGAAATAATATTACTTACATACTACAGAGTATGGAAGAAAGTATTATTTCATAGGAATACTGAACAAAAATAACATTCATTACCTTGAAAAGAAGAGTATTCCAACTAGTATAGTGGGGATATTCTTGAAGAAAACTTTCACTATTTTCTACACTCAAAGCTTTCTAAAATTTGAAAGAAATACGCTCAATATTATAGAAGAAGAATTCTCTGATTCTAGTGTGATTGTCAATTCTAACTAAGCATCCTATTTATAGGAGAATGGAAAGGATACTATTTGATTTTTAGAAAATCACGGGTGAATAGTAACTATCACGGACGATTTTCAAAACGTTTGATTTTTTTTCTAAGGTTACTGTGCATTTACTATGCAGGCACTATGCAAATACTATGCATAATAAAATATAATATATTTTATTTTTTATAAAAAAACAAAACTTATTATAATATATTATATATATAAATATACTCCCACCATCCTACCATTTCCTAAATCTGTGACAAACATATCTCCCCCGCCCCCAAATGTCATTTTCACTTGTGGGCCCCGCATATGGGCCCCGACCTTTATTATAATGAATAACTTTCTACCGACTATTTTGAAAAATGGGTAAGTGGGAGTCCAAATAATAAGCCAAATTTATAAATACTTCATAAAAATTCCCTCAATTTTTTTAACAACATTTATCATCATTATTATAATTCTCAATATTTAACAACCAGGTCATTCCAAGGAAAGAGGGGGCTTTCCAATAAGGATTTCTCCTTATTGGCGCGCAATTAAGTTACCAAACCTCTCCTTGACTGAACTTCTAGATATCCTCAATATTGCAAATAATAATATTAATAACTTTGTCGTCTCAATTATTGATTTAATAATATAAAATATTATGCAGATGATACTGTGACAATAATTGAATCAATAATATGAGAGATATGATACAGCAATTATTGTAGCAATAATTGAGTATAACTTAGTGACTTCTCACGTAAGCATCAATAATCAGTACCGTGTGCTACAATGCAACCACGTGTATTACTGTACTTTTAACACCAGTTATTTCAACAATTAACGGTAAAACTTCCGCCGTTATTTTTATAAATTGATATTTCTGTCGTTTCTCATTCCGACAATAATTTCGTTGTGGGGTCCACCAATGATTGTGCCTTCGTACGAATATTCCTTGTTAAAATGAATATTCCCCGATCAATCAAATATTATATAACAACTTGCATACTTTGCAAAATTTGTAAATATTACCCACAATTATAACAAATCAACACCATAATTATTCAAAATGATATTTATAGAAAAATTCATCTTTATTCATAAAAGTTGGGGTCTTACAACCTCCCCTTCTTATGAAATTTCGCCATCGAAATTAGGGTACATACCTGGTATGATGAAGAGGTGAGGATACCTTGATCTCATTTCAAATTCTAACTCCCAGGTCATTTCCTCAACATCATGGTTTCTTCGCAAAACTTTGACTTGAGGTATAACCTTGGAGCGTAAAATATGTTCATTCCTATCCAAGATTTTAACAGGAACCTCTTCATACGTTAAATCTTCCACTATTTAGTCTGGTTCCAACTCAACAATGTGGTTCGGGTCTTCCACATATTTACGTAACATGGTTATGGGAAAAACGTTATGAACACGAGACATACTTAGCGGTAAAGCGAGTTTATAGGCTACAGTTCCTACTCGGTCAAGGATTTCAAATGGGCCAATGAATCGAGGATTGAGCTTTCCTCTATTTCCAAATCTCGTAACTCCTTTCCATGGAGCAACACGTAACAACACATGTTCTCCAACATTGAATTCCATGTCCTTCCGATGCAGATCAGCATAACTCTTTTGTCGATCTTGTGAGGTTTTTATACGTTATCGGATCGTTTGATCTTTTATGTAGTCATACGTACCAACTCTGGTCCCAACAACGTTGCTTCACCCACCTCATCCCAACATACTGGAGAATGACACTTGCGTCCATACAACGCCTCGAATGGAGCCAATGCTAATACTTGCTTGATAACTGTTGTTGTAGGAAAACTCCACCAATGGTAAGAACTTGTCCCAACTTCCATTGAAGTTAAGGACACATAGTCTTAATAGGTCTTCAAGAGTTTAAATAGTCCTTTCCGACTTCCCGTCCGTTTGAGGATGATATGCCGAACTAAATCGTAAATCTGTGCCCATTGCTTTTTGCAAACTAACCCAAAATCGTGAAGTGAATCTTGGGTCTCGATCAGAAACTATAGATACTAGCATACCATGCAGTCTTACAATCTCATTTATGTACATACGAGTAAGACGTTCAAGTGTATAAGTTTCTCGTATATGTAAGAAATGAGCAGACTTGGTCAATCTATCAACAATGACCCAAATTGCATCTATGCCTTGAGAAACCTTAGGAAGACCAGTAACGAAATCCATGGTAATGTGCTCCCACTTCTATTCTGGAATTTCAAGTGGTTTCAATGGACCTTTTAGCACTTGATGCTCCGCCTTGACACGTTGACAAGTTAAACACCTTGAGATAAACTCCGTGATCTCTCTCTTCATATTGCTCCACTAAAATGTATGTCGAAGATCACGATACATTTGGTACTCCCAGCATGGATTGCAAATGGTGTGTTGTTCGTCTCCATCATGATTTTATACTTCAAGTCAGAATCGTTAGGAACACAAAGTCTAGAGTTGACTCGAAGTATTCATTCTTCATCGATTCTTGCTTCCAAGATAGCACCTTCTTGCACTTTCTTCTTTATATGCATCAGTTCCAGGTCTGTAGCTAGAACAACTTTAACTTTATCGATTAAAGTCGGTTCTACTCGTATATTTTCCATCATCACGTGGGTCCCTGGAGTCTTTAACTCTATCTCTATCCTTTGCAAGTCATATAAAATGGGCCTTTACGTTCACAATAACGCACTCGTACCTGCATATGATCTTCTACTCAATGCGTCAACTACTACATTTGCTTTTCCAGGATGGTATTGAATGGTATGATCATAATCTTTCAACAGTTCGAGCCAAAATCGTTTCCATATGTTGAGTTCTTTTTGAGTGAAGAAATATTTGATGCTTTTATGATTTGTAAAGATCTCCATTTTCTCCCCATACAAGTAATGCCTCCAAAATTTAAGTGCGAAGACAACATCTTCCAACTCTAGATCATGAGTAAGATAATTCCTCTCATATTCTTTGAGTTATCGAGAGGCATAGGATATGACTTTTCCATGTTTTATGAGAACACTTCCTAACCCTTTGACCGAAGCATCACTGTAGATGACAAATCCCTTCGAGCTAGATGGTATTGTCAGAACAGGTGCTGAAATGAGTCTCCTTTTGAGTTCTTGAAAACTATTTTCACATTCCTCGCTCCAACTGAATTTTGTATCTTTTTGAGTCAGCTGAGTTAATGGAGTAGCGATTCAAGAAAACCCTTCTACTGAATCTTCATAATAATAACTAACTAAGCGAGAAAGCTACGATACTTGATCCTTCGATTTAGGTTGCTCCACTTTGAATTGCTTTAATCTTTGCCGGGTCAACATATATTCCATGATTTGATATCACGTGCCCTGGAATGCTGCTTCCTCAAGCCAGAACTCGCATTTCTTCAACTTAGCATAAAGCTTGTTTTCACGAAGCTTTTGGAGTATCAACCTCAAGTGTTGTTCATGATCTTCACGACTTTTGGAGTAAATGAGGATGTCATCAATAAAGACAACTACAAAATGATCCAAATAATCCTTGAATACTCGGTTCATCATATCCATGAAGGCAGCAGGAGCATTAGTCAATCCAAAAGACATGACTAGAAATTCATAATGCCCGTACCGAGTTTTGAAAGCCGTATTTGGAATGTCATCGGTTTTAATCTTCAATTGGTGATATCTAGAACGAAGATCAATCTTTGGAAAGAATTTGGCACCTTGCAACTGGTCAAATAGGTTATCAATGTAAGGCAACGAGTATCTATTTTTAACAGTGACATGGTTCAACTCCCGATAATCAATTCAAATTCGCATACTCCTATCTTTCTTCTTCACGAATAGAACAGGAGCACCCCAAGGAGACGTACTAGGACGAATAAAACCGATGTCTAACAATTTCTGCAGTTGGGTCTTTAACTCCTGAAGTTCAATAGGAGCCATTCGATATGGGCCTTTGGAAATTGGTTTTGTACCGGGTTCAAGGTCGATACAAAATTCTATTTCATGCTCTAGGGGTAGGCCAGGAAGTTCTTCAGGGAATACATCAGGAAATTTATTAATAATAGAAATATCATTCAAAACGGACGTATTTTTGTTTAAATCCGTGACATGAGCTAAGAAAGCTTGACATCCATTTTTCAATAAATGAATAGCTTTATGGCTTGAGATGACAGTGATTGATTTTAATGGTTTGGTTGCTTGAATTCGCATATTAGGTTGGCTAGGAATATGAAAGCTAACAACCTTACGAAAACAATCAATTTTTGCATGATGAGTAGTTAACTAATCCATCCCTAGAATTAAGTGAAACACAAGTATTTTTAAGGAAATAAGATCGACTGGTAATGTGAGGGTACCTATTTGAACCAAACAAGACTTATAAACAGTGGATATAATGAAGGTTTCTCCCAATGGAGTTTCAACAGATAAGTCAAAGTCTAATTTCTCTGGAGTCAAATTTAAATGTTGAGCGCAAGTAGGAGAAATAAAAGAATGGGTAGAACCGGTATCAAATAAGGTATATACTTCGCTAGAGTTTATGATAAGCTTACCTGTGATGACCTCGTTTGGGTTCCTTGCTTTTTGGGAGGTCAAAACAAACGCTCTCCCTTGAACTACTGGTTTTGACTTGTCTGGGATGACATTTAGTGTCACCATCCCAACTGGACTTGGCTTCCATGTACAAAAAAATCTAGCTAGGTGACCTTCTTTTCCATAATTAAAACACGTTTTGGACTGTTGCGTACAGTTTGGACTAATGTGTCCCTCCCCTCTGCATTTGAAGCATATGATAGGTGGTCGTTTTCCTTCCTTAACAACGGGTGTTGGTGCTGACATCTTTCCATCATTGTTGAATCTCCTATTCTTGAAATGTCCACTTTTATTGTCTTGGCCATGATTACCACCGAAGTGGTCACCATTTCTGGCATATTGATTCCCTCCACGTTTGTTGTCACTGCATCGATGACTGCTACCGTTGGTATTATAATTTTGCCGACTGCTTTCTCTTGGTTGGGCTGACTCGTTATCGCGCTCCAATAACTGAGCCCTATTTACAACATCTGAATACAAACACAGTTTGTGAGAAATTAGATATTGATGTATCTCAGGTTTCAAACCTCTTAGAAACATCCGCGTCATTCTCTCCTCATTATCAACCAAGTGGGACGCAAACCAAGACAACTCAGCAAACTTGGCTTCGTACTGTGACACGGTCATATTGTTTTGCTCCAGCTTGATGAATTCTACCTCTTTCATGAGACGAATACTTTCGGGAAAGTACTTGTCGTTGAACAGTTCTTGGAACTTCTCCCATGACATTTTGAGTGCGGCAGGTTGAGTACGCTTTATAGATTCGCACCAGTAATCTGACTCTCCTCGCAACATGAAGGTGGCAAAGGAACCTTTTGCTCCTCGGAGCATCCCAAGACATCAAATATCTTGGTGACCAATAAACTCTGGTGGTCCCATCTCCTTGAACTGCTTAGCGGTGACCGCCCCAGAATTTCCAGTGTTTCCACCTGCATTTTGGATAGGAGTCTCTCTTGCCTGATGTTGTATGAATTGCAGAAAGCTCCTAAGCATTCCGTCGTTCGCTATTTTGTTGGTGTTGTTGTTCACCTAAGGATTATTGCCTTCCTGATGCACATTATCCTTGGTGTTGATCTGTGGTGACTCAACGGTCTCCTATGCTCCATTGCTATTTTCAACATTCTCGGATGTCATTTTCAAACACTGACATAAAACAAGGGTTAATTGACATGCCAAATATTATCCCTATATTCTGACCGACCATTTAAATAACAAATAAACTTAGGTAGGTCATACTAGCGAAGGAATTATCCGTCTCTCCCCTCCTAGTTCAAGTCTCACATCTCAGCCAGGGATCATATCCCTAAGCTTTAATACCAATTGTGACGCCCCCAAAATAGGTATACATCACCCATTTTGAGTCGCCAAATACATGGTACTGAATACAAATACAAACTTAATTATACCACATGAGCTGTGAGTTTTAATACGAATATTATCTTCTAGACAGTATTCAAACTCAAAATAAGTCCTCATTATATTTATTGTCACACTTTTTCACAGAATAGTGAGGACTATAAATACTACCATCTGGACCGTCACTCCGTTCCCCGACTAGTCCCAGCTATATTCTCATTTCCTGAAGAGAACAATGAAAGCAAAGGGTGAGCTCAACTAGCCCAGTAAGAAATATTATGACTAAGATAATGCAGAATAAATTATCGTTAGCCTTCAACAGTGTTAAACTGATAAAATATAATAAACATCAAGTTCAACTGCAGCAAAACAAGCAATCCATTAGAAGAGTCAAGTAGAATATGAAATATACTATCTTCTATGATTTAAAAAGTTTATCATCAATTTTATCGCTGAGACTTAGTTTAATAAATAATCCACATTATCGAATCACCCTTGCACTACGGCCAAGGATATTCTTTAGTATCACGACCACAAATTATCCATGCAATACGGGCCAAGGATATTCATGTATTCATCAATGGTCATGATCATGCCAACAACTGTACATCAATGCACTACGGGAAAATGAGGACTTTTATCACATCTTTTGTAACATTACGGTCATGATTATACCGAATAATCCCTGGTCATAATCATACCAAGTCCATCTATGCACTACGACCACAGATGACTTTCAACATAATATAAACATGAGGATGATGACAATGATATAAGAATTCAATTAAATGAAAGCAAATGATAAATTTTTAAAGATTTGTAATTTAATTTATCTAGAAATTAATAACGTCCAAATTGTCAACATGATACTGCTTTGTGGAGTAAAATTCAAGAATAATATTGTATCAAAAATGATTTGGATCGAAAATAAATCAATTTTTGTCATGAATAGCATCCCGGGTGAATAGTACCCCGTGAATAGTAACTTCAGGAATAGTAAACCCGTGAATAGTACCCCGGCATGAAAAAGGTAAAACTTATCAAGAATGCTTAGAATAATATTTGCATGAAAAAATAATGGATGAAGCGCAAATATCAAGGATATTATACTAATTTTATGGAGTATAGAAGCCAAAAATTTAACAAAATGAGTGTAGATTTTTAATATGGAAGAAAATATTATTTCATACGAATACTGAACAAAAATAACATCCCTTACCTTGAAAATAAGAGTATTCCAACTGGTATAGCGGGGATATTCTTGAAGAAAACTTTCACTATTTTCTACACTCAAAGCTTTCTAAATCTCGAAAGAAATACGCTCAATATTATAGAAGAAGAATTCTCTAATTCTGGTGTGATTTTCATTTTTAACTAAGCATCCTATTTATAAGAGAATGGAAATGATACTATTTGATTTTTAGAAAATCACGGGTGAATAGTAACTATCACGGATGATTTTCAAAACGTTTGATTTTTTTTTTCAAAAGTTACTGTGCATATGCAGGCACTATGAAAATACTATGCATAATAAAATATAATATATTCTATTTTTCATAAAAAAACAAAACTTATTATAATATATTATATATATAAATATACTCCCACCATCCTACCATTTCCTAAATTTGTGATAAACATATCTCCCCCGCCCCCAAATGTCATTTTCACTTGTGGACCCCGCATGCGGGCCCCGAACATTATTATAATGAATAACTTTCTACCGACTATTTTGAAAAATGGGTAAGTGGGAGTCCAAATTATAAGCCAAATTTATAAATACTTCATAAAAATTCCCTCAATATTTTTAACAACATTTATCATCATTATTATAATTCACAATATTTAACAACCAGGTCGTTCCCAGGAAAGAGGGGGCTTTCCAATAAGGATTTCTCCCTATTAGCGCGCAATTAAGTGACCAAACCTCTCCTTGACAGAACTTCTAGACATCCTCAATATTGCAAATAATAATATTAATAACTTTGTCGTCTCAATTATTGATTTAAGAATATAAAATATTATGTAGATGATACTGTGACAATAATTGAATCAATAATATGAGGGATATGATGCAACAATTACTGTAGCAATAACTGAGTATAACTGAGTGACTTCTCACGTAAGCATCAATAATCAATATCGTGTGCTACTATGCAACCATGCATATTACTGTACTTTTAACACCGGTTATTTCAACAGTTAACGGTAAAACTTCCGCCGTTATTTTTATAAAAAGTTATTTATGTCGTTTTCTCATTCCGACAATAATTCTGTTGTGGGGTCCACCAGTGATTGTGCCGTCGTATGAATATTCCCTCTTAAAATGAATATTCCCCGATCAATTGAATATTATATAACAACTTGCATACTTTGCAAAATTTATAAATATTACCCACAATTATAACAAATCAACACCATAATTATTCAAAATGATATTTACAGAAAAATTTATCTTTATTCATAAAAGTTGGGGTCTTACATTGTGCTTTTTGAAGCTAAATTTTTATTTTCAACTCTTCGTGACTATGGTGTATGAGTGGACTTCGGGCCACTGACACATCGTTACCTGTTGAGATAATAAAACTAATTTTCAATGATTTTGAACGGTTTAAAGAATAGTCTATGGTACTTGTTTCAGCTAGAAGATAATGATTTGAAATATCAAAATATATTTTTATTTATCACTTATGTACCATGTAACCTGGTGCAGAGATGATAAAAAGTTGATGGAGTTGTAAATGCAGGAATACATAGTGTTGAATTTGATCTAAAATCGTTGTTCCACTATTGTATGATGTGTTATGACAAAATAACTCTGTGACGACATCTTCAAACGGGCTGTTAATACAGTACGGCATCATGACGTCATTTTCAAACTAATTTTAAAATTTTAATTTGCCAACGAGGTTTTTGCTACACACGTTCGTATTTCGATTGAAGTTGATTATTGATATGAGTCCAAGCTATTCGATTCGGCTAGACCAACTTTTATGAAAACTCTAAGCGTTCTTTGAAAATTATCCCGAACCAAATTATTTTGGTGCGGATTCCGATAAAGACTGAAGTAAAAAAACGTTTATGCGCCCAAGGCGAATACGAGAAACAAATCAGACTAGCAGTACTTAATAAGTACAGGGCATAACAGGCAAATTACCCACTATGTACGTAAGTTAAGACGGTTTGCGGATGAATTTCCATAAACCTTTGCGAAAATGACAGACAATAGTCTATATAACTCCTCAACAATATTTGAAAATTTTTACTCTTGTGAGGAATTTATTGGGTAGCATGTGATGCTGTGTATGAATGGTGTATGATGCATGGTGTAAAGTGTAAGGAAAATTTTGGGGATTAAATTTTTAGATGAAGGGGTGAATATGACGACCCAAGAATTTAGAATTTTTTTTAAATCTTAAATTATTGAATAAATGTTAAATAATAAACCTAGAAAGAAAATAAGTGAATGGATTCTGTAATGCCCCCAAAATAGGTCCATTCCATCCAACCCATTCTGAGTCGCCAAATATATGGCACGAAAAACAACTACAACTTTATTACAACAATTGTCGTGCAAAATACAACAACACATATCTTTGTGAGTTTGGATACAAATATATACCAATCAGTAAGTACGTAACAATGACACCTTACATAAAGGTATAGTCAAAAACCTGTTTTTAGAAATTAGAATCTTTGGGAAGTGCTCAAGGAAACCTTCGTACATGGGAGGCCATGCTTTTAGGTTATGGTAGATATCATATGGCCACGTAATTATCCTTGGTTGACCCTAATAGACCCCCAAAGAAAAACGAGAAGATTACTATCATATTCTTCCCAATGGTGAGTGTTCTCTTGACATATCATTATCTCCACTGTCTCTAATTGGGTATTATACTCCAAACAAACACCAAGATTATATAGGTAGTGCTTGTAAATATACTCAGCAAGTGGATGAGCACAACCATGTCTTATGATAACACGAGTTTGTATGTCATTAGACATCTTGTATGATAGTGACAAAACACCCTTCCAAAGTTGGGTTCGCCTCACCCTATTTAATTCACCAAAAATAACTATTAAATGATGTATAAAATACAACACACTAAAGTTCTCAATAAAATTATTTCCATCCTCTTTAGGGAGAACCTCAACAACTATATACCACCGTTCTATTCCCTTGTTATCCCCGTTCAACCCAGCTGAAAGGAATTGTGAAACAAAAGGGTGAGCACAACTAGCTCAGTAAAGAATATTATAACTAAAGATACATAAATTATCAATAGTCTTCATCAATAATAAATCAGAGATTTAGAACATATGGTAGATGATAAAACTTTTCAACCATAGTTGCAGCGGAACGAGCAATCCATTAAAAGAGTCAAATAGACCATAAAATCTATTATCTTTTCCATGTTAAAAGTCCACCAACAATGTTTTATCCCTGTAACATCAATCAACAATTCATGTCCACAATCACATGTATAACTCATAATCATAATTGTAGTTCTAAATTCCTCTTCTTATCCAGGACGAAGATAATTTCATCACCTGTCTTTACCTGAAACATCAAAGATCATTGTTATACCAAATCACAGTTCCTGCTCATAATCATACTAATAAATTCATCATTGCACCACGGCCAAAGATATTCATCAACAGTTCATCTTTGCACTACATGCCAAAGATATTCAACAACAAGTCATCTTTGCACTACGAGTCAAAGATATTCAACAACAGGTCATCTTTGCACTACGGGCCAAAGATATTCATCAATAATTCATCTTTGCACTACAAGCTAAAGATATTCATATATCAAAGAAATACATAATCATTTCAGAAGTTATATAACAATAATTATAACCATGTTGATCAATTCACCTTTGCACTTAAGCTAAAAATATTCAATTATAACTTTACTGGTCATGATCATACCAGTCAATAATTCAACTTTTGCTTTACTGGCCAAAGAGGACCTATAGTCACGATCATACCAATATTCTACCCATCTTTACACTCAAGTCAAAGAGAAATATTATCATTAGGGTTATAAGAATGTTATATAAAAATAATATAATCAAAACATGGTTTAAATTTCAAGAGTAAGATTCATAAATCAACGATAATTTGGTCAGAGAAGAAACCAATTTGTCGTGAATAGTACCCCGTATTCGTACATAGTACCGTATACGTGCTTAGTAACCTCGACACGAAAAGATAAAGTTTCATAATAAAATTCATATCCATATTTATAACACCTTAATCCAAATGTTATAAATCACTTAGAAATCTCATAATCTAATATTATTAATATTACAATAATATTTTAATCATTTCTTAAACTTATAAACAATTTAATTAAATTGTTTACACTTTACTAATTAATACATTTAATCATCATAAAATGCCAAACTCATAAGATTTCATCACCAATAACCAAAACCCTCATCAAAAATATGCATATACCTCATATATGATTCTCAAGCCATAAAATCATATTTTCCAATTTTCTTACTTCACATAACATATTTAATTCATTTACTCATAACTAGAATATTTTCATGAAAAATACCAAATCAGTTTCAAAAATATTTCTTTTCTGGGATTTAGCATAACATAGTCCCATATTGAACATATATTTTTCTTAAAATTTTAAAAATTCATTTACTATTTTTCATATGGCCAAAACAACCGAATATTTAATCATTTATCATAAATTATACTTTTATCCAAAACTTCTGAAATTTACACGGTATACTGATATTATATAGATGTACTCCCAATAAAAATTTCATCAATTTTGGAGTTAATCACAAGGAGATATAAATAGTTACTTTTAAAGTAGTCTTTTCTCATAAAATCCATAACTCCTAATCTATACATCCAAATATCGCCATTTTTGGACACACTCTACAAAACTCATCAAAATATCATTTTAAATTTTTCCAGAATTTTTGAAGGTTCAGAAAAATTTCGAAACTAAAAACATAATAACCCTTAAAATCCCTTATTATCCCTTACCTCAAAAGAGCAGTACTTCTAATTAGAATAACGCTGAACGAACTTGCACCATATAGCATCACTCAAAGTATACTCAAAATACTCACAAGAATACGCTCGATAATATAGAGAGAGAAAATTTCAGTTTCTGGTGTGATTTTTAATTCTAACCTAAGCACCCTATTTATAGGAAAATGCTTAGAACACCAAAGTAGAAAATTTATTAAATATTATTATATTTTTTCCAAAACTTAAATTTACATGTTTTACCATCTGAACTCAGCCCCTATCACATGTTAAATGAGGAAAAAAAATGAAAAACACGTTTTTGTAAATAAAAATAATTAAAACTTTCAAAAATCAATTATTTCGGAACTTCAGAATTTCAATAATTCATAATAAATAGCCCTTTAATCAGAAAATTCTAATCTCGCGAGTTTTTATAGGAAATTCAATTCTCTACAACTTTGCAGAAGAAAGTTTTTCCAAATTCCAAATAAATATTGACCAAAATCCACAAACGGGTGATTTTACAGGCTATAATCAAATTTCGGTCAATAATTGTGTCCACCAACACACAAAATATGTGTTAAACATTTATTACCACAAAAATACTCTTCCTCCTCATATACTCATATATCACACATTCATTATAAAAATATCACCGTTAATATATTATTAAAATAATATATTTAAATAAATTATTTTATCAGAAAAAGACAAAATATTAATTTTCAACAATTGTCACATTAAAAATTTTCTCCATCTATGTCCACATAAAATAAATATTTTCCTCATCATAAAAATCAATAATTAATTATTCATAAATAATATTACATAATCACAATATTGACAACCAGGCAGTTCCCAAGAAAGAGGGGGCTTTCCAATAAGGATCTCTCCTTACTGGCGCGCAATTAGGTGACCAAACCTCTCCTTAGACAGAACTTTCAAGACATTGCCTATAATGTTATCCAATAATTTTATTCAGAAAATATGAATTATTGCTCCGATAATGGAAAATACTGTGTAATGACAATTCTTGAAACAACAATAATATAAAATATCAACGCAAACAATTATTGAATCAATAAAATATAATATTGAGCAATAATTCTTGTAACAATTATTGAGTAGTGCTTTCTTACGTAAGAATCAATAATTCAAAAAAAATCTGCATGCAATACCGCGGTTCTTCTGCGCAACAACAACGTATTACTTTACTTTACCCACAAGGGTATTCCAATGATGTTAATTGATAACAATTACTGTTGTTATTTATAAAACTCCCTTTTTGTCGTTTTCTTCATCCAACAGTTATTCTATTATGGGGCCCATAAATGGCTGCGCCGTCGTACAAATATTCCCCGACAGAAAGAATATTCCACGACCAAACGAATATTCCCCGACAATAATGAGTATTTTATAACCACTTGTTTATTTTGAAAAAATTATATATATCACCCTTAACTTTAACTTTTATCAATTTAACCATTTTCTTGAATAGTAATTATAAGAAAAATTGAATACTTTCATTTCATAAAATTTGGGCCTTACAATCTCCTCCTTATGAAATTTCATCCCCGAAATTTACGCACTGGTATTTCAAAGAGTTGAGAATACCTTGCTTTCATTTTGATTCTATCTCCTTGTCATCATGATTTCTCCATTGCTTTCATCTCCCGTATTTGAGGATATCATTCTAGAATACGACTTCAAAACAAGGATTAATTTAACAAATTAACATATCACAAAATATCCCGATATTATGGTGACCAACAAATAAGCTTAGGTAGGACACATTAGCGAAGGATTTACTCATCTCCCTCCTAGTTCTAATCCCGATCTCCGCCGGAGATCATATCCCTAAGCTCGATACCAAATGTAACTCTGGACACCAACTTGTGTCAAGACCTCACATTGATACCTATCGGGTTTGCCATGAGCAGGCGTCCCCCCACGGAGAGAGCGGCGGTGCATCCCCATCAACAGAAGTCACCGGTGAGAGGCTCGGGGCTCTTTACTTATAGCTCGATACCAAATGTAACGCCCCAAAATAGGTCCATTCCATCCAACCCATTCTCGAAGTCGCCAAATATATGGTACGAAAAACAACTAAAACTTTATTACAACAATTGTCGTGCAAAATACAACAACACATATGTTGTGAGTTTGGATACAAATATATACCAATCTGTAGTACGTCCACAATGACACCTTACATAAAGGTATAGTCAAAACTGTTTTAGAAATTAGAATCTTTGGGAAGTGCTCAAGGAAACCTTCGTATACATGGGAGGCCATGCTTTTAGGTTATGGTAGATATCATATGGCCACGTGAAATATCCTTGGTTGACCCAATAGACCCCAAAGAAAAACGAGAAGATTACTATCATATTCTTCCCAATGGTGAGTGTTCTCTTGACATATCATTATCTCCACTGTCTCTAATTGGGTATTATACTCCAAACAAACACCAAGATTATATAGGTAGTGCTTGTAAATATACTCAGCAAATGATGAGCACAACCATGTCTTATGATAACACGAGTTTGTATGTCATTAGACATCTTGTATGATAGTGACAAAACACCCTTCCAAAGTTGGGTTCGCCTCACCCTATTTAATTCACCAAAAATAACTATTAAATGATGTATAAAATACAACACACTAAAGTCCTCAATAAAATTATTTCCATACTCTTTAGGGAGAACCTCAACAACTATAGACCACCGTTCTATTCCCTTGTTATCCCCGTTCAACCCAGCTACACTTTTATTACCTGAAAGGAATTGTGAAACAAAAGGGTGATCACAACTAACTCAGTAAAGAATATTATAACTAAAGATACATAAATTATCAATAGTCTTCATCAATAATAAATCAGAGATTTAGAACATATGGTAGATGATAAAACTTTTCAACCATAGTTGCAGCGGAACGAGCAATCCATTAAAAGAGTTAAATAGACCATAAAATCTATTATCTTCTCCATGTTAAAAGTCCACCAACAATGTTTTATCCCTGTAACATCAATCAACAATTCATGTCCACAATCACATGTATAACTCATAATCATAATTGTAGTTCTAAATTCCACTTCTTATCCAAGACGAAGATAATTTCATCACCTGTCTTTACCTGAAACATCAAAGATCATGGTTATACCAAATCACGATTCCACATTCATAATCATACTAATAAATTCATCTTTGCACCACTACCAAAGATATTCATCAACAGTTCATCTTTGCACTACATGCCAAAGATATTCAACAACAAGTCATCTTTGCACTACGAGCCAAAGATATTCAACAACAGGTCATCTTTGCACTACGGGCCAAAGATATTCATCAATAATTCATCTTTGCACTACAGGCTAAAGATATTCATATATCAAAGAAATACATAATCATTTCAGAAGTTATATAACAATAATTATAACCATGTTGATCAATTCACCTTTGCACTTAAGCTAAAAATATTCAATTGTAACTTTAATGGTCATGATCATACCAGTCAACAATTCAACTTTTACACTACTGGCCAAAGAGAACCTATAGTCACGATCATACCAATATTCTACCCATCTTTACACTCAAGTCAAAGAGAATTATTATCATTAGGGTTATAAGAATGTTATATAAAAACAATATAATCAAAACATGGTTTAAATTTCAAGAGAAAGATTCATAAATCAACGATAATTTGGTCAGAGAAGAAACCAATTTGTCGTGAATAGTATCCCGTATTCGTACATAGTACCGTATACGTGCTTAGTAACCTCGACACGAAAAGATAAAGTTTCATAATAAAATTCATATCCATATTTATAACACCTTAATCCAAATGTTATAAATCACTTAGAAATCTCATAATCTAATATTATTAATATTACAATAATATTTTAATCATTTCTTAAACTTATAAACAATTTAATTAAATTATTTACACTTTACTAATTAATGCATTTAATCATCATAAAATGCCAAACTCATAAGATTTCATCACCAATAACCAAAACCCTCATCAAAAATATGCATATACCTCATATATGATTCTCAAGCCATAAAATCATATTTTCCAATTTTCTTACTTCACATAACATATTTAATTCATTTACTCATAACTAGAATATTTTCATGAAAATACCAAATCAGTTCCAAAATTATTTCTTTTCTGGGATTTAGCATAACATAGTCCCATATTGAACATATATTATTCTCAAAATTTTATAAATTCATTTACTATTTTTCATATGGCCAAAACCACCGAATATTTAAACATTTATCATAAATTATACTTTTATCCAAAAATTCTAAAATTTACACGGTATACTGATATTATATAGATGTACTCCCAATAAAAATTTCATCAATTTTGGAGTTAATCACAAGGAGTTATAAATAGTTACTTTTAAAATAGTCTTTTCTCATAAAATCCATAACTCCTAATCTATACATCCAAAAATCGCCATTTTTGGACACACTCTACAAAACTCATCAAAATATCATTTCAAATTTTTCCAGAATTTTTGAAGGTTCAGAAAAATTTCGAAACTAAAAACATAATAACCCTTAAAATCCCTTATTATCCCTTACCTCAAAAGAGCAGTACTTCTAATTAGAATAACGCTGAACAAACTTGCACCATATAGCAACACTCAAAGTATACTCAAAATACTCACAAGAATACGCTCGATAATATAGAGAGAGAAAACTTCAGTTTTTGGTGTGATTTTCAATTCTAACCTAAGCACCCTATTTATACAAAAATGCTTAGAACACCAAAGCAAAAAATTTATTAAATATTATTATATTTTTTCCAAAACTTCATACGCATGTTTTACCATCTGAACTCAGCCCCTATCACATGTTAAATGAGGAAAACAAAATGAAAAACACGTTTTTGCAAATAAAAATAATTAAAACTTTCAAAAATCAATTATTTCGGAACTTCAGAACTTCAATAATTCATAATAAATAGCCCTTTTATCAGAAAATTCGAATCTCACGAGGTTTTATAGGAAATTCAATTCTCTACAACTTTGCAGAAGAAAGTTTTTCCAAATTCCAAACAAATATTGACCAAAATCCACAAACGGGTGATTTTACTGTTTATAATCAAATTTGATTAATAATTGTGTCCACCAACACACAAAATATGTGTTAAGCATTTATTACCACAAAATACTCTTCCTCCTCATATACTCATATATCGCACATTCATTATAAAAATATCATAGTTAATATATTATTAAAATAATATATTTAAATAAATTATTTTTTCAGAAAAAGACAAAATATTAATTTTCAATAATTGTCACATTAAAAATTTTCTCCATCTATGTCCACATAAAATAAATATTTTCCTCATCATAAAAATCAATAATTAATTATTCATAAATAATATTACATAATCACAATATTGACAACTAGCGCCTTCTAGGAAGAGGGGCTTTCGATAAGGATCTCTCCTCGACGCCTTGATTAGGTGACCAAACCTCTCCTTAGATGCGAACTTTCTAGACATTGCCAATAATGTTATCCAATAATATTATTCAGATAATATGAATTATTGCTCAGATAATGGAAAATACTATGTAATGACAATTCTTGAAACAACGGTAATATAAAATATCAACGCAAAGCAATTATTGAATCAATAAAATATAATATTGAGCAAGAATTATCGTAACAATTATTGAGTAGTGCTTTCTTACGTAAGAATCAATAATTCAAAAATCTTTGCATGCAATACCGTGTTCTCTTTGTGCAACAACGCGTATTATTTTACTTTACCCATCGAATTATTCCAACAGATGTTAATCTGGTAACAATTCTGTTGTTTTTATAAAAACTCCCTTTTATCGTTTTTTTCTTCATCAATGTTATTACATTATGGGGCCCACAAATGGCATTTAAGTCGTATGGATATTCCTGACGTAAAGAATATTCCACGACCAAACGAATATTCCCAAACAATAATGAGTATTTTATAACCACTTGCTTATTTTGAAAAATTATATATATCACCCTTAACTTTAACTTTTATCAATTTAACCATTTACTGAATAGTAATTATAAGAAAAATTGAATACTTTTATTTCATAAAATTTGGGGCCTTACAGATTCGACATATTCAGGAAGGAATTTTATGGATTTATAAAAATTTTTGTGGTGAATTATTCAGGATTAAGGGTATAAGTGTATTTGTATCTGGTATGTGGATTTATGTGTACAATATGTGGTTAAGGGTCAAGGGTTTACCAGACAACCTATATAAGTGGCAAACCCTAATATTATATTAAGAACATCGGCGTTCAATTTGAACACCCTAGCGATTGGTAAGAAATCCTAATACTGGTTCTAAAAACCCTAATTTCAATCTTAGGAATTTAAAACCCTAATTCAGAATATGAAAACCCTAATTTAGGGGCTTAAAAGCTTAAGTGTATTAATTACAAACCTAATTAGGGATAACCCTAATTGATTAGTTAGAAAACTCTAATTTCTGGATTGGAAACCCAAATTTATAATTAGGGAAAACCTAATTGTTAATTTAATAATTTTAATGTTAATTAGAAAACATGGATCCTAATTAACAAGCCCTAATGTAATTAGGAAACCCTAATTATAATTTAGAAATCTTAATTTTCTAATTTTAATTAATTTTTTAAAACCTTAGGGTTAAACCCTAAGGGTCAAACCCTAAGGGTTTGCTCAAGTTACTAGAATGCCATTAAATTTAAAAAAGCTAATGACTATATTACCCTTGCAATTATTAAAGGTAGCTTGCAATTATTGGCATTATTAAATCGCACTCTGTACATACTGCATGTATTCATCAGGTATGAAAGGCTGATCACCTTCATTACCATTCGATCCAAATATATATATGTTAATGTTCAATGTTCGTTCCACTATGTAAAATTTGTTCATGCTAGTTCGCAATTGTATTGTAGAACTATAGCCATATTTTGTTCAATTCTTTCAATCATGATATATTCTTAATTTATTGAACTTAAACTTGCTGGGTAAACTTATTGCTCACCCTTGCTATATCATGATAAACATTGCAGATTAAGACGCATACGTCAGATACAGGAAAGGATAAAGCCAAGTTCAGCTTGGGATTTTATGTGCAGCTTAATTGTAACAGTTATATATGATAATAATATTATATGTTAGATAGTTTATTAATTGTGTGCAGTTAAGGTTACTCGACCTTGGGGAATAATGTGTAAAGTTTATTGTATAAGAAATATATGTTAATATCTTCTGCAATAGTGGTAGAATGATTAAACTGGATCCGCGGTGATTTGGGACCTAGATTTGGGGCTCTCACATATACTCCGTATACAATTAAGTATCTATTTCATGTATGGATTAATTTTTAATCACATAGTCAAGTCACACTAGTAATGTAATAACAAAACTCTTTTATTGTTAATAATATTCTCATTCTTAGTACTATAATACCATAATTAACAACAATCACATTTTAACAGTCATAATATTGCACCTTATCAACAATTACAGATTTATGTAATTAAAATACACTTACGGCCATTCTCGCTAACCCATACCATGACGCCCTAGTTTACAGAGGAAGCATGACATGGGCTGATCAAGGCCATACTGCCGAGGCAAAGGCATGTGATAAGCGCACAAGATCGAATTACGATTACGGGCATGAAGAACAGAAACAAAGCTAATTTGACCTGCATCTTAATTTCTAGCACCCAATTTAACACATATAACCTACATAGATTACACATAAACATTACCCATCATATATATACTTATTTAAAATAACTAAACAACAACTTCAGAAAATTTAAATCCTTGGAGGACAAGTTTTAAACCAAAAACTCCATTTTTTGACATTGTTGACAAAAATTAACACTTTGATCACAATCATACACCAAATTAATTCATTCAAACTACGTTCTCTTCATTTCCTACCGAATTAGTACAATCAAGGCTCAATTTATGTATTTGTTCAGAATCAACTATCAATTTTGGTACTCCTACAAGCCATGTTCATACACATATTCACTGTAAAACTATTTTCTTTCTTTTTGAACGTAAATGGTACACTAAATCCTTATCTAGATGCTAGTTATAACATCAAAATAACATATACATATAATTTATTAACAAATAATCAAAATTTGGACTACAGACAATTTTGGAAACAACTTTATTTTATAGTGAACTCAAGAACACATAAACTTTTCATACATAGGGATTAAAGATTTTGGTAATTAGAAATATACATTCTCTTGCTTGGTTAACCCTTGTTTAGAAGACAAAGTGCTTGCAATTCACATAACTTTTCTCTCCTCTCAAACTCTCTCTAGTTCTTCTCTGTAAACTCTCTGAAAACTCTCTTCTATTCTCATGCTTAAGCCACAATTTTTAACGACGTAAAATAAAACAGACGCAAGAATAAAAATGGACATGTAACTAATACCCCTACTAAATATTATTTTACGTTAATAATTTTCAAATTAATTTGTCAATTAAAAATTTCAAAAGCCATAAGGCTTTGTTTGGATAAAACCAATTAAAAATAAAGACTTAACATCGTTAAGCCTTGTTTGGCAAAAACTAAATTAAATTCCTTTAATTTTAAAAATTTATTTATAGCATAGTTTATTGTCACACTTTTATTACCAAATTAAATTTAAAACATTATAATAATCCATTTTATCCCTATCAACTCTCTAACTTAATTATTAAATTAAATTAGAATATTATCTCATAATAATTAATTTCATTCACTCATTAATTATTTATTTAACAAATAAATAATCTAATCAAATTAAATTAAATAAATATGTATTCCACAATAAACACATCAATTAAAACACAGATTAAACAAATAACTCAGCGTAATCTTTCATCATTTTATCTTCGAGTTCCCACGTAGCTTCTTCAACATTGTGGTTCCTCCATATCACCTTCACGGAAGGTATTACTTTATTCATGAGCACTTGTTCTTTTCCATCAACTATTTGGATATGAACTTCCTCATAAGACAAGTCCTTATCGAACTGTAATGGTTCGTACTCGATCACATGTTTGTAATTGGGTTTATACAGTCTTAACACCGAAACATGAAAAATATTGTGAACGTGTTCCAACTCTGGAGGTAGAGCTACCTCGTAAGCCACTTCTCATACTCATTGCAGCACTTCGAAGGGTCCAATAAACCTCGGGCTTAGCTTTCCCTTTTTACCAAAATGAATTTTCCCCTTTCAAGGAGAAACTTTTAGGAAAACGAAATTTCCTTCATCGAACTCGTGATCTTTTCTGTGTTGATCAACATACTTCTTCTGTCTGTCTTGAGCAGCTACTAATCTTGTCCTATTGAGTTTGACAACATCAGCAGTTTGTTGTACCAGTTCTGGTCCTAATAGTTGACGTTCACCGACTTAATCCCAGCACAGTGGAGTTCTGCACTTTCTGCCGTACAATGCTTCGTAAGGCGGCATGCCGATGCTTGCATGGTAACTGCTGTTGTAGGTGAATTCTGCCAATGGTAAATGTTCATCCTAGCTCCCTTTGAAGTCCATGATACATGCTCTGAGCATATCTTCTAACGTCTGGATTCTTCGTTCGCTTAAGCCGTCTGTTTACGGATGGTATGCCATACTCATTTTCAATTGTATTCCAATGCATTTTTGTAGTCTCTTCTAGAAGTTTAATGTGAACTGCGGATCTCTATCTAACACAATTAACATTGGAAATCCATGTCTCGAAACGATCTCTTTAACGTACAACTTTGCCAACTGATCAAGATTGAACCTAATCTATATTAGCAAAAAGTGTGCTGATTTCGTTAGCCTGTCCATTATTACCCAAATCGCATCGTATCCTCTCTGAGTAATTGGAAGACCTACCACAAAATCCATTATGATATGTTCCCACTTCTATTCAGGTATTTCCAACGGTTGAAGTAATCCGCTTGGTCTCTGATGCTCGGCCTTGACTCTTTGACATGTCAAGCATTTCGCGACACATTCTGCGATATCTCTTTTCATGTTTGGCCACCAAAAATGTCATCGTAAATCTTGATACATTTTCGTACTTCCTGGATGAATCAAGTATCTTAGGTTATGAGCTTCGGTCAAGATTTTGTCTTTAATATCTGGTACTGTTGGAACCCCAAATTCTTCCCTCGAACCTTAGTAGTCCTTTGATATCGATCTTGTATTTCACTTCACTACCCTCAACTACTCTTTCTTTGATTTTCTGATATTCTTCATCTTGTATTTGAGCATTCTTTACCTTGTCCACCAAAGTTGTACTAGCTTCTATCTAGAATAGTCGTTCATCAGATTCTTTTAAAAAATTTATTTCCAACTCTAGCTTTGTCATTGCTGAAATAAGCTCCTCCTGGGTGGTTATCAGCATCAACTTTTCCCGACCTTTTCTGCTTAAAACACCTGCAACCACATTCTCCTTGCCCGGATGATAAAAGATCTCAAAATCATAATATTTTATTAATTCCATCCTGTAGACACTCGAAATTTTCTGTACTACTATTACTAACATTGCAAGAGGACAGATTCGTCTTTTAAGAGAAAACCCTGAAAGACAATTAAAATCCATACCGGATACTACCGGAAGTTCGACATAAACCCCGAATCGCAATCTGGGAGTAACAAATCCAACCTCGGAGATAACCCCGAGACCTGCAGATACAATACCAGAACACACACCGAAGAAGACCGATTAATCTCGAAAATAACCCCGAGGTATCCAGTCTCAGTCCCAACCATGGGAATAGCCACCAACCTTGGTGATAACCCCAAGGAATGCAGTTTCGGAGATAACCCCGGAAATGCTTGTTTCAAATGCCATCAGCTTCAATCTCGGCACTCACAACGAGATACACTGTTCCAACCCAGCAATAACATCGAAAAGACATGCATACCTCAAAGATGACAATGAGGACCTTCAACAAATGCAACAGTCCAATCTCAGTGAAGTCTGAGCAACGTCTGCTTATCGGCCCAATTCGGTGATAACACTGGTGAGGGGCAACATCGTCATCTCGTCCAAAACAATGCCACGTCTCGTCTCTACGCAACGATGTCCTACAAGGCTAACCAATCCCGAGTGACTATTGTACGGGGTAACGAATGAAAGTTGAAGCTTGAAGATCGGAGGGCATCGTCCCATCTTCAAAGACTTCGTACAAACTCTAATCCCATGCCATCGTACAACTGTCAACAACGGCGGTCCGAAATAGGTCCTGAATACCTCAAAATGGATGCCCGGATTGCACTTCTGAAAATTCGAGTGGACATTACAGTGCCTGAGTGCACGTACTTCGAGATGACCCGACCCGATAAAACCGGGCCGACCCGACCCGTCTCTGGTACACCTGCGGCTCATATTTCCTATAAATAGAGGGCTTGGGGTGCTGATTTTTAAGAGAAAAAAGACGGGGAAACCCTGCACAATTTGCTCTGCACTTGCCATACAGTGTATTATCGCACTTTCAAACACTTGTGAGCTCATATATAGCCTCTTTTGTACCCACAAAAGCCCAGTGTTTACCCACCCTAAAGATATAGAAGCCCTTTTTATCAGTCAACTGTAAGCCTTCTCACACACTTTAGAGTCTTACTCTTCATCTTTGCACACACCCTTCTACACGTTGAGAGTCGTGTTCCTTGCTTTTGCCGGACATTTCATTCAGTGGTTTCATTCGGTTGTATATATATATATATATATATATATATATATATATATATATATATATATATATATATATATATATATATATATATATATATATATATATTGATTAACATTATCGAGTTATGCCTCGATTGAGCCTAGACTTGATGCGGGCGTTTATTACTTTAATATATATATATACTTATATATATTAACTGTCTCATCGGACTTTGTTCTATGAGCCTGACTTTGGTGCAGTGCGTTTATTCGCTATATATATATATATATATATATATATATATATATATATATATATATATACTTATATATATATCAACCGTGTGTCTGGATTTTTGTTCGATGAGCCTGAACTTGATGCAGTGCGTTTACTCGTTTATATATATATATATACTTATATATATGGCTGTGGTCGAACTCATTCGATGAGCCACAGATTTTACATCCGGTGCATTTATCGCTTTTATATATATATATATATATATATATATATATATATATTTGTCCCGCCTGGAGTTCTCTTCGTGGCAGTTGATCGCTTCTGACTTTATTTATGTTACATCATAGGAGTTTCCTCCGTAGTGGCGGTTGATAGCTTTTACATGACTTTATTTACATTTCGATCCCCATGGAGTTGCTTCGTGGTTGGTGATCATATGTTCAGATATATATATATATATATATATATATATATATATATATTTACCGCTTTTATATATATATACCGCCATCGCTTTCATACAAATTACAATATTCTCATGCTTTAGGAATCATGTGATCACTGATTCATCCCATTGGATCTAGATTCGGTTCCGTGATGGACATTTTCAGCTGTAAGCAGCTTGTAAATTATTCTGCGATGTCTGAATTTCCCTCAGATGGTTTCCATACCCACGAGGAAGTCAACATTATTTTTGTATATTATTTTCATACGGATGCCTCGCATCCGTCAAATAAAATCAATCCAATCGATCACTTAATAAAAATGGGAGTGTAAAAGGTCTCAATTCCTATTGAGCATCAAGGTTTGAAAAACCTCTTTTATAAAACATCACTGCCATATCTTGCTAAAAACTGAATATTTACATAAATTCAAATCCTATGTATATAGGTTCGAACGAGGCCTCAAACAACTTTCATATAACAGCACATTGACCCACACACACACACACACACACACTCAGATAATAGTTTCTTAAAAAGAGGCGGTCACTATGGTAGCACGGATGTCGAGGGGTACCTATGCCTTCCCTCCCCAAGATAACCAAGTCCCCGGGACCCTAAGCGAATCTCGCTTTTTCATTGACCAGATATATCGTGTCATCATCGGGTCAATGTGCAAACTTTTTCTCGGTTGTGTTGGTACAACAATTTAAAAAACAAATTGGCGACTCTTAACAGTCCCATCGTCGACATTATACATGTCGGAACTTTTTCATTTGTTTTTTCAAACAAATCTCACCTACAATGAGAACACCAAAGAACAAGTAGGGGAAAGGGACACCCAAAAATCCCGACGTCAACAGGTGGCGACTCTGTTGGGGACTCTAGTAAGAGGATTTAAGCCGCTATTACAATCTTTTCAAAACTGTTATCTGCTTGTGTGTGGATGTTGCATTTACATTGGATGAATGTATACGAATGCATGTCTTGATTGAACTTAGTGCTTCGCATCATATCTGCGTGTGATGTTAGTGCTTCGCACTATAAACTGCTTATGATATTAGTGCTTCGCACATGTCATCATTTCATACGGTGAGATGCGATGTATGTGAATGTATGTTGTGTGGTCCCTCCACCAGGAGGCTATCCCGTCGGTGTTTGATTACTGGACTCGTGAGAAGACTAATTCTCCGAGGCTCAGGAAAGGCACCACCCAAATTCGCTCCAGTTGAAAGACCGGATTAACTTTCCGTCTAGTAGATTGCGATGATTTGGGAACCTTCATGCCAAAAAAGCCGCGAAAGTAACCTAAGATAGGTCAACCTCTGATAAACCCAAATGGAGGAAAGTCTCTTCATGCTCTCATTTCAATTACTTGTAAACACAATTACTTGTAATTTCATTCCATATCTATCTCCATGTAATGAGAAATATGAAGCAATGTGTCCACATACATGCTACAAATAGCTGACACCCATTTTACAGGATAAAATTCCTAAAATGGACACATCACATAGCATGTTATTATACACCTTCCCTAAGGACTAAACTATGCCAGTCTTTCGCAGTGAATCAATCGAACCTACTACCCGGTCAAAGTCCAAAAAGGCAATAGGCGTACAGTCAATCATGTCATCATCAGACCAGACTGAACTTAATCCAGTTTCTCGCAAAGAATTCGATGGATTAAGCAAAAAGATTACATATTTGGTTGTTCTACTAAAAGAATTACACCAGTCTACACAGAGTCAAAAAATACCCGTACATACTGAATCCTCCACACAAGGAGGAATCCCGGATTACCATACAAGAACCATAGTTGGATACAACCAACAAAAGTCATGATGCTACCCATCCCACTGGAGATCCAGACACTGGTGACATCAAAAAGAAAGTCCTCCAAATGGAAGAGACCCTTCAAGGCTTATCAAAGGAATTGAATACACACGGAGTGTTTCATATGTCGATCGATCTATGTATTTTTCCTGGTGTTCACTATCCAGAAAAATTTATAACTCCTGACTTTGAAAAATATGACGGGTTAGGGGATCCTTATACACATTTAAAAGTCTTTATTGGAGAACTAGGATCCTATGCAGAGGATGAAAAACTCAGAATGCAATTGTTCCAAAAGAGTCTAATTGGAGAAGCCCGTTCGTGGTACACTAGATTAGACAACTCCAAAATCCATAGTTGGGAAGAGCTAGCACATGACTTCCTCACTCAATATAGTTTTCAGACTCAGATGGCTCCTGATCGGTATCAAATTACCAAGATCAAGAAACAGTCTAACAAGTCTTTCAAAGAGTATGCTCAAAGGTGGAGACGCCTGGCTGCCCAAGTTAGTCCTGCCATGACAGAATCAGAAATGGTTATGACATTCATAGACATACAAGAAGCTCCCTTCTATGAGGGAGTTTTAGCCGGCATCGGCAAACCATTTTCTGAAATGGTCAAGCATGGGGAGATGGCTGAAATGGGGTTGAAGTCAGGGAAGATTCAAGACTTAGTCGCACTCAAAGCTGTTGTTGATCACATCCAATCCAGAAATTATGGGAACAACCCCTGGAGGGTCCATAAAAAGAAAGAGGAAGATGTTTCCCTGATACTACAGGGGCAAAAAGGCAATCAATATATGCCCATTCAAAGGAGAAACTATACTCCCTTTCCAGCACAGTCTGCAAACCCTCCAGTACCAAAAGGTGGAGAAGTCAAACGCCATCGAGTGTTTACACCCTTAGGGGATACCCTCGAGAATATTCTTAATCTTCTGACAACACAAAAGAAAATTACGCATCTTCTTCCACCAGCCAGCCCTAATGGACGGGGTTTCAATGCTGCTAAGAAATGGGCTTATCATGCCGGGGCACCTAGACATGATACTCAGGATTGTTGGGCCTTGAAACACAAGATCCAGGACCTAATAGACAACGGGGAGATCGTAGTCACCAAACCCGATCAGCCTCATGTACAAGACAACCCTCTTCCTCAACACAAAGAAGAAGAGGTCAACATGATTAATCGAGCAAAGGGATGAGTTCCAACTTGGTTGTGATTCTTCCCAAACCATCAAAGACGGTAATGACAGATGGGATTATGCCAAGTTCCAATTCACAATGAAATGAAAGATCAAAGGTCTTGGCAAACAAATTGAGCAATTGGCGGAACTGCTGACTTATCAGCATCAAGTGACTCGGCAATTAATCAGCTAGGAGCATGCCAGTCTCCTACCTATTGTCATGAATATTCCCTCGTCACTTTTAGAAAATGAAATGCTGGAAGACAAAGTGACGAAGAGAGCAAATGCCAAAGCCCATCGGGATTTCGCTAACAAACGGGAATTCACCTATTTGGGCCAACCCATAGAGGAAATCCTTCATATGTTAATCAATGAAGGAAGGATCAGTTTCCTTCTACCTCCAATCAACCCCCATTCGGGACGGTACAACTCTGATGGAGTATGTCAATACCACTCCCAGTCTCGCGGTCACAACACAGAAGAATGTTGGGCACTCCGCCACTTTATTCAAAATCTAATCGACAAGTGGTGTCATCAAGCTTGGCGGTGATAATGACACCGTGTTACGTGCAAGTGAGAATGCAGCCCTACTAAGTGGAAAAGTGTGGTAGCGATTATATCCACTCAAGGTCAAGGGATTAATACTTTACTCACAACACCGATAATTCAAATTTCAAAGGAGGAAACAATCCTTTGAAAGTGGGCCGCCCCGAGCAAATCAACTTGCCATGCAGAGCACAATATCCTATTGTTAGCTTGCACAAGGTTCTGTGGAATTATGGAGAAGGTGAAGGATCCACCTCACATACCACTGCTGCAGTGTCGAAGGAAAATCCACTGCATCTTCCCCATCGGGTGATAAACCTCACCACAAACAATGTGATATCCCGACATCAGTGGATACGGAAAAGTTTCAACATATGGTTGATCACATTTTCAACAACAATGTGATATCCTTCACTAATGATGACATACCATCTGAAGGGACCGATCATTGCAAACCATTACACATTGCGGTCTTATCCTCCGGATACATGGTAGCAGGAGTCTTAATAGATGGAGGTTCCTCCCTAAATATCTGCCCATATGCTACCTTGGTGAAGATGAATATCAATCTCAACAGAATTTGGAGTAGCAATACTATCATCAAAGCTTTTGATGGAGCCCGCCATAACTCGGTCGGAGTAATCGAGCTGCCAATCGAAATTGGCCCTCACACATTCTACGTATCTTTCTATGTGCTCAAAATAGATTCGGGATACAACCTGCACCTGGGACGACCATGGATTCATATGGCTGGGGTAGTCCCCTCCACTCTTCATCAACAGTTGAAATACATCATCAACAATAGCCTGGTCATAGTCAACGCTGAACCGGAGATTCCTCAGCATGGGGATATACCGTTCATCAATGCCAATAAGGATGTGGAACCAGTCAGTTTTCATGCTTTGGAAATAAGCAACACCCAATACCATGCTATTGGAGCACCATTGCCCGAACCCAAAACTTCTACCGAGGTAATGTCGGCTACTCAAGAAATGATGTCGTTAGGTCATAAACTAGGACAAGGGTTGGGTAAAGATGGCCAGGGTATCAAGTACCCCATTCGATTAACCAAGCAAATTGGAACAGCTGGACTAGGCTATTCTGCCAGCTCTAGTCACAGGAATCCTCATAAGCATCAACAGATTCCTTCAGCTTCAACCATGTGGCGTTTAGCTTTGCCTTAAAACTCTGAGTCCGCACAACCTTCAGTAAAGGTGCCAGCCAGTGTAATGGCTATGTTATTTCCAAAGCTGGTACCGGTGAAGGATAAAAAAATCTTTGTTCCAAATCCCGCAGTGGAAGAAGAGGAACGAAGAATCAAGCAAGACGTCACATCGATGATGATGTTCTAGATAATGATCATCGTCCATGATGAACATACTAATGAGATACAACCAGACGATGATTGCTTCGACGTAATGGCCATCATCCAGACAAGGAGGATGATGACAATCCCTCCATCATCGCTGCGGTCCACCCGGACTTTACCTCGCTTAATTGGGGATGACATTCCTTGCTTTGGTCGACGAGGGTACAGCGGGCAGAAACTCTTTCTGCCCTGTAGATATAATAATTGCTTATTTTTCTGTACAATATTAGCAGTTTATTTTGCCAGTATATGCTAACATTGTGTATGATCAACACATTTCATATATACTAAGTGAAAGCATATTTTTGTTTCAGGACTTTAAATTTAGATGTGCCTGTACTTGCTGATACGATGCCTCTCCTACACAAGGATTGTACCTTTGATGTAGAGATGAATTCAACCTCGATGGATATCCAGGATGACATTGAGGTGCCTCCAGAAATTCAAGAATGGGTCAAAGACAAACCCAAACCCAATCTTGATCAAACCACTTCTTTCAATCTCGGAACCTTAGAAAGCCCTAAGTTAATCCAGATTGGTTCAGACCTTACCCCAAACCAACGGAATGACATGGTTACGCTATTAACCCAATTCCAGGATGTGTTTGCATGGTCTCATGAAGACATGGTGGGTTTGTCCACTGAAATTGTCCTTCATCGCCTTCCCAATAAGGAGGGATTTAAGCCAGTCAAGTAGAAACTCAGGCGATTGAAACCTGAGTGGAGTTTAAAGGTGAAAGAAGAAATTGTGAAACAATTTCAAGCTGGCATCATCATGGTGTCTACATATCCTGAGTGGATATCCAACATCTTGCCTGTACCTAAATCTGGAGGGAAGGTCCGAGTTTGCGTGGATTACCGGGACTTGAATAAAGCTTGCTTAAAAGACAGCTTTCCCATGCCATTTATCCATATTCTCATTGATAATACTGCGCAATACGACATGTACTCCTTTGTTGATTTCTTTGCGGGGTACCATCAGATCATGGTTGCCAAGGAAGATCGTGAGAAAACTACTTTCATCACTCATTGGGGAACTTTTTGCTATAGACGGTTGTCATTCGGCCTCATCAATGCCAGAGCTACTTATGAACGAGCTATGATGGCTCTTTTCCATGACTTAATGCATAAAGAGATTGAGATCTACGTGGATGACATCATTGTCAAGTCCCGGAAGGAGAATGACCATCTTGACCATCTCAAAAAGTTATTCAACAGGTTGAGTAAGTACAAATTGAAGTTGAATCCAGCTAAATACGCCTTTGGCGTCAAATCAGGCAAGTTACTAGGATTTCTAGTTAGCCACAAAGGGATTTAGCTGGATCCTGCCAAAATCCAAGCCATCACTGAAATGCCCATTCCTCAGACAGAGAAGGAAATACAGGGATTTTTGGGAAGAATCAACTTCATCAGCATATTTATCTCCCAACTCACGGCAACCTGTGAGCCAATCTTCAAGCTATTAAGGAAGAACTCCTCCATGAAATGGAATGATGAGTGCCAGAATGCCTTCCTTACAATCAAGAAACAGCTAGTCAAAGCTCCTGTCTTGGTACCACCCAGGGACGATATTCCCCTGTTCATGTATCTGTCCGTAAATGACAATGCCATGGGCTGCATGCTGGGATAGAAAGACGATAGAGGCCAAGAACGAGCAATCTATTACCTCAGTAAAAGGTTCAGCAGCAGTGAACACAAGTACACTCTGATCGAAAAGACGTGTTGTGCTTTAGCATGGGCTTCCATGAGGTTACAACATTGCCTCCATGGTAACACAACCCATCTCATATTCCGCGTGGATCCTCTTAAGTACGTGTTCAACAAACCCATGTTAAATTACTGACTATCCAGATGGTAGTTGATCAAACAACAATTTGACATCATATATGTGACTCAAAAGTCCATCAAAGGTCAAGGAATCGCGGATCAACTAGCCGCCGTACCTTCAGGGGATTTCAAACCCTTGGAAACATATTTCTCTGATGAAGGAGTAATAACAATACAGCAACAGCATCAATACGATACACGCCAATCATAGAAGATGTATTTTGATGGAGGCATTAATATGGAAGGTTCGGAGTCGAGCAGTTCTAATATCTCGACACGGGGAGCAGATCCGTCGTCATTGCCAAATTATAGTTTGTCAGCACCAACAATACGGCTGAGTATGAAGGCTGTCTCATAGGGCTAAAACTTGCCCGTTAAATGGGCATCAGGCGGTTAACTGTCCTTCGAGATTTGGAGTTGATAATCAGACAATCCACCAGAATCTATCAAACCAAGGAACTACATTTCCGCCCTTACCATCGCAAGTTTGAAGATGGCTTTGAGTTCAAGAAATCTCCTTTATACATGTTCCTCGTAATAGGAATGATTTCGCGGATCCATTAGCAACTTTGGCCTCCTTGATTCGCATATCAGACAAGGAACACTTGCCAAGCGTCACAATTTCCCTAAACAAGGACCCAGCCTATGCAAATTACATTGGAGAAGTATCGGATGAGCTACCTCCCATCCAACCTCCTTGGTATCAGCATACCAAGGAATATCTACGAGATGGATCTACACCGGCTGAGGTAAGCCTGACTGAGAAAAGGCGGATCCATCGACTTGCTATGAAGTTCTACCTGAGTGGAGATGCGCTCTACAAAAGAGATACAGGACTAGGTCTCCTCAGGTGTCTAGACAGAGATCAAGCTCAAAGGCTTATGGACAAAATCCATGGTGGAGTCTGTGGCCCCCACATGAGTGGCTCCCTTCTTGTCAAGAAAGTCCACAGGACAGGACATTATTGGCTATCTCTCAAAGCTGATTGCAATGACCACGTCAAAAGATGCTATCAGTGCCAGATTTATGGGAATGCTATACACGCCCCTCCACGGGAGCTCCACAATATGAGTTCGCCTTGGCCCTTCTCAATGTGGGGAATGGACGTTATCGGGCCCATTGAGCCTAAAGCTAGTAATGGTCACCGATTTTATCTCACCAAGATCGACTACTTCACCAAGTGGGTAGAAGCAGCCTCCTTCCCCAGGGTCACTAAAGAAGTCATCATTGCCTTCATCAAAAACAATGTCGTTTGCCGATACGGACAACTAGAGGTTATTGTGTCAGACAATGCCAAAAACCTCAACAACAAAATGATGGAGGCATTATGCAGTAAATTCCACATCAAACATCTTAACTCTGTCATCTATCGTCCAAGAAGAAGATAGCAGTCTTCATTGAAGCGGCTAACAAAAATATCAAGAAGATTATGCAAAAGATGTCCGCCAACCACAAAGATTGGCACGACCTATCGCTTCTCGACTGCTAGCCTACGTAACCATAATGCGATTTTAAACTGGGCAACCCCCTATGCTTTAACCTATGGGATGGAGGCAATGCTCCCCATAGAAGTTGAGATGGAATCTCTCAAAGTGTTGATCGATGCTCAGCTAAATGAAGACCAATGGGTACAAGACAGGTATCACCAATTGTCTCTAATAGACGAAAGGCGAACCGCGGCTATCTTCCATGGTCAGTTATATCAGCAAAGGATCGCCAGATCCTACAACAAAAAAGTCCGACTACGGCAGTTTAAACAACATGAGTTGGTTCTGAAGAAGATTCTTAACAACCAAGATCAGGCTAAAGGAAAATTCACTCCTAACTGGGAAGGCCCGTTTATTGTCAAAGAAGTATTGATAGGAGGCGCTCTCAGATTGCAAGAAATAGATGGCGATGAATTTCCACAACTCATCAACTCAGACGCCGTGAAACGGTATTATGTCTGAAGTAACCCGCAAACACCCTGGTGTAGCATCATCAGGTCACCAGTCATTCCGGTTATTTAACCCTTTACCACCTACAACTTCTCTACACTTTGCCCCACAGGGAAACATACTCTTCAAGCCAGTAGCCTGGCTTTCTCCTTTGCGCTCATACAACTTAGCTCATCCCATCGCGGATTGAACCTCTTGAGTTTGCAGTTTGGATACCCATACAAGGGATCAAACTTCTCGTACCTGCAGTTTATCCTCAACCTAGGATTAAACTTTCTCTCCCCGCACTCTGACCTGCACATGGGATTACGCTTTTCTTCTCGCCCCGAGGGGCGAACTACGTCGACCTGATCTCCTCTTTAATAGGAGTACGTAGGCAACCATTTCATATGGCCCGGTCGTAATAAAACAAAAACAACAAAAATATTTCTACCCTCTTCTCCTTACAAAAACAAAAACAACCAAAAACCTTCCTACATCATGTCAGCCACATACAGCGTTGAACCTCTTACACCAGGTTCGAACTACACAGACCTAATCTCCTCTTCAATAGAGTACGAAGTGACCATTCATGGTGCGGTCTCACCCCTACCAAAACACAAACCATTGTCACGGTGGTATGGGATTCTCTTTCAATCCACTACATTTCATTCGGCTTCAGACCAAAGGGATGGAATTACCCGAACTCCTCCCAAATACGAGATTTGGCAACCATCTAAGCTGCGGTCATACCTCGAAGAGCAACACCAAACCATAAGAGGTGAAATTAACTAGGCTTCTCCTAAATAGAAGTACTGGCGACCATCTGTGGTACGGTCAATCTCAGAGAGGAAAGCCACATTCCTCTCCACATCTCCATTTAGAAACAAATCCCAAGACACCAAAGATGGTAGGGATACATAGATCTATGATCCATTCTGAACTATCCGGAGACAGCTCAATGTCCATCCACCAAGGAATAATTCAGAATATATCAAGATCACAAGCCCTGAAGCAGCAGGCAAACTATCAAGCAAATAGCAAGGCATATCTAAAAGGGAAGTGATTCAAAAATATATTTCCCTGTCATATATAATGTTGTTTGATATATATACAATGTGAAATGTACATGACAAAATGGCTAAGCTAGTCTGTGCAGGTAAATACAAGCTCATCTACGAATCAGGGTACATACGAGCTAGCAAGACCAACATGGCATCCCTCTCAGATGAAGGATGTAAAGCTGTAGTCTCCTGGATAAGAATATCCACACGACCCAACAGATCTGTAGCTATCTGCATGATGACCATATGCTCATCGATATAAGCGCTCATCTCTGCGATTATACCCGGTGGTAAGGACCTCATAAAGATTATCTCGTGATGACCACATCCGGCGCAGATATGGTGATATCCCGCTCAGCTATCACTGCATCTCTGGCTGATATAGCCTCATCCCACTAAACAACAGTGGCATCTCTGCGATCTAATGCCTCGTCTCTCTCTAATAGAGCGGCATCCCTCACATCACGAGTAGTCGACATCATAGATCGAATCTGGTCTCTCTCAAAGGTCATCAGATGAAGACTCTGCTCTAAATATTGTGCCGAGTGCTGAATCATAAAAGTACTGGTACTTGGAGAATTCAGAAGAAATGCTGGCAACCCAGCAGCTGTATCCTCCTCGATGTAGGTATCAATGTCCTCTATAGGCTCTACATCGACTAACTCGCTCTCCGGTACTGCAAATACTGCTGTAGCCGATAAAACCTCTGTCTCCATCCATGCGGAGTACTTTGCGGAATAACCGGGACGACTGGCAGGAAAAGCAGCTAACTCACGCTGATCCTAGCAAGCATATACACAAGATCGGTCCTCGGCTGAGAGGTATCGAGAAGCTGAACGCTGACCTGCCGCACCCTCGAAGGGATGAAAATCCTGGAACTGGTTGAACTGTGACATCACGGCCAATGGGTGATAAGTAGTCACGCCCCTCAAACTAGCCAAAGGGAGGAAATCCATGCCCGGAGCATGAGTAATGAAGCTGTATGGTGAGCAAAGCCCCGAGCACAGCAATATGCTAAATCAATCTCTGATATCTGCCAAAAATGCGGACCAGGACTGAGCATCTACACACTTCGATGGCTGAAAGGAATATGACATAGCCACCTCATGGGAGAAGCAGTACCCGTGCCGTCTAAGGGTACCAACCGGTCGCAAGTGTGACATAAACCACATATACAACATGACCGAACTCCCAGTAAACACGCCTGACGGGTAAGTACTGCAGTAGGATGCTGATCGTAGGGTCTTTGCCACGATCATAGGTACAATGGTACGACCCTCCCTGAGAGCTCTCACGACCATGATAACGCCTATATCTATCTCATCCATATACTGCGGCATATACACTTATGACAATACACATAGCATCAATACTTTAACTCTGGCCAAACGCCAACGATCCGCCGACACGGTGAAATCCCCGGAATGTCGTGAGTAGCTATCCTCCGCACCAAATCTGTCATACAGAAAACGATGAGAGATCACATGGCCAGATGTTAGCTCATCCTGCACCACTCTGCGCCTCAATTCTGTGAGAGTCATGAATCATCTAATCATGTCTCCCAAAGCCATGTGCACGCAAGGTCGGTTTAGGGGCAGCATCGTCAAACGGGCATACTCCTCCAGAGTAGGAGTTAACTCATGGGGGCCAAAGCAGAATACCTGCCTATCAGGTAGCCAGTGCTCTATCATCCCATCCACGAATCCTACAGGAACCTGAAATACCAAAAGGGTCATGGTATGCTGCAGCAACAGATCTACAGTCACCTTATCTGGTGGTGACATGCTATCGTGGCACGATCTCATACCCAATGCCACCACTGACGGTGGGATATGATCTATATGGTTAACTGTCGAAGAAGACATCTGAGCGGGCCGTGTCATAAGACCATCCAGGGGTCAATCCCGAATATCTCTGGACATACATACATATGCATAACATGATACATGCATAACAGATAATGGATGGAAATATGATATAGGGAATGAAAAATGGTGCATACATTCCTAAATATATCATCATCTAATACATCAGCTCTATACAGCTACAAGTACATAAAAATGGGGTACAGACGCCCTACTACTAACAGAGGCCTATCAAAAGATATAGCGAGAATGGGGAACAACCACCCACTATCTAACAGAGGCCTATCAAAAGATATAACGAGAATATACATCAGAAGAAGACCAGGGTCTCGATGTCCACGTCCTCAATCCTGTCCACCTGATGTAAGTCCTCCTGAGTCACTGGATCTCTATCAACAGGGATATCAGGCCTATAAAGAGGAGGATCTGTGCCAGCAAAACCAAATGGGTCGTCTGAGGGGCCAGCACCTGAGCTGGAAGGAACAAATGTCTCCGCCTCTGCTGGATCTCTGCCCAAATGCCGAATAAATATGTGTGCCTGATCCAACTGCCGGGTAAAGCTATCAATCTAGGTCAGATGAGTCGGAGCTCGGACACAAGCCACCCAATTCGTCATCATCAAAGATCCTGGAACCATGTCCCCCATAAACTGTATGGCACAGGACTGGGCCCCAATAGTGCGAGGGAGCCACCAACGCTGGAATATCTCCTCAGTACATGGACCCTCGGATAAATCAAAACCGTCAACTCCCAACAATGGAATATCAGTGGCAGGTGACTGTGATACATGCCAATGACGCCTGACAAGAGGCACGAATCTCCCCTGTGGTGCTCCTAATAGCACGCTCTTCGAAATAGAGCTCCCAGCCTCCATCGGTGAAAAGAGGAAATCTCCGGGTGGAAATTAAATACTCTACTCCAGTAGGGTGTCCATCCTCAAAACCGATGATCAAATGATCCCCAGAGTATGGAAGCCATGTGATGGCGTCAACCGTCAGTAACTCCAGCTGCATACGGCAATGAGCGAAACCTTCAAATATAGGGACCTCTGGCAAAATAGAATGGTGCCATCGTCGTCCTCGTGGATAGGTATCTAAGCCTAACACACTCATAGGACACAAACATAGAAGCCTCTCATAGGCCCAAAACTGCCAACACAATGGCAAAACATCTGTTATCAGTAAACACTCTTAACTTGTGAATGAAAAAAGACAAGAGAAATACTCACCAGCAGAAACGGGTAAAATCCTAGCCAAGCCTCGGTCAAACCCTGTGAGCGCAGACGCATGCCCCGGAGGAAATAGGCAAAGGTGTAAGAGCCCCAGTCATACTCTCCTATACGGTCCACATCGCGTGTGGCGCTGACCAAAGCGAAAGATACTATGGAAGAGTTATCTGCTATGAAGGAGCCTCGAATGATCATCAGGAACAATCGCCTCATAACGTGATCCCTGATCCTGACATCATCACGCATGGGCTCACTCAATAGCCCGCTCATAACATCTACGCTCAAAGGACCGAAGCAGACGATCCCCGCCTTTGAGCGCCTCACGAACACCTAATAGGGATCGAGCGGCGAAGAGGGGTGATATTCGCCATGCAAGGCATCGCTCCCTCCAAACTCCATACCGTGATAAATCGCCAATCCATAAAGCGTCATCATCACCTCGCAATCCAAATAGTGGAGTGGCCGAGTCCGATGAAACCATCGCTCAGACAATGCCCTGAGGTAAACCCAGGGACAACGACGGGGAAGGATAGAGAAAAATGCCCCAAATCCCCACTCATGCACTACTGCTCTATAGTCAGGATGAAGCGTCTGGTACATGGAGTGGATGCTAAACCAGTTCCCCTGAGGCTGTGTAAAACCTAGAACCTGCATGAAAAGTAGATCAACATTAGAACCCTTTAAATCCTCATAAATAGGATAAAAGGAAGATAAAGTCTAACGTCATACCTCGTTAGCTTGCAAGTACATCGATGGGCGTCTACCCAAATCACCCAGCAACTCTGGGTTCACCACCAGGATGCTTGAAAGTTCCCTGCGAGGGATAGATGAAGCAGGAGCGGGATCATCAATATCCACCTCCTCGACGTCTAGAACATCTACCTGGACAGGACGAATCACAGCCTCCACCAACCGACGAGGCTTTGTGACAGAACAGGGACGAGGCACTTCAGAAGCCCTCCGCCGTACGCCAGAAGCGGTCCTATAGGAACTGCTCAGCTGATCCGGATCCACAATATCTAGACAATAAGTCTACAAATCACCTCAGAAAGGGTGTGGTATTTCCTTACCTAGAGCTTTATAAAATGCATTATATGACTATATGCATGCATGCATTTACTTTAACATATAATAGAGTTAGAATGCATGACTATCCAATGCCTACATTTGAAATTTTTTGCCATAGTCCCCTTTAAAAATAGAACTATCCACATGCACACATGCATGTCTAGGTGGCCATTCAGTAGCACACCTATCCCAAAGTCATATACCTAATATATGCATTAAAAAATCAAAATCATCAACCATAAGGCCAACCTAAATGCTAGGAGTATTTTTCCTTTCTACTTTTTGCTCGTTGGACCTCAAATAGGACAAAAAATAGCAGAAAAAGGTGCCATTTTGACTGTCTCAGAAGTCAAAATTTTTCACATCATTATGTTCAGCATGGTTTAATACTAACATTTACTATGTTGAATATTTTTTATCAAGTCATTTGTGCATACATAATCACTACTATGTGTTTAGATGCATTTCGTGTAATATCTCACAATCTAACGGACAGAAACTGGAAAAAAATACATGCATACATTACCAGGATAGTGTAGAACACTTGTACGGTGACAAAATTTGCAGAAAGCAGCCCGAACTCAGCAGATCTGAAGAAGACTCGCGGTTTTTTCTAAGCAAAATAAGTTAAAAATGAACTCGCGAAGGCAGGCTGCAGGATTTATCATCCACGCCTAGCGCAGGCTCACCTGTAGCTGCAGCAGGTGCACCTGCGGCTCCTCTATGTGGGTCCCACCCCACCGACTTGGTCCAGTTCGAGTTAAAACATAGTTCTTATAGGCTAGGAAGGTCAAATCAGGAATAAAAATGCCACGCGATTGAGCAAAACAACATACAATCCTGGTCTTCTCAGATGAGACTTTGAATCGGTACATCATTCATTGGTAGTCGCCTGAACACAAGGAATACTCTGTCGATGACCTCAGTTGTCACAAATCACATACAACAATACCTTATACAGGTCCGATGCCACCGACTCTATGTCGTTACCTTATGTGTGTCCCCGACGGGGGTTACAACGTAGATCCCCGGTGGGGGTTACAACACGTCCATTCGTTGACATGTCCATCAATGAAGGTCAAGTAGCCTTGACGTTATTTCAGCCTATGGCAAGTAAACCCATCGAAGCGTTGAGAACCTTTCGATAGTTGCGTACATACTCATGCGTTCCCAGTAGCTCCCCGACCGGGGTTACAACGTATATCTCCGGCAGGAGTAGTAACGCATGCTCAGCCGTTGACTCATATATCAACGAAGGTCAAGCAACCTTGACTTCATTTCAGCCGATAGCATTTAAACCTATCAGAGCTATTTGAGGTTCTCATACCCAGCTGCTCATATTCCCCAGCGGATCCCCGGCGGGGGTCACAACGCAATGCTCCGTTGATCTACACATCAGCGAAGGTCAAGCAACCTTGACGATCTCCTCACAGAGTTTTAGCCGTTGATTCACACGTCAGCTAAGGTCAAGCAACCTTGACAGTATATCCCATAGGATGTTTCAGCCGTTGATTCACACGTCAATGAAGGTCGACATCATCGACAAAGATTTTGTCGTTAGCAAAGAATCCAATGAATCATGACATATTCTGGCCATACTAACCAGGAGAGGTCAACATTATCAAAGAGGATGGATGATGGAATATGTTATACACATCCTCAAATAGATCAAGCTTTATCCCCATAGACCTCTTACACATAAGAGGTACCCCTTCAGGATCGAGTCTTTATTAATAACACAGGAATTTGGTGATAACTCCAACACCAACATCCTAATGATTCGGCTTCACACATCGAGATCGGTCAAGATTGCCAATCCCGGTTGAAGCTACTGAGGAGCCAAAGAATCATCCCCAGCATGTTGGGCCACAACCCCGTACACATGCATTATACATTTGCATCATGTTGCTATCCATAGTACCATGTTTATCTTGTTGCGTTTCAAGTGTCTAGGATTCTTTATCCTACCCATGCATCGCCATGCATGAGTATGATAAAGAGGGGCACCTGTAGACACTCAAAATTTTCTGTACTACTGTTACTAATATTGTAGGAGGATAGATTCATCTTTTAAGAGAAAACCCTGAAAGACAATCAAAATCCATACCGGATACTACCTGAAGTTTGACATCAACCCTGGATCGCAATCTGGGAGTAACAAATCCAACCTCTGAGATAACCCCGAGACCTGCAGATACAATACCGGAACACACACCGGAGAAGATTGATTAATCTCGAAAATAACCCCGAGGTATCCAGTCTCAGTCCCAACCATGCGAATAGCCACCAACCTTAGTGATAACCCCAAGGAATGAAGTTTCGGAGATAACCCCAGAAATGCTTGTTTCAAATACCATCAGCTTCAATCTTAGCACTCACAACGAGATACATTGTGCCAACCCGACAATAACATCGGAAAGACAGGCACACCTCAAAGATGACAATGAGGACCTTCAATAAATGCAGCAGTCCAATCTCAGCCAAGTCTGAGAAACATCTGCTTATCGGCCCAATCCGGCGATAACACCGGTGAGGGGCAACATTGTCATCTCGTCCAAAACAATGCCAGATCTCGTCTGTATGCAACGATGTCCCACAAGGCTAATCAATCCCGAGTGACTATTGTACGGGGTAACGGATAAAAGTTGAAGCTTGAAGACCGGAGGGCATCGTCCCATCTTCAAAGACTTTGTACAAACTCTAATCCCATGCCATCGTACAACTCTCAACAACGGCGGTCCGAAATAGGTCCTGAATACCTCAAAACGGATGCCCGGATTGGACTTCTCAAAATTCGAGTGGACATTACAGTGCTTGAGTGCACGTACTTTGAGACGACCCGACCCGATAAAACCGGGCCTACCCGACCCGCCTCTGGTACACCTGTGGCTCAGCCACAGGTACACCTGCGGCTCATATTGCCTATAAATAGAGGGCTTGGGGTGCAGATTTTTAAGAGATAAAAGACGGGGAAACCCTGCACAATTTTCTCTGCACTTGTCATACAGTGTATTTTCCCACTTTCAAACACATGTGAGCTCATATATAGCCTCTTTTCTACCCACAAAAGCCCAGTGTTTACCCACCCTAAAGATATAGAAGCCCTTTTTATCAGTCAGCTGTAAGCCTTCTCACACACTTTAGAGTCTTTCTCTTCATCTTTGCACACACCCTTCTACACGTTGAGAGTCGTGTTGCTTGTTTTTTCCCGGACTTCAGTCCGTGGTTTCATTCCAGTCTGTATATATATATATATATATATATATATATATATATATATTGACTACCATTATCGAGTTATGCCTTGATTGAGCCTAGACTTCGGTCTGGAGCGTTTACTGCTTTTATATATATATATATACTTATATATATTAAATGTTTGTCGGACTTTGTTCGATGAGCCTAGACTTCGGTCTGGTGCGTTTATTCGCTTTTATATATATATATATATATATATATATATATATATATATATATATATATACTTATATATATCAACTGTGTGTCGGACTTTGTTCGATGAGCCTAGACTTCGGTCTGGTGCGTTTACTCGCTTTTATATATATATATATACTTATTTATATGAACTGTGGTCGAACTCTGTTCGATGAGCCTAGATTTTTACATCCGGTGCATTTACTGCTTTTACAGCTTTATTTACGTTCTGTCCTGCCTGGAGTTTCCTCCGTGGCGGTTGATAGCTTTTAACAGCTTTATTTACATTTCTGATCCCCCATAGAGGTGCTTCATGGTTGGTGATCATGTCTGTGTATATATATATATATATATATATATTTACTACTTTTATATATATATATATATATATATATATATCTGCTTATTGGTTTCATACAAATTGCAATATTCTCGTGCGCTTTAGGAATCATGTGATCACAGATTCATCCCATTGGATCTAGATTCGGTTCCGTGATGGACATTTTCGATTATAAGCGACTTTGTAAATTATTCTCGCAATGTCCGAATTTCCTCGGATGGTTTCCATACCCACGAGGAAGTTTCAAGCATTATTTTTTGTATATTATTTTCATATGGATGCCTCACATACGCCAAATAAAATCAATCCAAATTGATCACTTAATAAAATGGGAGTGTAAAAGGTCTCAATTCCTATTGAGCATCAGGGTTTGAAAAACCTCTTTTATAAAACATCACTGCCATATCTTGCTAAAAACTGAATTTTTACATAAATTCAAATCCTGTGTATATAGGTTCGAACGAGGCCTCGCACAACTTTCATATAATAGCACATTGACCAACACACACACACACACACTCAGATAATAGTTTCTTGAAAAGAGGCAGTCACCGTGGTAACACAGATGTCGGGGGACGCCTAGCACCTTCCGTCCGCATAACCAAGTCCCCGGACCCTAAACGAATCTCGGTTTTGTCGACCCGTATATCAGTGTCACATCACTGGGTCAATGTGCAAACCTTTTCTCGGTTGTGTTGGTACAACCATTTAAAAAACCAACTGGCGACTCTTAACAGTACCATCGTCGACATTATACATGTCGGACCTTTTTCACTTGTTTTTTCAAAAAAATCTCACCTAAAATGAGAACACCAAAGAACAAGTAGCGGAAAGGGACACCCAAAAATCGCGACGTCGACACATCCATCTCCTTTGACGCATGTTCAGGTCCTTCTGAGCGAAAATATACTTCAGACTCTTATGATCTGTATATATCTCACATTTCTCCCCATAGAGATAGTGTCTCCATATTTTTAGAGAAAATACCACCGCAGCCAACTCTAAATCAAGAGTCGGGTATCCTTTCTCATAGTCCTTCAGTTGCATTGATGCATATGCAATAAATTTGCTATTCTGCATAAGGACACAACCTAACCCTTTATGTGATGCATCACTATACACCACAAAGTTTTCTGTATTATCCGGTAATGACAACACATGTGCCACACTTAATTTATTTTTTAAGTCTTGAAAACTTTCTTCACACTTCTCCGTCCAAACAAATTTTATAGCTTTCCTTGTCAAATTTGTAAACGGAGTGGTAATCGTGGAAAAGTCTTGAATAAATCCTGTATAATAGCCGGCTAGTCCCAAGAAACTCCTCACCTCCGATGGTGTCCTTTGTTGTTCCCAATTGATTACGGCTTCAACTTTTGATGGATCCACTGAAATCCTGTCTTTGTCAATCACATGTCCAAGAAATTGCACACGTTTTAGTCAGAATTCATATTTAGAGAATTTAGCGTACAACTTTTACTTTCTTAGTGTCTCCAATGCCAAACATAAATGTTCCACGTATTCTTCTTGTGATTTGGAGTACACCAGAATGTCGTCGATAAATACCACCACAAACTTGTCTAAAAATTGTTTAAACACCCTGTTCATCAAATCCATGAATGCAGCAGGGGCATTGGTCAAACCAAAAGACATCACCAGAAACTCGTAATGTCCATACCGAGTTCTGAATGCCATTTTAGGTACATCCTCCTTCCTTACCTTTAATTGATGATACCCACTTCTTAAATCTATTTTTGAGAAGTATCTAGCACCCTTCAATTGATCAAACAAATCATCTATTCTTGGCAACGGATACTTATTCTTAATAGTGACTTTGTTTAATTCCCTATAATCAATGCAAAGACGCGTTGACCCATCCTTGTTCTTCATGAATAACACCGGTGCTCCCCACGGTGATACATTTGGCTGAATGTATTCCTTGTCTAACAACTCTTGTAATTGTACCATCAGTTCCTTCATCTCTACCAGAGCCATCATATACAAGGCCTTCGATATCGGAGCAGTTCCTGACACCAAATTGATAACGAACTCGATCTCTCTGTCAGGCAGAAGTCCTGGAAAATCCTCCGAAAACACATCTACAAATTCTCTAACCACTCGTATCTCCTCCAGTTTCAACCCCTTCATCTAAGTATCAACTATGTAAGCTCAGTATACTACACAGCCTTGACTCAACAACTTCTTGGCCTACATAATCATCAGACATATCGCATGTCTAGGCAATTTTCTACCATAGAAAACTACATTTGAAAGAGTCATAAGGTTTACACATTTCTTTTGGCAATCAATTATCGCTCCATAATTAAATAGCCAATCCATTCCAAATATAACATCAAACTCTCCAAGTTTAATCGAGATTAAATCTACTATCATGACATTCCCCTTAATATTCACCCTACAATTCTTGTATACGAACCTAACAGGAATCACCTCCTTATTCGCAATTTTTATGTTTAAAGGGAAATTCAATTCTTCACTAGGCAATCCTAACCTCTTGGCAAATTCATCAGATATAAATGAGTAATTAGCACCCGAATCAAATAATACATAAGCATCTATATCATTGATTGAGATAATACCTGACACAACATCTTTTAATTGTACAACATCCTGCACAGTCATGTTAAAGGTTCTGGCTATAGGTCTATTTATGTCATTGGTCCAGGAATGGTCAATGTACCTCCACTGCTACCTCCCTTTCTTCCTGTTGTCTCTCCAGCTTTCTTCTTAGGGCACTCATGATCAAAATGATCCTTTGACCCGCACGTGTAGCAAACTTTCTTCTTGGGTTGATTGCAATTTGGGGCAATGTGACCCTCCTGACCATAGTTAAAGCCTACATGCTTCCCCCTTAAGCACATACCCGTGTGAAACCTCCCGCATGTAGCACATGCTTTAAACTTTTTTGCTGGTTACCCTGTTGGTTTCCAGCACCCACATTTCCATTCCATTTTCTCTTCAGGTTATTGTTATCATTTCGACCACTACCACCACCATTCTTAACCTCGCCTTCATTCTTCTTCTTTCTTTGTTCATAATTAAACTTCGTTACAGCCTCGCCTCCACCTTCAGCGAGAATTTCCTTCTCCAGAACTGCTATAAATGTCTTCAGCTGAAACATGGAGACTCTACTATACAATCAGTGTTTTAGTCCATGCTCAAACCTCTTAGCCTTGCGCTCATATGTGTTGACTTGATATGGCGCAAACCTCGCCAATTAATTAAATTTTGTGGCATACTCCGATACCATCATTGATCCCTACTTCAGTTCTAGAAACTGCACCTCCATCTGATTCTTTGAACTCTCTGAGAAATAAGTCTCAAAAAATATCTCCTTAAACCTATCCCAAGTCATCACCCCTTGTCCTCCTCGAATTTTATTGGCTTGCCACCAATAACTAGCCTCTGCTTTCAACATAAATGTTGCAAAAGTAGTTTTCTGATTCTCACCTACTTTAGCTACATCAAACACTTTCTCTATCTCCATGATCCAGGTCTGTGCCTCAATTGGATTCATGGACCAACAAAATTCTGGTGGTCCAACCGCCTTGAAATCCTTAAATGTCATAGCTTAATTTTGCGGTTGATTCTGCATGCACCTATCAGTAACGTTAATAACTGCTGAACTGGGTTAGCCTCAACATTATTGTTATTGGTAGATCCCTCAAGGGTTCTTTGTCGTGGTTGACGTCTTGGAGGCATTTTCTGTTAAAATATACTCATTAGATTATTACTCAATTCCTTTAAGTATTTTCTACTTAACTTTCACACCATAAAAGATCATCACATAACACATAACACTTTGAATAAAATAATAACTTGTATTCATTCATAATCTTTTAGAAAACATAAGAACAATATTATTACTGCTATTTACATTACTTTCCTGAACTACTAAAGTTTCAGGATAACATAAACCTCATATCCCATTGATTACATATCACTAGGGATTTACATATTATTAATCGCATATTAGGTACATTTCCTACGATGTCCTACTAAGATGTTGTGTAGCCTTACGACACTCTTCTTCCATAATACGGAACATTATTCGACGATCTAACATGTACGGCGGCAGCGTCTCGAACTGAATCGGATAATACATAACTCGATCTTGAGCTTGATTAATCACAGTGTTGAATACGTTATTCATCTCCTCCATCTTGATCTTCTTTGCTTGTGTTTCCCCCTATGCTACTCCAGCACGCTGAGAAGCTTTCTTATACGCGTCTTTAGCTCTTGCTCTCTTACCAGATTCTTCTTTTAATTTGTTTTTCAGCTCTGTGATCTCCTCTGTCATTTGCTCATTCTCTCCTTCAGTGTGAATCAGCTTCCATTCGGCATTACTAAGACGTCCATCTAGATCTTGGATCTCATCGTCCTTCTGTGCCTTTGAGGTCTGCTGTTTAGCTGCTATCTCTTCCAATTCCTCGACTCTATCCTAAAATTCCACATTGCGGTCGTATTCGTCGTACATACGGGCTAAAATAGAGTTTAGTGGAAACTCTTCTTCCTCATCATCCTCATCCCCATTCGACTGTGGTAACTCAACGGTATCCTCCTCATCCGTCTCTACCTCATCATCCTCATCAAGTAAACCCTCATTCTCAACCACTGTAACGAACAGAGATGACTCATGTGGCAGTAGTTGTTCCCAGACCACCTGAATGTCACGAGGCTCCTCCTCTCTAGGCATCTTGGGTCTTTCCTCCCTAGTCTGACTGGATTCTCCTACATTAGCCATCCTGACAACAAAATTTTTAAGTTTTAATTACTAATCATTACTACTCGACACTCACCAGCACATAGGTTGCAATCACACAAGCACATATGTGTTTTATTACTTCTTACTTAAAACTCGATAAAAGTTTATCACCACTATCTTTTCAAAGGTTACTCCTAAGGCTTTTCTCCACCTAAGGTTCATAACCTAAAGCTCTGATACCAACTTGTGACACCCCCAAATCCGGGTACTTCATTCCCGCAAGATTTGGTGTTCACTTGAGAAAAACATGCATTTTTAATTACCCAAATATAATAAAATTTAACAATAAACCTTCCCATTAAAGGATTACATCAATAAGTTCAATAAAAATCTCCCAGGTCATCTAACCTTTAAATAAAAATATCAAGTGCAGAAAATTAAATAACTACATCATAATATTTAAAATAAAGTCTGACAATATAAAAGTCAACATGTTTATAAGTCTTCAATACTTGTTCATCTACCTTTCCCTTTACTGGTGGTAGGTTCATCGACCTTCTCAACTTTAGCTGTAATATTTATATAAGCAAGAGTGAGCAAACAATGCTCACTTGAAATGACTATGAATAAAACATCATAACACTACGAAAGGAATATGCTCAATAGAACTGAATAATATGCTCTATCAATGATAATCAGAATCTAAAATACATATATGAGGGTCACAAGACAATGAACTATGTCCAAAGTTATAAGTACTCTTTCAACTTAAACCTAAACAGTCATAAGACTATAGGGACTTCTCGAACTTAGGGGGATCAGCCATTCATACAATGTATTATGCACAAACATCTAAACGCTTATGTGACACCCCCAAAATAGGTATACATCACCCATTCTGAGTTGTCAATACATGGTACAGAAACAACTACAACTTTATTATTACAACATATAAATTGTGAGTTTAAATACATATATTGCCATCTAGACAATATCCACACGCAAATAAATCCCCATCATAATTATTGATACATTATTTTACAAAAATGGTGAGGACTACTAAACAACTCTCTCTAGAACCTTCCTTCCATACCCCGACTCGTACTCGCTATATTCTCGCCTCCTGAGAAGAAAAATGGAACAAAAAGGAATATTCGCAGGGAAAAATAATAATAGAATACAATAGATTATGACTAAGATAATATACAACAGGGAAAAATCTACTAGAATATACAACAAATTATCATTAGTCTTCAACAGGGAAAAATCTAATAGAATACAATAGACAACAAGTTTTTAAATCAATATTCGCAGCGAAAATAATAATTCATTAGAAGAGTTAAGTAGAGAATGCAAACTACTATCTTCTATGTATGAATTTAAAAGTTCATCGCTCTATCTTTTATCCTCGTAACATCAATCAATATATATCGGAATCAAATATTCTTCTTTTGCACTACGGTGCCAAAGATATTCATCGAGTTGGTCATGTTCATCTAAACACTGCTCATCTTTGCACTACGGGCCAAAGATATTCTTCAGAAATCATTCATCTTTTGTACTACTGTGCCAAAGATATTAAATAATATCATCATTTAAGACCGAGGATGATGAAAATATTTTTAAAGAAACGAATCCAGTGAAACAAAATGACAAGGATTAAGGATTAAGGATTCATACTTTATTTTATCCATGTCCAAAAATACCTCAAAAATAATCATAGTGGTGTAAAATTCAAGAATGATCAAAACATGGATACAATCAAAGCTAGTATCCACAATAGATATTTTAGATGAAAAGGAAAATTTTCATTTTTCGATGAATAGTCTTGCGCACTCGTGAATAAGATCAGATATGTGAATAGTGTCGATACGTGAATAATAACTCCAGACACCAAAAGTTCCAAATTTGATAAAAACTTCAGATCAATATTTCAACATAATGATATTGAAGAAATAATATCATTATGAAAAAAATAACATCCCTTACCTCGAAAGATCAAGATTTTAATTTAAAAACACCGGATATAGGCTATGACTTGAACTTGCACCAGTATAGCAATACTCAAAGTATACTCAAAATACTCACAAGAATACGCTCGATAATATAGAGAGAAAACTTGATTTACGGTGTGATTTTCAATTCTAACCTAAGCACCCTATTTATAGAAAATGCTTAGAACACCAAAGCGTAAAATTTATTAAAATATTAATTTATTAATTTTTATTCCTACGCCCACATTTAGAGATCTGAATTCAGCCACTTCTAACACATGCAAGACCCAAAATAATGACAAAAAACGTTTTTGTCATTTTAAATATTTTATACTTCCAAAAATCAATTATTTCGGAGCTTCAAAACTTCAATAATTCACAATAAATAGCCATTTTGTCAGAAAATTCGAAACTCACAAATTTTTATAGGAAATTCAATTCTCTACATGTTTGCAGAAGAAAGTTTTTCCGAATTCCAAATGTAAATCGAGAAATCCACAAACCAAGCGATTTTACAAGCTATAATCAAATTTCATCAATAAATGGGGTCCACCGACATGTTTAACATGTTTTAAACATTTAATGCAACAAAAATAGTCTTCCTCCTCGCATACTCATATATCTCACATTCGTTGTAAAAATATCACCATTATTATATTATTAAAATATAATAATATATTTAAATGAATTATTTTATCGTAAAAGATAAAATTTCAATTTTCAACAATTGTCACATTAAAATTTTCTCCATCTATATCCACATAAAATCAATATTTTTCTCATCATATGAATCAATAATTAATTATTCACAAATAATATTACGTAATCACAATATTGACAACAGTGCAGGTTCCTGTGAAAGAGGGGCTTTCAATAAGAATTTCTCCTCATCGGGCGCATGCAATTAGGTGACCAAACCTCTCCTTAGACAAAACTTTCTAGATATTGCCAATAATGTTATCTAATAATATTATTCAGATAATATGAATTATTGCTTCGATAATGAAAAATATCGTGTAATGACAATTATTGAAACAACAAAGAATATAAAATATCAACGCAAGCAATTATTAAATCAATAAAATATCGAAGCAAGAATTATCGTAACCATTATTGAGTAGTGCCTTCTTACATAAGAATCAATAATTGGTGCAATACAGGTGCAAAGTACTCTTGTGTTTTAACTACCGAGTATTTTAAAAAGATAATTAGTGAATAACAACTTCTGTTGTTATTTTTAAACAACTTATATTTGTCGTTTTCTTCATCCAATCGCTTTTCGTTATGGGCCCACACATGGTCAGTGTCGTGCCGCATCACGAATATTCCCCAAGTAAGTATGAATATTCCACGACCAAACGAATATTCCCCGACAACAATGAATATTTTATAACCACTTGCTTATTTTGAAATATTTATGTATTTTACCCATAACTATCCACATTAATCAAATCAACCCTTACTATTTCAAAATAATAAATAGAGAAAATTAAATTTCATTAATAATAAGTGGGGTCTTACAACCTCCCTCCTTATGAAATTTCGTCCTCGAAAATCGACGTGACGTACTGGTGTGTTTTGAAAAGGTGAGGATACCTCGCTTTCATTTCCGCTTCCAATTCCCGTGTCATTTCCTCTATAGCATGATTCCTCCACAAAACTTTAACTTGTGGTATGACCTTTCTTGGCGTAGGACATGCTCCTTCCTATCCAAAATCTTGACAGTACCTTCTTATACGTTAAGTCTTGGCTATCTCAGTGGGTTCTAACTCTATAAAGTGGTTCGGGTCTTTCACATATTTATTTAATTACGGATATATATGTGAAACACATTATGAACACGAGACATACTCGGAGGTAACGCGAGTCTATAGGCTACATTTCCTACTCGGTCAAGAATTTGAAATGGACCAATAAATCGTGGATTGAGCTTTCCTCTCTTCCCAAATCTTGTAACTCCCTTCCATGGAGCAACTCGCAACAATACATGATCCCCTATACTAAATTCCACGTCCTTTCGATGAAGATCCACATAACTCTTTTGTCGATCATGTGCCATTTGTATACGTTGTTGAATCATTTGGATCTTTTCCGTAGTCATACGTACCAACTCGGGTCCCAACAATGTTGCTTCACCCACCTCGTCCCAACATACTGGAGAGCGACACTTTCGTCCATATAATGCTTCAAATGGAGCCACACCTATACTTGCCTGATAACTATTGTTGTAGGAGAATTCCACCAATGGTAAATACTTATCCTAATCGCCTTGAAGTCTCAGGACATGAGTCTTAATAAATCTTCAAGAGTTAGAATAGTCCTTTTCGATTGTCCGTCCTGGTTTGAGGATGGTATGCCGAATCAATCATAACTGCGTGCCCATAGCTTTTTACAAGCTAACCCAAAATCTTGAAGTGAATCTTAGGTCACGATCCGAAACTATGGATACAGCATGCCATGCAACCTCACAATCTCATTCACGCATATACTAGCAAGACGCTCAAGGAATAAGTCTCCGTGATCGGTAAGAAATGAGCGAGACTTGGTTAATCTATCAACAATAACCCAAATAGCATTGATGCCTTGAGAAACCGTTGGAAGACCCGTGAATTGAAATCTATGGTAATGTGTTCCACTTCCATTTCGAGAATCTCAAGTGGTTGCAACGGACCCTTAGGTACTAGATGCTCCGCCTTTACACGTTGGCAAGTTAAACACATCGAGATAAACTTTGCAATCTCTCTCTTCATATTGTTCCACCAAAATGTACGTCAAGATCACGATACATTTTAGTACTTCCGTGATGGATTGCAAATGGTGTTGTGCCTCCATCATAATCTTGTACTTCAAATCGAGTCGTTAGGAACACAAAGTCTAGAGTGGACTCAAGTATTCCTTCTTCATCAATTCTCGCCCGAAATAGCTCCTTCTTGTACTTTCTTCTTCATACGATCGCCTCGGCCCCGGTGGCTTGAGCAACCTTAACTTTTCTATTAAAGTTGGTTCTATACGCGATACTTGACATCATCGCACTTGTTCCCGCATGATATGATCGCTCTACTCAACGCGTCGACTACCACGTTCGCTTTTCCGGGATGGTATTGAATAGTGTGGTCGTAGTCTTTCAATAGCTCGAGCCAACGTCGCTGCCGCATGTTGAGTTCTTTTTGAGTGAAGAAATATTTAAGGCTTTTATGGTCTGAATATATCTCCACTTTCTCCCCATATAGATAGTGCCTCCAGATTTTTAGCGCGAAAACGACTGCTGCCAACTCTAGATCACGAGTAGGATAATTCCTCTCATATTCTTTAAGTTGTCGCGAGGCATAGGCTATGACTTTCCCAAATTGCATGAGAACACATCCTAACCCTTTGCCTGAAGCATCGCTGTAGATAACAAATCCATCCGAACCAGATGGTAATGTTAGAACAGGTGCCGAAATAAGTCTCCTCTTAAGCTATTGGAAACTTTTCTCGCATTCTTCGCTCCAAACGAATTTTGTATCCTTCCGAGTTAGCTGAGTTAATGGAGTAGCGATTCGAGAAAACCCTTCCACGAATCTCCGATAATAACCAGCTAGACCCAGAAAGCTACGTACTTCGGTCACCGACTTCGGTTGCTCCCAACTTTGTATTGCTTCAATCTTCGCCGGGTCCACGGATACTCCATGTTTTGACACCACATGCCCAAAGAATGCTACTTCCTCAAGCCAGAACTCGCATTTCTTCAATTTGGCATATAGTTTGTTTTCACGAAGCCTTTGGAGTACCAGCTTCAAATGGTGCTCATGATCTTCACGACTTTTGGAATATATGAGGATGTCATCAATAAAAACAACAACGAATTAATCCAAATATTCCTTGAATATCCTCAGTTCTAATCTTCAGCTGATGATATCCAGAACGAAGATCGATTTTTGAAAAGAATTGTGCCCCTTGCAACTCGTCAAACAAGTCATCAATACGAGGTAGAGGATACCTATTCTTGATGGTGACATGGTTCAATTCCCGATAGTCAATACAAAGTTGCATACTCCCATCTTTCTTCTTTACGAATAAAATAGGAGCACCCCAAGGAGATGTACTAGATCTAATGAAACCGATGTCCAACAATTCTCGTAGTTGGACCTTTAACTCCCCGAAGTTCAATAGAGCCATTCGATATGGGGTTTTAGAAATGGGCTTTGTACCGGGTTCAAGATTAATAAAGAATTCAACTTCACGTTCGGGGTAGACCAAGGAAGTTCTTCGTGAAATACGCCAGAAAGTCAATAACAACAGGAATATTATTCAAATTTGACGTGTCTTTATTCAAATCCATAACATGGGCTAAGAAAGCTTGACATCCGTTTTTCAATAAACGAATAGCTTTATGATTAGATATGACATTGATTGATTTTAATGGTTTAGTTGCTTGAATTGCATAACAAAGTTGGTTAGGAATATGAAAACTAACAACCTTACGTAAAACAATCAATTTTGGCATGATGAGTAGTTAACCAATCAATCCCTAAAATAACATCAAAAGCAAGTATCTTTAAAGAGATAAGGTCAATGTGTAAGGTAATGGTGCCAACTTGAATCAAACAAGATTTATAAACAGTGGATGTGATGAAAGTTTCTCCTAACGGAGTTTCCACAGATAGGTCAAAGTCTAATTTCTCCGGAGTCAAATTTAAACGTTGAGCACAAGCAGGAGAAATAAATGAATGGGTAGCACCGGTATCAAGTAAGGTATAAACTTCGCGAGAATTTATAAATAGCTTACCCGTGATCACCTCGTTTGGGTTCCTCGCATTTTGACCAGTCACAACAAACGCTCTTCCCGGAATCGTTAACTTTGACTTTTTTGGGACAGTCTTTTGAGTCACCGTCCCCGCTGAACTAGGTTTTGCTACCGTACAATCTCGAGCGATATGTCCTTCCTTTCCACAATTATAGTATACATTGAACTGTTGTGGACAGTTTGGACTGATATGTCCCTCTTTCCCGCATTTATAGCATTTGACCGGTGGTCGTTCTCCTCCCTTAGAACTAGTTGTCGCGCAATCGCCGTCGTCTTCACATGGTCGCTGTTAAATCTCCTCTTTTTAAAATCTCCTCCTGACTCGCTTCTTCTATTTTCATGGCCATGATTACCACCAGAATGGTTATCATTTTTGTCCGTCTGTTTCTTTCTCCGCTGGTTATCGTTATTCTGTTGACTGCTATCTCTAGTATGATCCTGGTTATGGTCCTTTGGTTGAACATACTCGTTATCTCGCTCTAAAAATTGAGCCCTGTAAACAACATCTGAATAGAGAGAAAATTTATGAGAAATGAGATATTGTCATATGCCGGGTTTCAAACCTCTCAGAAACATCCACGTCATACGTTCCTCATTCTCCACCAAATGTGGTGCAAACCTGGATAACTCTACAAACTTTGCCTCATACTAAGACACACCGCCATGTTGTTTTGTTCTAATCTGATGAACTCCACTTCCTTCATATGATTTAACACTTTCGTGAAAGTATGTGTCATTAAATAGTTTTCAAACGTCTCCTAAGACATGCTTGAAAAGTGCGGTTGGATGTATACGCTTCACAGACTCCCACCGAAAGAGTCCGCCTTCGCCACGGAACATAAAGGTGGTGAATGGAACCTTACGTTCTCCGTGTATCCCAAGACATCGAATATCTTGGTAATTTGTTTTGACCCATATTTCCGCCATGATCGGATCCGGCTTTCCCTTAAATTCGTGGTCCCAACTCTTTGAATCGCTTGGTTGTGACAACCCGTGAATTGCTATCATTTCCTCCGTATTTTGAACACGAATTTTCCCTAAATCGATTTTGCATGAAGCTAAAAAGCTTCTAAACATCCCCTCGCATCATCATCTACTCGATTGGTGTTGTCCACGGGAGGAACATTGCCACTGACTGTTACGCTCTTTCTCGTTGGTGAGTATAAGCGTCTCCACGGTCTCATTTCCATTGTTAATATTCTCGGTCCACATTCTCAAACATCGTCATAAAACAAGGGTTAATTAAGGAAATCAATATATCACATAATATCCCTATATATCTCGACTAACTAACAAATAAGCTTAGGTAGGGCACACTAGCGAAGGATTTACTCGTCTCTCCCCTCCTAGTTCTATTCCCCGATCTCCGCCAGAGATCATATCCCTAAGCTCTGATACCAACTGTGACACCCCCAAAATAGGTATACATCACCCATTCTGAGTTGTCAATACGTGGTACAGAAACAACTACAACTTTATTATTACAACATATAAACTATGAGTTTAAATACAGATATTGCCATCTAGACAATATCCACACCCAAATAAATCCCAATCATAATTATTGATACATTATTTTACAAAAATGGTGAGGACTACTAAACAACTCTCTCTAGAACCTTCCTTCCATACCCCAGGCTACTGCACTCGCTATATTCTCGCCTCCCGAGAAGAAAAATGGAACAAAAAGGAAAAGGGTGAGCTCAACTAGCCCAATAAAGAATATTATGACTAAGATAATATACAACAAATTATCATTAGTCTTCAACAGGAAAAATCTAATAGAATACAATAGACAACAAGTTTTTAAATCAATATTCGCAATGAAATAATAATTCATTAGAAGAGTTAAGTAGAGAATGCAAACTACTTCTTCTATGTATGAATTTAAAAGTTCATCGCTCATCTTTTATCCCTGTAACATCAATCAATATATATCTCGAATCAAATATTCATCTTTGCACTACGTGCCAAAGATATTCATCGATTGGTCATGTTCATCTAAACACTGTTCATCTTTGCACTACTGGGCCAAAGATATTCTTCAGAAATCATTCATCTTTGCACTACAGGCCAAAGATATTCAATAATATCATCATTTAAGATTGAGGATGATGAAAAATATTTTTAAAGAAACGAATCCAGTGAAACAAAATGACAAAGATTAAGGATTAAGGATTCGTACTTTTGTTTTATCCATGTCCAAAAATACCTCAAAAATAATCATAGTGGTGTAAAATTCAAGAATGATCAAAACATGGATACAATCAAAGTTAGTATCCACAATAGATATTTTAGATGAAAAGGAAAATTTTCATTTTTCGATGAATAGTGTCGTATTCGTGAATAGTACCGTATATGTGAATAGTGCCGTATACGTGAATAGTAACTTCGACACCAAAAGTTCCAAAGTTGATAAAAAAACTTCAGATCAATATTTCAACATAATGATATTGATGTGATAATATCATTACGAAAAAAAATAATATCTCTTACCTCGAAAGATCAGTACTTCTAGCTGAAACACCGGATATAGGCTCGAACCTTTCGCTGGTGACTTCCTTGTGTGGAATGTACCGAAACCAAACTTTCCATAGGGGACGTTGTGAATAACGGTGGCAAGTTGATAGGTATCAATGTGACGTGCTATCCAAGTCTTGGATGAAAGTCACAGTTTTGAATGATATTTCTATTGTTAATAAATTTCCTGATGTATTCTTGAAGACTTCTTAGCATACCCCTAGAGCGTGAAATTGAATTTTGTATTGACCCCAGTACAAAACTCATTTCTTCAACCCTTAAATATTTCTTCAACCAAAACGAACGTATAATGCGCCAAAGACGTTGGCTCGAGCTGTTGAAGATTACGATCATACGATTCAATATCATTGTGGAAGAAAGAACGTGGTAACTGACGCATTGAGTAGAAGATTGTATGCCTTTACGAGTGTGATGTTGTTAACACAAAAACCTATTTCGTATAACTTACAAATGATGAAGATAGAGTTAAAGACTCTAGGGAACCACGTGAAGATAACAAATATATGATTATAATCGACTTAAATCGATAAAGTTAAAGCCGCTCAAGCTACATACTCAGAGCTGATGAATGTGAAGAAAAAGGTTCAAGAGGGTGTTATTCTAGAATCAAGAATCGATTAAGAGAGAAAATCTCAACCCTCGATTTAATTGGCCCATTTGAAATCCTCGATGAAGTAGGAACTGTGGCCTATAGACTCGTTTTACCGCCAAGTATGTTGCGTGTACAGAACAATTTTTTTTCCGTATCGATGTTACGTAAATATGTGGTTGACCTGAACCACATTTTTAAATTAGAACTATACGATATAGCAGAAGATTTAACGTATGTGGAGATACGTGTTAAAATCTTGGATAAGAATGATCGTATTAAACACTCAAAGGTTATACCTCAAGAATTAGAATCTGAAATGAAGTCAAGGTATCCTCACCTCTTCAGCATACCAGGTACGTACGTAAATTTCGAGGGAGAAATTTCATAAGGAGAGGAGATTGTGAGACCCCAGAATTTATGAATAAAGATTTAATTTTCTAGAAATATTTTTTTTAATATTATGGTGTGGATTTGATATAATGTTATAGTTGTGGGTAATATTCATAAATTTTGCAAAGTAAGCAAGTTGTTATGAATATTCTTTTCGTCAGGGAATATTCGTACGACGACACAATCATTGGTGGACCCCATAACGGAATTATTGTCGGAGTTAGAAAATGACAAAATTATCTATTTATAAAAATAAATGCGGAAGTTTTACCGTTAAAACTGTTGAAATACCCGGTAATAAAGGTACAGTATTACGCGTGGTTGCATAGTAGCACACGGTATTGATTATTGATGCTTACGTGAGAAGTCACTCAGTTATACTCAATTATTGCTACAGTAATTGTTGCATCATATCTCTTATATTATTGATTCAATTATTGTCACAGTATCATCTGTATAATATGTTATATAATTAAATCAATAATTGAGACAAGTTATAATATTAATTATGAATAATTGTTGAAAGATTAAATATGTGTTGATTAAAAATAAAATGATGTGTGGTAATATTTATAAAATCGCTGATGTATATAAGAAGTCTATTATGAGACGTTTGTGGTAAGTTTGGGTATTCTATGGGGGCCCATATGTCATCATCTAAGAGTATCTTTCGCCAATAGTAATTACCTTTACCAGACATCAAACCACTTGTTGTTTTATATTATAGGCGTCGAACCAATTATCGTTTCACATTACAGGCGTCGAACCAATTGTCATTTCACATTACAGGCGTCGAACCAATTGTCGTTTCACATTATAGGCGTTGAACCAGTTGTTGTTTCACATTACAGGCATCAAACCACTTGTTGTTTCACATTACAGGCGTCAAACAACTTGTTGTTTCACATTACATGTGTCAAACCACTTGGTGTTTCACATTACAGGCGTCAATCCACTTTTATTTTCACATCACCAATCGTCAAGCCGCTTGCCTTTTCACATTGCAAGGGCTAAGCTAGAAATCTTCAATAAATAGAGGTCTAGTTCTTCATTATTTTTCACGAATTCATTCAAGTTATAGAGAGAGAAAGTATAGAGAGAATAAAAGAGAAAGAAGAAGAGTATTCTGTTACTACACTACTGCAGTATTCAATCTCCTACTAAGGTAAGGGGTATTATTCTTTCGTATTCATGAAGAGAATTATTTTCTTTCAATACTCGTAAGGGTTGTTATTCCATTCTTTATTATTCATTGTAATAACTTTGTCTATGCGATTTCATCGCATGCACAGTGAATTCTGTTGTTATTCCATTCCTTAATATTCTGTTGGAACATCCTGTCTGTGCGGATTAAGCATGACCTGGTTCCATTCTTTATTATCATGTTGGAACATCATGTATGTGCGGATTACGCATGATCAGGTTCCATTCTTTATTATTTTGTTGGAACATCCGGTCTGTGCGGATTACGCATGACCAGGTTCCATTCTTTATTATTCTGTTGGAACATCCTGTCTGTACGGATTACGCATGACCTGGTTCCATTCTTTATTATTCTGTTGGAATATCCTGTCTGTGCGGATTATGCATGACCTGGTTCCATTCTTTATTACTCTGTTGAAATGATCTGTCTACGTGGATTACCGCATGGCGGGTAAAAATGAATTTGCAGTTTCATATATTCTATTATACTCAGTTGGTTAAAGTTTTGGCTTCTATACTCCATGAAATTAGTGGAATATCCTTGATATTTGCGCTTCATCCAGTATCTTTTCATAGAAATATTCTTCTGAGCATTCTTGAATTTTACTCCACAAAACAGTATCATGTTGACAATTTAGACGTTATTTATTTCTGGATAAATTAAATTATAAATCTTTAAAAATTTATCCTTGAACTTGTTTTATTGAATTCTTATATCATTGTCATTATCCTCATGTTTATAATATGTTGACAGTCATCTGTGACCTATAGTGCATAGATGGACTTGGAATGATTATGACCAGGGATTATTCGGTATAATCATGACCGTAATGTTACAAATGATGTGGTAAAAATCCTCATTGGCCGTAGTGCATTGATGGATATTTGTTGGCATGATCTTGACCATTGATGAAAACACGAATATCCTAGGCCCGTAGTGCATAGATAATTTGTGGTTGTGATACTAATGAATATCTTTGGCCGTAGTACAGGGATGATGTGGATTATTTTTAGCTGAGTCTCATCAATAAAAGTATTGAAAAACCTTTTAAATCATAGAAGATAGTAGATTTTATTCTCTACTTGACTCTTCTAATGGATTGTTTGTTCCGCTGCAGTTAAACTTGATGTTTGTTATATTGTATCAGTTTAATACTGTTGAAGGCTAACGATAATTTATTCTGCATTATCTTGGTCATAATATTTTTTACTGGTCTAGTTGAGCTCACCCTTTTACTTTCATTGTTCTCTTCAGGAAATGAGAACGTAGCAGGGACTAGTCAGGGTACAGAGTGACGGTCCAGATGATAGCATTAGTAGTCCTCACTATTCTATGAAATAGTGTGATAATAAATGTATTGAGGACTTATTTTGAGTTTGAATACTGTCTAGAAGACAATATTTGTATTAAAACTCACAACTTATGTTGTATATTTAAGATTGTATTTGTATTCTGTACCATGTATTTGGCGACTCAGAATAGGTGATCTATACTTATTTTGGGGGCGTCACATTACAAATAAGAATCACAAAGAGAGAAAGAGTAGAGAATTGTAATATGTTCTCCTGATCCAAGATTGAATCTCCAATGCTACCCAATTGCTTCAAGTCTTCAATCTCATCAACCCCAGAAAGCATTACTCTAATCTACTCTAATTTAATATCGAAAATTAAAGAAAAGAAAATAAGTAATGATATCTTATTGATCCCCCAAGGGGAGGAATCTCTTTTCATCTGATAATAAGTCTAATATATAAGAGTTTTTGTCATAGTCTTCCTCTCCACGCCGTCACCCTGCTAGATCGTTCATGTAAAAGTCAACTGATTTTTAAGACTGGCGCAGCTGCGCTGTGAATAGCCTTGCATAGGGCAAAGCTACGTTGTCTTTGAATCTGGTACTGGCTCAATGCAGCGCAATTGCTTGGCCATGTCATAGTTAAGTTAGTAGCGGTATTGCACTGCATCACCGGGCTGGGCTTGTTTCTATTTGACTCTTTTGCTTCAGTCTAGACTCAAGGCACTTCACTCCAAGACTTCATTCCAACATTTGGCAACATGCTTAACTCCATTTCCTTTCCATCATCAATCCATCATAGCTTTGAACACAACTTAGCTCAAATTACACCAAGGAAGTTTCCAATACTAAAACTGCAAAACAAAGCACAAAGGCATAAAAATCTATACAATAACATGAGATTAAGCACAAATTCAAGTAAGTTAATATCCAAATAAGTGGTTATAAAACCTCTTATCAAATACCCCCAAACTTAAATCGTTGCTTGCCCTCAAACAACTAAAACAAACCAAAATAAAATGCAATGTAGAAACTACCATATATGCATCCAACACTATCATGACCTTGAATCCAATAATCAGCCAGAATTGAAATTCAATTACAATGCCTCAAAAAAAACTCCAAGATAATCAAAACAAAAATCAACCCAAGACAAGATCATAATGAACAACACCTTGCAAATCCAAATTTGTCCACACTGATATAGTGTGTGAATGTGAAGAAACCACTAAACATACTGTTGAATAATTTTTTCACATACTATGCTTCTTAGAAGGAAAGAACCAGTTTTAAATCAAGATAAGCAGTAAATCAAACAAGTTCTAACCAAGACCATGTATTACTTAATTTCAGAGTCAACAGGGGAATTTATACCTTTATTTACAACGAGTGCGTTTTACGCTCCATCTCGCCCCTTCCAAAGATACAGCGAGTGCATTTTACGCTCCATCTCACCCCTTCCAAAGATTCAATGATTTAGCTCAACAAGGTTTCAAGATAGATTTTCTTATTTTTTTATTTTCCTCTTTCTTTTTTTTATTACATAACATTGAATTCCCCCAAACTTATGCTTTTAACAGTTCTAGCTATTACCTAATGAAGTACTGACATTCTTTTATTAAACACAGAATTCCCACCAGAAGGCAAATATGTGAAAATTTAAACTAAGCATATCATAATGGTTACTTAGAAGTGCTAGCCGGTTATATCAGATTCAGGCATATAAGGATAAATATATAATGCTATGACATCACCACCCAGCTTAAGTCTCAAATTAGTTCAAAAATCAAGTAGTTTTAATTTCATCATAGGCTTACTAAATAACAAATCGACTAACACTAGATTCATCCAGTTACAAAATGCAACATATTTTTAAACATAATTACTAAATAGAATGCAACACTTGCTACACAATCAACTAAAACAAGACAAAATACACACGACATGAATTATACTAAATGCAACTAAATGCAACAAATAAACCTAATACCCCCAAACATAAAAACTACAATGTCCTCATTGGAGATAAAAGGTATAAAGAAACTCCCCTAGCTGTTAGCATCATCACCATCCTCCTCTTGCTCAGGTGGACTGTCTGGAGGTGGATAAGGAGTAGCTGTCCCATATATCAGAAATTGAACTTGTGCTCCCAGCTGACTAAAGGCATTTAATAGAATTCCAGAAAATTCGGCAGTGTAAGCTTGGAAGTTTGCATGCATCGCATCCATCCTTCTTCGAGGCGAATGTCACACGGTTTTTGCTCGCCCGAGGTGGGCTATTCTGAATACTGGCAAAGACCGTCCTCTTCTTTTTCATTGTTATCTCCATCTTCTTCACTTTCTGACTCATCCACAAACATGATGAACCCCCAGCCCCAGGGATGAGACTCTGCACCATTCCAAATATTGTACTTCTGAATAGTGGTGTGGTCAATATCCTTCATCGGCAGCTGGAGAGCCTCATCATCCCAATCAATTCCCACATCCAAGCACAATCAAGTAACAAGAGAAGCGTGTGGTATACCCCCTGAAGTACTCCCTCTCATGTATTTCAGCATTGACTGATTTATGATATGCCCGATGTTAATTGATTTCATCTTCAGAATGCCATATCGTAATGTAGCTCTGTCAGTCGTGACATCGGCAAGATGGCTGGTGGGGAGTATATTCGCACATATGAAGCTATACCATACCTTAGCATATCGGCTGAGCGAAGTCTGCGGGAAATGAACTCTTCTGTCAGTGCCAGATTTTGTAGTCCATGTTGTGCCTGGCTTGCACAGCTCCTTCACCAACTTGTCTAAATTTGTCTCAAAACCTTTGTGATTCAGCCCAGTTCTCAGCACCTGATGGCAATGTCCTCACATGGAATATCTCATTGATTGCTTCTTTGGTGTACCGCACCTGCTATCCTCGCACAAAAGAGATGCCATTCTGAGTTTCGCGAGCTTTGGGGTAAAATTCCCTTACTATCGCCATTGGTGCAGCCACCGGTTTTGCTACCACTGAAAACCATCCATGCCCCCTAATCTGATCCTTCAATTTTCCATCTTCTATTCCTGGCCTGAGTCCCCTCTCTGGTATGAATGATTTGCCCACTAAAACATCCATATAGTAGTGATGGGCTGAGAGGTTCACAAATCGAGAGGTATCCAACACATTTTTGTTATTACCCTCGCTCTCCTGCTCACTACTCGGCGAAGGAGGTGGTGTTCTAATTCTCTTGGGTGCCATAATTTTGATGAGAATATTATCTGAAGAGAGAACTATATCTTGGATGCCCCTGAACCCCTCAGTGAATCCTCACTCTATCAATTATGTATACACCCACTATAGTGCACTCAATTGACTTCCAAAATCTGCCCCTTTATGTCACTGTGTCTTCGAATACTCACCCATAGAATTCTTTGACCTTTGATTGAACACTTGTTGTGCTACCCATTAACTAAGATGCTAAGAAACTCGGATATGGACAGGTTCGGTGATGATGAATGGTTAGGTTGATATTTCAGCCGGAATGGAGTAGGGTATGACTTTATGTGGCAATGAAACTCTAACCTCGTGATGGACTTCGCTCGACATATAGTGTGAAAATTGATTCCCTTAACTTCTAACACTTGTTCGAAAGCTGCTAGAGAGATGAAGAACTAGGGTTTAGTAGGGGAAGAGAGAATAGTGTTGGATGGAATCAACAATAGATATGTAGATTGGAATCAAGGTTTTGATTTAGGGCTCTTAGATGTTCGGTTTTGTTAGAGAGAAAGGAGTTTGAGAGTGATACATGTGATATGATATTCTTCATTTTCCAAACCCCCAGTTGTTTCCTCAATGTCCACTCCTTTCAGTTCATCAAGTGGCTTGCACACTTCTGGCTCTCCATCAGTTTCATCATCCATGTCATAGAACCAATTGTTTGGAGGGCGATTGTTTGAGATTTCGAACATTTGATCCATCTGATTCTGCAGATTTCAAATTGACCTCTCTTGCTCAATCATATTCTCCTCAGTTGATGCTACAAACTTGAACCACAAATTCTCCAAACTTGAATTATCTTGTTCAATTTCAGAATCCATGTATTGAGGACCATTCATTGAGGAGTTAATGAGTTGTTCCATCTATCTGTTATGATTTTGGGTTGATAACTCCTGACTCATTATCATCTCTTCTTTTTTTGTTATAATCCGTGACATGAGTTCCTTCAACTATGAATTGTCTTCTTGTTGCATTGGAGGTGGATTTGAGAAATTTGATGGATATGTTGGACTTGAAACACAGTATTGGTCTTGATAGTTACAATTCCATTCATAATTTGGGTGATACCCCGAACCTTGATGATAATTGGGATCAACATAGTTGTTGAGGTAATCACCCCCAAACTGTACTTGTCTAACCCCCATGTTGCACTGATAACTCGGATGCTCGCCAGCACAATATTCACATGTAACTGCTATCTCTCGAGTATGTTGGGCTGCAAGAACATCCAACCTCTCCGAAAGTGTTGCAATTTGTGCTGACAATATAGAAAATACATTGAGTCCTTCAGTTCTTATGTCCTTTGGTTGAGGCATATTCGCATAAGGCCATTGATAATCAAAGTCACCCATGGTACCTGAAAAGAGAGAAATATAAGAAGATAATTAAAACAAAATTAAAAAAAAAATGTTTAAATTAAGACCAATTTGATTGAAATTAATGTTGGAAAAAAAATTTATTAAGCTAATTCCCTGGCAACGGCACCAAAAACTTGTTGGTTGTTTTATCGATCAATATATGCGTGCAAGTATACACGGTCAACAAGTAATAATGAGTAAGTAAAGTATCGTTCCCACGGAGAATTAACTAATAAAGTTTACCAAGCACTAGTCCATAACCATTTCAGTCTTATTTAAACGAATGATTTGATTTTTATATTTAAACTATGAAATTAAATAAACCTAACTATCCCTAGAGTGAGACTAGATAATGAAGACCTGAGATCACAATTCCATCTATTGACTCATTCAAAACCATACACTTCATGTTGAGGCCAAACTAATTGTACCGATTTTTTTTTGTAGTCGAGAACACAAAAGTAAAGTGCAACCATCTCTCAATGTACCATACCCATATCACATATAATCCACAATTGATAGAATACACATGAACACCCACATTACCTAAACCACTATATGTCTATGTGATTTACAAATAATTAGGGTTTAATCCCAAATTCTCAATTGACTACGTATGGTGCTTCGGTATATGTCTATCCGAAGCACAAATCATACATCCCAACACAATGTAGAATATACAATCAAAAGCTAATAAGATCAGATCTAAACCCATACTTCGTTTCTCAAGTCCATATGGATTATCACAGTAAATTTATGGCCAATCAATTAAGCAAGTAAGCGTGAATCTTAATAGACAAACCCATAGTAATCAATAAGCCTAACACTGAAATATATCAGATTAAACTAATCCATAGACTCCATTGCAATCTCAGAATAGAATTTAAATCATAATTGAATTAATGTTATCATCCACATATTGAATAAACATCACAAGATTACAAATAAGAATCACAGAGAGAGAAAGAGTAGAGAATTATAATATGTTCTCCTGATCCAAGATTGAATCTCCAATGGTACCCAATTTCTTCAAGTCTTCAATCTCATCAACCCTAGAAAGCACTACTCTAATCTAATATCAAAAATTAAAGAAAAGAAAACAAGTAATGATAGCTTATTGATCCCCCAAGGGGTGGAATCTCTTTTCATCTGATAATAAGTCAAATATATAAGAGTTTTTGTCGTAGTCTTCCTCTCCACGTCGTCACCCTACTAAATCGTTCACGTAAAAGTCAACTGATTTTAAAGATCAAGCAATTGCTACCATGAATATCCTTACATAGGGCGATCCGGGTTGTGTCTTGAATCAAGGCGGTCTGTCATGCATGCATTCTTGGCCAGTGTCATATAGCCAAGTTTGGCGCAATTGCGTGGTGCATCTCATTGGGCTGGGTTGTTCTGCTCACACACACCTTCGCTTCTTCATCTAGACTCAAGGTACTTCACTCCAAGACTTCATTCCAACATTTGGCAACATGCTTAACTCCATTTCTTTTCCATCATCAATCCATCATAGCTTTGAACACAACTTAGCTCAAATTACACCAAGGAAGTTTCCAATACTAAAACTGCAAAAAAAAGCACAAAGGCATAAAAAACTATACAATAACATGAGATTAAGCACAAATTCAAGTCAGTTAATATCCAAATAAATGGTTATAAAACCACTTATCAACTGGGTATAGAAAACTTCTGAGGTAAGAATTAAGAAATTTTTGTATAGTAAGCATTGATGGTGTTAGAGATTGATAGAATGAAGTAATGGAGTAAAGATTGAAGTTGATGGAGAAACATGGATTTTCTTAATCTTCTAGCTCCGCTAGATTTTCAAAATTTATTGACTTCGTGCTAATGTTTGCACTTCTATTTTCTTAAAAAACATTGGATCATGTGATTGAACTAATGATGTTTAAAAATAATATCGTTATTCATATGTCTATGCTAATTATTTCGGCTAAGGCAAAAATGATTTGAAAATTTTCAAAATGTATTTCTAACCATATGCATCATTTGATATGGTGTAGAAAATGGCAAATGATGGAGTCATCAATGCAGTCAAACCTAGTGTTGGTTGTGATCGAAAAATCATCAGCCCATTATGGTATGATGTAATATGACAATGTTACATAATGGTGGAATCCTCAACGTACTACTAATCTGGTATGGTATCATGACGTCATAAAAGAATTTTAAGTTTTCTTGTAAATTATGAATAAGGTCAATTAAGTTAGCTAAATTATTTCGATTGATGTCCGAGTTGTTGATAAAATTCTAAGCTATTTGATTCGGCTAGATGGTTGTTGAAAAATATTTATGGAATTCAAGCATTCTTGAGTATTTATGCCAAACCAGATTGCTCTGGTGCGGATTCAGATGTTGAAAAGCTGAGGTGAACAACCCTATAAGGGGACATGTTTTCGGGGACAATGTTTCCGGTCGTAATGCATATAGTCGTTATAAAACACTACGTTGTGGCCCAGCGTAGTGGAATAATAAGCTGGCCACCTAGTGTACGTGTGGAGGGTATTTTCAGTCTTTGTGATTGATAAACACTCTGGTTAGAGAAGAGTTCCCGATTATTGAAAAATCGTGGAAGATTCTTATTCTTCTGAAGGATGAATGTAGTAAGGAGAATGTTCCTTAGAGAGGAAAAAGTAGTAGAATGCATTTGAGAAAGTTATAATAATAAAAACTTCCGAAAAGAGAATGGATAAAATTATTCAAAAGAATATGTAATATTCGGAATAGCACCGAGTAGAGAAGGTCTTGGTGATTCCGAGGACAGAATCCTTATAAGGGGGAGAGGATGTAAGAACCCAAATTTTCAAAAATTATTAGAATAAGAATTTAGTAAATAAAATTCTTAAGGCATGAGAAGGGTTCGAATTAGAATATATATATATATATATATATATATATATATATATATATGCGTTGTGAGGTATGCAATAAGTGATTTATGTGTTTAATAAATATATTATTATTATATATTTGTTATTTATTGGAGATGTGAGTTATTTGAAGTAAAGAAGATGGATAGAAATTTATCTATCGATATTAAATAATTTATGTGAAATTATTTTATCATAGTAAGTTGGTGACATTAAATATCTTTGATAATCACCAATTCCTTGAGTATATGTACGAGTAGGTATCAAGTCTAAAGGCAATGCAACCGTACCCTTTAATGGTGGATGTATAGGAGCTGGGCTAAACGATTCCTTCAGAGAGCGGAGATATATACAAATTAGTAATCAATCTAACTCAATGTGAAAATAGTGTAGACGAGACGAAAACTAAGTTGTTGGTTGTTTGTGGAAAACCACTCAGTGTACTGTATTGATTACCATTAAATACTCGATGTGTGCTAGATTTGGACTTGTATATATGTACGTTGTTGACGAGAGAAGAAAATCGATATATCTTTAGATTAATATTGGTTAGAGATTTATTGACTAATATCGGGATATGGTTAAAGGTAATGATTAAAGAAAGAAGAGTTGAACTTGAAGTTTAATCTCTAAATTGTTGAAGAATGTAGTCATTGGAGATTTATTTTGGTTAGTATAATGAGATAGCATGTAGGGAACATGTTAAAGGATTTGCAAGTTAAGTTCTGTTTCTATTGAATCATAACATGTCTGTGTCCTAACTTATGGTGGCGCGACCGCGCCACACTCAAGCCTAAAACCAGCGCGGCCGCGCCGGTCTGAGACAATTCATGATGAGTTTGTGTAATCTAAACTATAGGAATTCTATATTAGTAGCTAATATGTTATCATATGGGTCATATTTGATATTTATAGTGTCCATGAATGGATTGAGATAGCAAAACATGAATTGAATGAGAGTTAGTTATGGAAATTAACTAAACAACAATAAAAATTGGTAACTTAAATTAAGTTGAAATTTATATTATGGAATAATATAATTGAGTATTAAAGCCTTGTGTGGCAGTGGCATGATAGTAAATTGAATGAAAGGAGTAATTCACTTAAGTAAACTGGTGAATTAATATATGTGCTTTACATGAAGAAAATGAAATGATTATGTTAATTAATTTTGGTATTTTCATATATATATGAATATGATAATATATGAAATGATTTAATATTTGAAAGATGATAATGGAAAATAAGTGAGGGATAATAGAAGAAAACTAATATAATTATAAATAGACATTGGTTGGAGATTTGTGCATTAAGTTAATAATTAAATTATGGCAAACTAAATTGTGTTAGACAATTGTGGAAGAAAAGGAATTCAAGAATTATAGTATAGTAATTGGTATTGTACATGTTAATTATTTTAAGGAAAATGGTTATCTTAAATAAAGGGGCATGAGTATTAAAGTTAAATTTGTGAAAAACCTAGTTTTTATAAGTTATTAAAATAAGAATTTAATAATTAAAATTCTTATTATGAGATGTTTTGAGTTCGAGTATGTATATATACGCTTTATATATTTTGAAAAATGTGATATGGTGTGAAGAGAAATATATATTCATATATTGGGAAAGTGAGGTTTAATAGTTAATTTAAGTATTGAAGAAATTAAATAAATTTTATAATTAATTTTAAATATTTATCAATTAAATAATTATTTTAATTAATTTATTTATTGAGATAAATAAATAGTTGATGAAATTGTGGTACAATAATTTAGTTAAGTATGTATGTTAACTAAATTAATGAATGGTAATTTTATTGTTTGAAGATTTAATTTAATAAAATAATTAAATTAAATAAATTCCTTAATATTTAAGGAAATAAAATTAATTTAATTTAATAAATAAAGTACATATATAATAATTTATTAAGCATAAGTATGATTATAATGAAAATTATAATTATAATGGTAATTGTAAGATATTAAAATTAATTAACTGTGTGACAAATGAAACTATATAGTATAGAAATAAATTAGAAACCTAACCTAAGTGTAGCAAAACAAGGCCTTGTGGCCTTTGACTTATTTTAACTAACACAGACTGTTGGTCTTTTTACCTGACGTACGTGGGTTATATCGCATATTCTCCTAATAAAAAGGGAGAAACACAGAGAACTTTTAGAGGGAATCAAAGAAAGAATTTTTAAACTTTGCTAGCATCACCTTGCTAGTAGGAGATTCAAGGTATAATCCATTCTTAAATTTTTCAAGTTTTAGTTTTGTAATCTTATTCTCTATAATTATTATTTTTGTTAGGTTAGGGTTTGAGGTGTTGATTATGTACATGTGTAATATGATAATTGTTATATAGAAGTTGTATTGAGTAATTAAATTCATGGAAAAGTGGTTTGTAGAAGAAAATTAAGATAACAGTGTTTTGTATACGAAAATGGGTTAGTAAGTCCAAAATTTTATATTCAATATTTGCTAGAATCTGTTAATTGGTTATATATTGTGTTAGTATATCAAGAAATGGAAACAACGTAGTTGGAATGGTGTCAATTGCTTAAGAAACAAAGATTTGACAATAGAATTCGCTAAACATGTCAAAACATGAAAGTTTAGTATGACTATAAGTTTTGGGTCAAGATTTAGGCTAGCTAGTATTTCTGTAAATTGTTATAATTCTAGTATGTTGTAGTTATATGAATTACGAATCCATAGAATCAAAAACGGACAAATTTGGATGTGTATAACTCAAGTTATGAAGAATAGAAGGAGAAAAGGTTCACAAGTCGCGAGAACAATGAATTCTATGAGGGCCCCAAATCCGAGGTCCCGAATCACCGCGGACCCGGTTCGATCATTCTAGCACTACTATTACTATTTTGTGGAAGATATAAACATAAATTGTTTATACAATATATTTACACACTATTCCTCAAGGTCGAGTAACCTTAACTTAGACACAATTCATATCTTACTTGACTTACAATAACATTAATATAATACAATACTATTACAAATCTAATTGCACACATTAACTTTACGCTGGAACTGTCTTTGACCTTTCCTTGTATCCGACGTATTCGTCTTAATCTGCAATGTTTATTATGATATAGCAAGGGTGAGCATAAAAGTTGCCCATCAAGTTTAAGTTCTATAATTTAACGATATATCATGATTGAAAGGATTTGAATAATAAGCGGGCTATAATTCAACAATATAATTGCGAACTAGCACGAACAAACTTTTGACTAAATAAGTATATAACATGAACAAAATATATCTGGACCGAATTGTAATGAAGGTGATCAGCCTTTCATACCTGACTTATACATGCAATATGTACAGAGTACAATTCTACAATGGCAATCAGCAATGATTATCCATAAGCATATCTGAATGAAACAACTCTTGTGACGCTCCCAAAATAGGTATACATCACCCATCTTGAGTCGCCAAATACATGGTACAAAATTCAAATACAAACTTAATTATACAACAGTCGTGTAAAATATGACTAAACATATGCTGTGAGTTTTAATACAAATATTGTCATCTAGACAATATACAAACTCAATGGGGTCCTCATTACATTTTTTTATCACGCTATTTCACAGAATAGTGAGGACTACTAATGCACCATCTAGGACCATCACTTTGTTCCCCGACTAGTCCCTGCTACGTTCTCATTTCCTGAAGAGAATAATGAAAGTAAAAGGGTGAGCTCAACTAGCCCAGTAAGAAATATTATGACTAAGATAATGCATAATAAATTATCATTAGCCTTCAACAGTGTTAAACTGATAAAATATAACAAACATCAAGTTTAACCTTCAGCGGAACAAGCAATCCATTAGAAGAGTCGAGTAGAGAATAAAATCTACTATCTTCTATGATTTAAAAGGTTTTTCATTACTTTTTATCGCTGAGACTCAGCTTAATAAATAATCCACATCATCCCTGCACTACGGCCAATGATATTCATTAGTATCACGACCACAAATTATACATGCACTACAGGCACAAGATATTCGTGTATTCATCAATGGTCATGATCATGCCAACAATTGTCCATCAATGCACTACGAGCCAATGAGGACTTTTTTCACATCATTTGTAACATTACGGTCATGATTACACCGAATAATCCCTGGTCATAATCATACCAAGTCCATCTATGCACTACAGGCCACATATGACTTTCAACATAATATAAATATGAGGATGATGACAAGGATATAAGAATTCAATAAAACAAGTTCAAGAATTAATTTATCCAGGAACTAATAATGTCCAAATTGTCAACATGTTACTTCTTTGTAGAGTAACACTCAAGAATGTTCAGAAGAATATTTTCATGAAAAGATACTGGATGAAGTGCAAATATCAAGGATATTCCACTAATTTCATGGAGTATAGAAGTCAAAACTTTAACCAAATGAGTATAATAAAGAATGAAATAACAAAAGAAATCACATGGCATGCGATAGACCGCACAGACAGGTTATTCCCACAGAATAATAAACAACAGAACCAGGTCATGCGTAAACGCACAGACATGATATTCTAACAGACTAATAATTAACGGAACCAGGTCATTCATAAAAGCACGCATGGATGATCCAATGAAGGATAAATAATGGAACCGAAGTCATGCAGTAAAAGCACAAACTGGATGTTCCAACAGAATAATAAAAAATGGAATAACAGAAGAATTTCACCAAGTATAGGGTAGCCCGCGTATACAAGTTATTCCAACAGAATAATAAAGAATGGAATAACACAAGTTACTTCATGAATAAGAAAGAAAGAATACATCTTATGAGTACAACAAATAATATATCTTACCGTAAAAGAATAGTATTCCGACTGGTAGGGCGAGGATATTCTTGAAGAAAACTTACACTACGCTCAAAGCTTCTTAAAACTCTAAAGAAATACGCTCAAGATTATAGAAGAATTCTCTGAACTTCTGGTGTAGTTTTCAATTCTAACTAAGCATCCTATTTATAGAAAAAAATAGAAAGGATACTATGTTGCACTATGCAATAAAATATAATATATTCTATATATATATATATATATATATATTATTTAAAATCTAATAAATAAAATAACTTTATAAAAGTATTCTGCATTTATATAAAAAGATTTTACTATATAAAATACTATACAGCACTATGCAATGACTATATGCATAATAAAATATAATATATTCTAATTATTGTCTAATAAAACAAATAACTTTATAAAAGTGTTATGTTTTATATAAAAAATTTTACTATGTAAAACACTATGAATAATAGAATATTATATATTTTATTTATAGTCTAATAAAACGAATAACTTTATAAAAGTATTTTGTTTTATATAAAAATCTTTTCTGTTTTATTACATTAATAATACTAATAAAACAAAACTCATCATCATTATTATAATTCACGATATTAATCGACCAGGTCATTCCCAGGAAAGAGGGGGCTTTCCAATAAGGATTTCTCTCAATTGACGCGCAATTAGGTGACCAAACCTATCTTTGACAGAACTTCTAGACATCGTTAATATTGCAAATAATAATATTAATAACTTTGTCATCTCAATTATTGATTATAAAATATTGACAATAATTGAATCAAATAACGTGAGATACTATGCAACAATTCATCAGAATAATAATTGAACAAAACCGAGTGACTTCTCATGTAAGCATCAATAATCAATACTTCAAGTGCTCTTCATGCAACTACGCCAGACATCGTATTTTTAACACCGGGTGTTTCAACAGTTAACGGTAAAAACTTCCGTCGTTATTTTCATAAAGTATTTTTGTCGTTTTCTCAATCTGATAATAATTCCGTTGTAGGGTCCACCAATGATTGTGCCGTTATACGAATATTCCCTTTTAAAACGAATATTCCCCGACCAATCGAATATTATATAACAACTTACGTACTTTGCAAAATTTATAAATATTACCCACAACTATAACATTATATCAAATTCATTCCATAATATTCAAAAATGATATTTATAGAAAATTTATCTTTATTTATAAAAGTTGGGGTCTTACAACCTCCCCTTCTTATGAAATTTCACCCTCGAAATTATGGTACGTACGTGGTATGTCGAAGAGGTAAGGATACCTTGATTTCATTTCAGATTCTAACTCCCAGGTCATTTCCTTAACATCATGGTTTCTCCACAAAACTTTGACTTGAGGTATAACCTTGGAGTGTAGAATATGTTCCTTCTTATCCAAGATTTGAACAGGAACCTATTCATACGTCAAATCTTCCGCTATTTCGTCTTGTTATAACTCAATAATGTGGTTCGGGTCTTCCACATTTTTACGTAACATGGATATGTGAAAAAAGTTATGAACACGAGACATACTAATTGCAGGTAAAGCGAGTCTATACGCCATAGTTCCTACTCGATCGAGGATTAAAAATGGGCCAATGAATTGAGGATTGAGCTTTCATCTCTTTCCAAATCTCGTAACTCATTTTCATGGAGTAACACGTAACAACACATGATTTCCAATATCGAATTCCACGTCCTTTCGATGAAGATCAGCATAACTCTTTTGTCGATCTTGTGAGGTTTTTATACGTTACCGGATCGTTTGAATCTTTTTCGTAGTCATCACGCACTCAACTCCCGGCCCCAACAATGTTGCTTCACCCACCTCATCCCAAAGATACTAGAGAATGACACTTTCTTCCATACAACGCTTCGAATGGAGCCATGCCAATACTTGCTTGATAACTGTTGTTGTAGGAAAACTCCACCAATGGTAAGAACTTGTCCCAACTTCCTTTGAAATCAAGGACACAGAGTCTTAATAGATATTCAAGAGTTTGAATAGTCCTCTTCGACTGTCCATCCGTCTTAGGATGATATGCCGAGCTAAATCGTAAATCCGTGCCCATAGCTTTTTGCAAACAAACCCAAAATCATGAAGTGAATCTTAGGTCACGATCAGACACTATGGATACTTGCATACCATGCAATCTTACAACCTCGTTTATGTATATACGAGCAAGACGTTCAAGTGTATAAGTTTTTCGTATAGGTAAGAAGTGAGCAGACTTGGTCAATCTATCAACAATAACCCAAATTGCATCTATGCCTTGAGAAACCTTGGGAAGACCAGTAACGAAATCCATGGTAATGTGCTCCCACTTCCATTATGGAATTTCAAGTGGTTGCAATGGACCTTTTGATACTTGATGCTCCGCTTTAACTCGTTGACAAGTTAGACACCTTGAGATAAATAGCGCTATCTCTCTCTTCATATTGTTCCACCAAAATGTATAACGAAGATTATGATACATTTTGGTACTGTAACATTCCAGAATTTTTTAAATGTAAGTTATAAATATTTATTGATTTATATAAATATTTATTGGATGTGTTTATTATTGAATAAGTAATTGTTCAAATTGATTGAGTTGATTTAGTTAATTATTTATTTGCTAAATAATTAATGTGATTAGTTAATTATTTATTTGTTAAATAGTTAATGTGTTATGTGGATTGAGTTATGTGATTAAGTAATTTATTTAATAAATTGTTATTTCATAAAGAGTGACAAATAACTATTTTATAAGTATTATTAAAAATAAATTAAAGTAGTTTATTTTAGTTTTATCCAAACAAAGCTTAAGGATATAAACTATTTTATTTTAAAGGGATTTCCAAACAAAGCCCTATGGCTTTTGGATTTTTGAAATTTAAATTGTTTATAAATAAACTAAATAATAATATATATATATATATATTTATAAATGGTACGTTATATATTTTTATAACTGATATTATTATTGATTAGGCTTATTATGGCGATGTCCATTTTATGTTACGCGTATTGGATATCAGTTGAGTTACGTGGTTAGTAGTCTAAATTATTACTGCGAAAAGAAAGAAGGGCTAGAGAGAGTTTTGAGAAAAAGATGGAAATTCAGAGTTTAAGAGAGAACGTGATTTTCAAAGCAAGTCCGTTAACAAAGATTCGTAAGCAAGCAAAAAGGTGGATTTCTCTAACCTTAATTTATGTACATATATATATTCGTGGTTTCATGATGCCTAATGTCTCTGTGTTCTTCAACTCTACGGTGTATAAGATTTTTACAAAACTCTATGTAATACTATGTTTGTATATTTGGTTAGAGAAGCATGTATATGTGTAGTTGCAATTGTTATCACTAGCATGTGTATCATATATATATATATATATATATATATATATATATATATATATATATATATATATATATATATATATTTGTACGCTAATTATAGGCTAAAGGAAGAAATTGATTTGTTCAGTGAAGTATATATATATGCGAATATATGTTTTGTAGAAATATCAAAAGTTATGTATGCTAACTGAGGAATTGAACTATACATGTTAATTTGTTATATGTTGGTATACTTGTATTTCAAAGGAATCAAATTTGGTTGATAATAGTGAAAATTTCGTTCACTGTACTTTAGATATCAACAATGGAGTTTTGAGTTTTAACCAAATGTTATTTTAGTGATTTAAGTCTTTTAAATTGTTGTTCAATTGTTGGTAATTGGTATATGGATGATTGTTAGAAATTATGTGTAGTTTATATTAGTTATACATGTTGTTTAGGGCGAATTGTTGTTACAAATTTAAGACAGTAGCTTTGGCTCTGTTCTTCGTTTTGGCTCTGTGAGTTTTGAGCCCTGACGTCAAAATTCACGCCCAAATACTAAAATTTCGCCCCAAATGCCAAACTGCACTCAAATACCAAAAGTAGGCTAGAAGTTCACTCCCCAAATTGAATTCGCGCCCTGAGTTACGCCAGGCCCCAAATATTTGAAAAGTGGTGCGGGTCGGAACGCTTTTGACCTCCTGTAGTAAAACGGCCATAACTTTCATATACGAACTCCGATTGAGTTGATTCAAAATGATCCGGAACAAAGATGAATAGACCTAAAACTTTCATGCTTTAAGATATTTAATTTGAGGTATGTAACAGTAGTCAAAATGGCAATCTTTAGGACTATTGTGTATTTAGAGCCATTCGGAGGGCGTCGGGATGCACGAATGCAAGCGCAACCCTTTGTGTATTAGTATAACTTAATGATAACATGTTGGACATGTAATAGGATGTTGTATCAAGTTGTTAATGTGCATGTGGTGCAATGACATGATCACTTAAGTAGTTGTAATAAAGCTAAAAAGTAATGTTCATGAAAAGATGTGATGTTGTTTAAACTTAAACTTAGTTAGTTGCTATAATAAGAGTAATAAAGTAACTCATAAAGGTAATTTTAGTGTAACTAATGTGTATTGTCAATACATATTGTATGTGTAGGACTTGGGGTGAACGTGAATAGTAATTGTTTAACCTACGCACGAGGCAAGTTCTCTAACTCTACTTTTATAATTGTGCAAGTATCTAGCTATCTTTAAGCATGTTTTCTAATCTATTATCTTGTTAATTCAAGTACTGTTTTCAATTCGATTATAATATAATAATGTAAGTTATTCTAGAGCAAGTTATTCTTGTATTTAACTTGTTGTTTAGCATGCACAACTATATATATACTAATGTCGAACATTTCTATCGTTCAAGTTACTATACATGCTTAGTATTCAATTCTAATTAACTTTGGCTTCATATTGTTCAAGCAAGGTATACTATAGTTATTCAAATGGTATGCTATTAGATTATTCCTAAAGCATGACTTTAGTTTACTATGATTGATTCAATCACGATTATTCTATAGTATAGTGTTATTGGTTTTATTCAACTACTCCTTAGTTGATATTCGTTGAATTCCAAATGTCCTTGAAAGCTTATCCAAACCAAACTTAATTTGGTGCGGACTTGTATTATAAATACTGAGATGAACAACTCTTTTAATAGAGGTTTATGCTTAGCGTTGAAATGGATGTGCACAATACATTGTACGAAGGGTTGATCCCCCTAAGTACGTGGAGTCCTTATAGTCTTATGACTGTTAAAGTTAAAGTTTAAAGATTACTTATAACTGTGGACATGATTCGTGGTCATTAGACCCTCAGTGAATGTTATAATTTTCAGAAAGTTAATAGAATATATTATTCAGTTCTATTGAGCCTAATATTGACAATTGATGTAAAAGTTTAAAGATTTACTTGTTGTTATTTCAAGTGGGCCTTGTTTGTTCACTCTTGCCTGTAAAAATTCTTACAGCTAAAGTTGAAACGGGTGACGTACCTAGCACCAGTAAGGGAAAAGGAAAGATGAATAAATACTGAAGACTTGTAATAGTTTTGATAGTTTACTTTTAGAATTTGATTTAAAGATTGTAATGAAGTTATTTAATTTTCCACAATTAAATGATTGTTGTTAAAGGTTAGATAACCTGGGAGATTTTTATTTAAGTTTAATCCTGTATGGGCAGGTTTTCTTTTATTGTTCAATTCTATTATGACTGGGTAGTTAGAAATGAATGTTTTGATTACATGAACACCAAATCTTGAGGTAATGAAGTACCGGGATTTGGGGGTGTCACAAGTTGGTATCAAAGCCTTAGGTTATGAACCTTAGGTGGGGGGGGGGGGGGGAAGCCTTAGGATGCAACCTTTGAAAAGATAGTGGAGATAACTCTTATCGAGTTTTAAGAAAGAAGTAATAAAACACTTATGTGCTTATGTGATTATAATTTATGTACTCATGAGTGTCGAGTAGTAATGATTAATAATTAAAACTTTAAAACATTGTTGTCAGGCTAGGGAGGAAGGACCTCAAATGCCTATAGAGGAGGAGCCTCGCGACATTCAGGTAGTTTGGGAACAACTACTGCCACGGGAGTCAGCCCCGTTGCTCACAGTAGTTGAGGATGAGGATGATGAGGTGGAAACAGACGAGGAGGATCCCGTTGAGTTACCACGGGAGGATGAGGATGACGAGGACGAGGAGGAAAGGATTCCACTTAACTCGATAGCAGGCCGTATATACGATGAGGTGCATGACCGTAACGTGGAACTTCAGGATACAGTTGAGGAGTTACAGGAGATAGTAGCTGAACAACAGACTGCCATGACACAAAAAGACGGCGAGATCCAGGATCGTGAAGAACGACTGACAAATGTCGAGGAAAAACTAGTATAGAATGAAGGAGAGAAAGAACAACTGATCGAAGTGGTCGCTGAACTGAAGAACAAGCTGAGAGAAGAAGCTACTAAGAGGGCAAGAGCTGAAGATGCTTACGAAGAAGCTTTTCAACGAACCTGTTTAGCAGCAAGAGACACGCAAGCAAAGAGGATTAAGATGGAAGAGATGAATAAAGTATTTAACACCGTAATTAATCGAGCTCAAGATCGGGTCATGGGATATCCGATTCAGTTCGAAACACTGCCATCATTCGTGTTAGATTGCAGAACAATGTTTTGAGTCATGGAGGAAAAACGTGATAGGGCTAAGAAGTATCTTAATAGAACATCGTAGATGTAGTACGATAAGTTAAAGGTTAAATATATTATAAATCCCAAGTGTTATGCAACCTATGGGATATGACTATGATGTTGTCCTAAAACTTTTGTAGTTCAGGAAAATAATGTAGATAGTAGTGATGCTATTGTTTTATGTTTTCCAAAAAGGTTTTGAATAAATAAAAGTTGTTACTTTATTCAAAGTGTTATGTGTTATATGGCTATTTCGTTTATGGAGGCAAGTTAATTAGAAAATACTTAAAGAAGCTAAGTAATAGTCTAATAGATGTTTTTTTTAACAGAAAATGCCTCCCAGACGTGAACCACTCCGACAGAGAAACAATAAGAGAACTACCAATAACGACAATGTTGACGCAGAACTCCCTGCTCAACAACTAGTGACACTCATCGGCGGGGAGCATTGCAGAATCAACCACAAAACTATGGTACAACGTTTAAGGATTTCAAGGCAGTTGGACCACCTGAATTCCGTGGGTCCATGAATCCAGTCGAAGCACAAACCTAGATTATGGATATAGAAAAAGTATTCGATGTCGCTAGGGTAGGGGATGATCAGAAGACTGCTTTTGCAACGTTCATATTGAAAGAAGAAGCTAGTTGTTGGTGGCAGGCCAATAAAACTCGTGAAGGGCTAGAAGTGATGACCTGGGATAGGTTTAAGGAGTTGTTTTTCGAGACCTATTTCCCGGAGAGTTCGAAGAGTTAGCTAGAAGTGAAGTTTCTGGAACTAAAACAAGGAACGATGACAGTATCAGAGTATGCCACGAAGTTTAACGAATTGGCGAGGTTTACGCCATATCAGGTCAGCACAGACGAGCGTAAAGCAAAGAGATTTGAACAGGGACTGAAGCCCTGGCTGTACAGTAGGATTTCCTTGTTCCAATTGAAGACATTTGCAGCGGTGATGGAAAAAGCAGTACTCGCTGAAGGTGGAGGCGCGGCAGTGACAAAGTTCAACCAGGAACAAAAGAAGAAGAAGAATGAAAATGAGACTAAGAATGGGAGTGGTAGCGGTGGAAACAACAACAACAACTTGAAGAAGAAGTGGAATGGGAACATGGGTGCTGGAAACCATCAGGGCAACCAGCAAAACAAAAAGTTTGAAGCATGTGCGACATATGGGAAATTTCACAAGGATGCGTGCTTGATGGGGAAACGAGTTTGCTTCAATTGTGGCCAAGAGGGTCACATCGCCCCAAATTGCACTCAACCAAAGAAGAATGCGTGCTTCACGTGCGGATCCAAGGATCATTTTGCTCGTGAATGCCCTAAGAAGAAGGAGGGAGGGACAACCAGAAGCAATGGAGGTAACAATGGAAGTACATGGGCCATTACTGGGACTCGCAAAGATCAAACAAACCCACAAACCGTAACCTTCAACATGGTATGCAAGATCTGTCAGGCAATCAAAAGATGTGGTGTCAGGTATTATCTCAATCAATGATATTAATGCATATGCATTATTTGATACGGGTGCTACTTGCTCGTTTATATCTGATAAATTTGCCAAGAGGTTAGAATTGCCTAGAGAAGAACTAAATTTTCCTTTGAACACAGAAATTGCGAATAAGGAAGTAATCCTCGTTAGATTCAGTACATGTGAACCGTAGGGTGAACATTAAGGAGAATATCTTGTTGGTAGATTTGATTTCGATTAGACTCGGGGAATTTGATGTAATTTTGGGGATGGATTGGCTGTTCAAATATGGAGCAGTAATCGATTGTCATAAGAAGTGTGTAAACCTTATAACTCCGTCAAAGGTAGTATTTTATGGTAGCAAGTCGCCTAGACAAATGAAATGTCTGACGACTATGCAGGCCAAAAAATTGTTGAGTCAAGATTGTGTTGGCTATTTAGCTTACATAGTCGATACTCAGAAGAAGGGTGTAAAACTAGAAGAAATATCAGTAGTGAGGGAATTCGAAGATGTGTTTCCAGAGGATTTGCCAGGACTTCCGCCTGACAGAGAAATTGAGTTTGTGATCAACTTAGCGCCAGGAACATCACCGATATCGAAGGCCCCGTACAGAATGGAACCGGTAGAAATGAAGGAACTGATGGTACAGTTGCAAGAGTTGTTGGACAAGAAATATATTCAACCAAGCGTATCGCAGTGGGGAGCGCCAGTTTTATTCGTGAAGAAGAAGGACGGAACAATGCGTCTTTGCATTGATTATAGAGAGTTAAACAAAGTCACTATTAAGAATAGGTATCCATTGCCTAGAATAGATGACTTGTTTGATCAGCTGAAGGGTGCTAAATATTTCTCGAAAATAGATTTGAGAAGTGGGTATCACCAATTGAAGGTAAGAAAGGAGGATATACGTAGAACGACATTCAAAAAATCGGTACGGACATTACGAGTTTCTGGTGATGTCTTTTGGTTTAACCAATGCCCCTGCTGCATTCATGGATCTGATGAACATGGTGTTTAAACCATTCTTAGACAAGTTTGTAGTTGTATTTATCGATGACATTCTGGTGTATTCCAAAACTCAAGAAGAACACGTGGAACATTTATGTTTGACATTGGAAACACTAATAAAGGAAAAGCTGTATGCGAAATTCTCTAAGTGCGAATTTTGGCTGGATCGTGTACAATTTTTGGGTCATGTGATTGACAAAGATGGGATTTCAGTGGATCCATCAAAAGTGGAAGCTGTAATAAATTGGGAATAACCAAGGACACCTTCGGAGGTGAGGAGTTTCTTGGGACTGGCTGGTTATTATAGAAGATTTATTCAAGATTTTTCTAAGATAGTTAACCCGCTAACAAATTTGACAAGGAAGGTCAGAAATTCGTTTGACGGAGAAATGTGAAGAGAGTTTCCAAGATTTGAAGAAGAAGTTAAGTGTGGCACCTGTGTTGACATTACCAGATAATACAGGAAATTTTTTGGTGTATAGTGATGCCTCACACAAAGGGTTGGGTTGTGTTCTTATACAGAACGGCAAAGTTATTGCCTATGCATCAAGACAACTGAAGGATTATGAGAAAGGGTATCCGACTCATGATTTGGAATTGGCTGCAGTTGTATTTGCTCTGAAGATATGGAGACACTATCTTTATGGAGAGAAATGTGAGATCTACATAGACCACAAAAGTCTGAAGTATATTTTCACTTAGAAAGATTTGAACATGCGTCAGAGAAGGTGGATGGAATTGATAAAGGATTACGATTGTTAGATCTTTTATCATCCGGGCAAAGCGAATGTGGTTGCAGATGCTTTAAGCAGGAAAGGTCGGGAAAAGTTGATGCTGATAACAACTCAAGAGGAGCTCATTTCAGCAATGACAAAACTGGAGTTAGAAATCAAATTTCCAAAAGAATCTGACAAACAACTATTCCAGATAGAAGCTGGTCCAACTTTAGTGGACAAAGTGAAGGATGCTCAACTACAAGATGAAGAGTGTAGGAAAATTAAAGAGAATCTGGTTGAAGGCGTTGATGTAAAATACAAGGTCGATACCGAAGGATTACTACGGTTCGAGGGAAGAATTTGGGTTCCAGCAGTGCTAGAACTGAAAGACAAAATCTTGACCGAAGCACACAACACAAGATATTCGATTCATCTAGGAAGCACAAAAATGTATCAAGATTTGCGCCGACATTTTTGGTGGCCAAACATGAAAAGGGATGTTGCTGAATGCGTAGCGAAATGCTTGACATGTCAGAGAGTAAAAGCCGAACATCAAAGACCCAGCGGATTACTCCAACCGTTGGAAATACCGGAATGGAAGTGGGAACACATCACGATGCATTTTGTGGTGGGTCTTCCAACTACTCAGAAAGGATACGATGCGATTTGGGTAATAGTTGATAGATTGACAAAATCTGCACACTTTTTGCCAATAAAGATTAGATTCAATCTTGATCAGCTGGCAAAACTATATGTTAAAGAGATCGTTGCAAGACATGGAGTTCCAGTGTCAATTGTGTCAGACAGAGATCCGAGGTTCACATCAAACTTTTGGAAGAGACTACAAGAATTTATGGGAACACAGTTGAGAATAAGTACGTCATATCATCCGCAAACAGATGGCCAGAGCGAACGAACGATTCAGACATTGGAAGATATGTTGAGAGCATGCGTCATGGATTTCAAAGGAAGCTGGGATGAACAATTACCATTGGTGGAATTTGCCTACAATAATAGTTACCACGCTAGCATCAGCATGCCGCCTTACGAAGCATTATACGGCCGGAAGTGCAGAACTCCACTGTGCTGGGATGAAGTCGGTGAACACCAACTGTTAGGACCAGAATTGGTACAACAAACTGCTGACGTTGTTAAACTCATCAGGACAAGATTAGTAGCAGCCTAAGACAGACAGAAAAAGTATGCTGATCAACACAAACAAGATCGTGCATTCGACATAGGAACTTTTGTATTCCTAAAAGTTTCTCCCTGGAAGGGGAAAATTCGTTTCGGTAAAAAGGGAAAGCTAAGCCCAAGGTTTATTGGACCCTTTGAAGTGCTGCGAAGAGTGGGAGAAGTGGCTTACGAGGTAGCTCTACCTCCAGAGTTGGAAAACATTCATAATGTTTTTCACATTTCGGTGTTACGACCATATAAACCCGACTACAAACATGTGATCTACTATGAACCGTTACAGTTCGAGAAAGATTTGTCTTATGAAGAGGTTCCTATCCAGATAGTCGACAGGAAAGAACAAGTGCTCAGAAATAAAGTGATACCTTCTGTGAAGGTGATATGGAGGAACCACAACGCTGAAGAAGCTATTTGGGAACTCAAAGAGAAAATGTTGAAAGAATACCCTGAGTTATTTGTTTAATCCGTGTCTTCGATTCTGGAGACAGAATCTTTTTAAGTAGGGAAGAATGTAATGAATGTGTTGTTTGAGTTGTGATTTCGGGGAGAATCCTTATAAGAGGGAATGATGTAACATTCCGCATTTTTAAATGTAAGTTATAAATATTTATTGATTTATATAAATATTTATTGGATGTGTTTATTATTGAATAAGTAATTGTTCAAATTGATTGATTTTATTTAGTTAATTATTTATTTGCTAAATAATTAATGTGATTATTTAATTATTTATTTGTTAAATAGTTAATGTGTAATGTGGATTGAGTTATGTGATAAAGTAATTTATTTAATAAATTGTTATTTCATAAAGAGTGACAAATAACTATGTTATAAGAGTTATTAAAAATAAATTAAAGTAGTTTATTTTAGTTTTACCCAAACAAAGCTTAAGGATATAAACTATTTTATTTTAAAGGGATTTGCCAAACAAAGCCCAATGGCTTTTGGATTTTTGAAATTTAAATTGTTTATAAAATAAACTAAATAATATATATATATATATATATATATTTATAAATGGTACGTTATATATTTTTATAACTGATGTTATTATTGATTAGGCTTATTATGGCGATGTCCGTTTTATGTTACCCGTATTGGATATCAGTTGAGTTACGTGGTTAGTAGTCTAAATTATTACTGAGAAAAGAAAGAAGGGCTAGAGAGAGTTTTGAGAAAAAGATAGAAGTTCAGAGTTTGAGAGAGAACGTGATTTTCAAAGCAAGTCTGTTAACAAAGATTCATAAGCAAGCAAAAAGGTGGGTTTCTCTAACCTTAATTTATGTACATATATATATATATATTTGTGGTTTCATGATGCCTAATGTCTCTATGTTTTTCAACTCTACGGTGTATAAGATTTTTACAAAACTCTATGTAATACTATGTTTGTATAATTGGTTAGAGAAACATGTATATGTGTAGTTGCAATTGTTATCACTAGCATGTGTATCTGTATATATATATATATATATATATATATATATATATATATATATATATATATATATATATATGACTGTATGATAATTATAGGCTAAAGGAAGAAATTGATTTGTTCAAATAAGTATATATATATACGTGAATATATGTTTTGTAGAAATATCAAAAGTTATGTATGCTAACTGAGGAATTGAACTATACATGTTAATTTGTTATATGTTGGTATACTTGTATTTCAAAGGAATCAAATTTGGTTGATAACAGTGAAAATTTCGTTCACTGTACTTTAGATATCAACAATGGAGTTTTGAGTTTTAACTAAATGTTATTTTAGTTATTTAAGTCTTTTAAATTGTTGTTCAATTGTTGGTAATTGGTATATGGATGATTGTTAGCAATTATGTGTAGTTTATATTAATTATACATGTTGTTTGGGGCGAATTGTTGTTACAAATTTAAGACAGTAGCTTTGGCTCTGTTCTTCGTTTTGGCTCTGTGAGTTTCGAAGCTCCAGCGTCAAAATTCATGCCCCAGCGCCAAATTTCGCGCACCATCGCCAAACTTCACGCCCCAGCGCCAAAAGTAGGCCAGAATTTCGCGCCCCAACGTTGGAATTCGCGCCCCGGCGCCACTGTTTCGCGCCCCAGCGCTGGAAAAGTGGTCTGGGTCGGACAGTTTTGACCTCCTATAATAAAACGGCCATAACTTTCTCATACCAACTCCGATTGAGTTGATTCAAAATGTTTCGGAACGAGGACGAATAGACCTACAACTTTCATGCTTTAAGTTTATTAATTGGAGGTTTGTAACAGTAGTCAAAATGGTCATCTTTAGGACTATTGTGTATTTGGAGCCAATCGGAGGGCGTCGGGATGCACGAATGCAAGTGCTACCCTTTGTGTATTAGTATAACTTAATGATAACATGTTGGACATGTAATAGGATGTTGTATCAAGTTGTTAATGTGTATGTGGTGCAATGACATGATAACTTAAATAGTAGTAATAAAACTAAAAAGTAATGTTCATGAAAAGATATGATGTTGTTTAAACTTAAACTTAGTTAGTAGCTATACTAAGAGTAATAAAGTAACTCATAAAGGTAATGTTAGTGTAATTAATGTGTATTGTCAATACATATGGTATGTGTAGGACTTGGGGTGAACATGAATAGTAATTGTTTAACCTACGCACGAGGCAAGTTCTCTAACTCTACTTTTATATTTGTGCAAGTATCTAGCTATATTTATGAAAGTTTTCTAATCTATTATCTTGTTAATTCAAGTACTGTTTTCAATTCGATTATAATATAATAATGTAAGTTATTCTGGAGCAAGTTATTCTTGTATTTAACTTGTTGTTTAGCATGCACAACTATATATATACTAATGTCGAACATTTCTATCGTTTAAGTTACTATGCATGCTTAGTATTCAATTCTAATTAACCTTGGCTTCGTATTGTTCAAACAAGGTATGCTATAGTTATTAAAATGGTCTGCTATTAGATTATTCCTAAAGCATGACTTTAGTTTACTATGATTGATTTAATCACGATTATTCTATAGTATAGTGTTATTGGTTTTATTCAACTACTCCTTAGTTGTTGTTCGTTGAATTCCAAATTTCCTTGAAAGCTTATCCAAACCAAACTTAATTTTGTGCGGACTTGTATTCTAAATACTGAGATGAACAACTCTTTTAATAGAGGTTTACGCTTAGGGTTGAAATGGTTGTGCACAATACATTGTACGAAGGGTTGATCCCCCTAAGTACGTGGAGTCCTTATAGTCTTATGACTGTTAAAGTTAAAGTTGAAAGATTACTTATAACTGTGGACATGATTCGTGGTCATTAGACCCTCAGTGAATGTTATAATTTTCAGAAAGTTAATAGAATATATTGTTCAGTTCTATTGAGCCTAATATTGGTAATTGATGTAAATGTTTAAAGATTTACTTGTTGTTATTTCAAGTGGGACATGTTTGCTCACTCTTGCCTGTAAAATTTCTTACAGCTAAAGTTGAAATGGGTGACGTACCTAGCACCAGTAAAGGAAAAGGAAAGATGAATAAATACTAATGACTTGTAATAGTTTTTAGAGTTTACTTTCAGAATTTGATTTAAAGATTGTAATGAAGTTATTTAATTTTCCGCAATTAAATGATTGTTGTTAAAGGTTAGATAACCTGGGAGATTTTTATTTAAGTTTAATCCTGTATGGGCTGGTTTACTTTTATTATACAATTCTATTATGACTGGGTAGTTAGAAATGAATGTTTTGATTACGTGAACTCCATCATGATTTTATACTTTAAAACAGGGTCTTTAGGAACACAAAGTCTGGAGTTGACTCGAAGTATTCCTTCTACATCGATTCTTGCTTCTGGCATAGCGCCTTCTTGCACTTTCTTCCTCATACGCATCAGCTCTAGGTCTGTAGCTTGAGCAGCTTTAACTTTATCGATTAAAGTTGGTTCTACTCGTATATTCACCATCATCACATGGGTCCCTGGAGTCTTTAACTCTATCTCCATCCTTTGCAAGTCACACAAAATGGGCCTTTGCGTTGACAATATCGCACTCGTACTTGCATATGATCTTCTACTCAATGCGTCAGCTACCACATTCGCTTTTCCAGGATAGTATTGGATGGTATGATCATAATCTTTCAACAGTTCAAGCCAACGTCATTTTCGCATGTTGAGTTCCTTTTGATTGAAGAAATATTTGAGACTTTTATGATCCGTAAAGATCTCCACTTTCTCCCCCATACAAGTAATTCCTCCAAATTTCAAGTGCAAAGACAACAGCTGCCAACTCTAGATCATGAGTAGGATAATTCCTCTCATATTCTTTGAGTTGTCGCGAGGCATAGGCTATGACTTTCCCATGTTGCATGAAAACACATCCCAACCCTTTGCCCGAAGCATCACTGTAAATGACAAATCCCTCCGAGCCAGATGGTATTATCAGAATAGGTGCTGAAATGAGTCTCCTCTTGAGTTCTTGAAAACTCTTCTCACATTGTTCGCTCCAACCGAACTTTGTATCTTTCTGAGTTAGCTGAGTTAATGGAGTAGCGATTCGAGAAAATCCTTCTACGAATCTCCGATAATAACCAGCTAAACCGAGAAAGCTACGTACTTCGGTCATTGATTTAGGTTGCTCCCAGCTTTGAATTGCTTCAATTTTTGCTGGGTCAACAGATATTCCTTGATTTGATACTACGTGCCCAAGGAATGTTACTTCCTCAAGCCAAAACTCGCATTTCTTCAACTTGGCATAAAGCTTGTATTCACGAAGCTTTTGGAGTACTAGCCTCAAGTGTTGCTCATGATCTTCACGGCTTTTGGAATAAATAAGGATGTCATCAATAAAGACGACCACAAAGTGATCCAAATATTCCTTGAATACTCGGTTCATCATATCCATGAAGGTAGCAGGAGCATTAGTCAATCCAAAGGACATGACTAGGAATTCATAATGCCCTTACAGAGTTCTGAAAGCCGTCTTTGGAATATCATCTGTTCTAATCTTCAATTGGTGATATCCGGAACGAAAATCAATCTTTGAAAAGAATTTGGCTCATTGCAACTGGTCAAACATGTCATCAATACGTGGCAATGGGTACCTATTTTTGATGGTGACATGATTCAACTCCTGATAATCAATATAAAGTCGCATACTCCCATCTTTCTTCTTCATGAATAGAACAGGAGCACCCCAAGGAGAAGTACTAGGATGAATAAAGCCAATGTCTAACCATTCCTGCAGTTGGGTCTTTAACTCCTGAAGTTCAATAGGAGCCATTCGATATGAGCCTTTGGAATTGGGTTTTGTACCAGGTTCAAGGTCGATACAAAATTTAATTTCATGCTCTGGGGGTAGGCCAGGAAGTTCTTCAGGGAATACGTCAGGGAATTTATTAACAATAGAAATATCATTCAAAATTGATGTATTTTTATTTAGATATGTGACATGAGCTAAGAAAACTTGACATCCATTTTTCAATAAACGAATAGCTTTATGGCTTGAGATGACCGTGATTGATTTTAATGGTCTGGTCGCTTGAATTCACATAATAGGTTGATTTGGAATATGAAAGCTAACAACCTTACGAAAATAATCAATTTTAGCATGATGAGTAGTTAACCAATCAATCCCTAGAATCACATCAAATGCAAGTATTTTCAATGAAATAAGATTGACAGATAATGTGAGGGTACCGATTTGAACTAAACAAGACTTATAAATAGTGGATGTAATGAAGGTTTCACCCAACGGAGTTTCCATAGATAAGTCAAAGTCTAATTTATCCGGAGTCAAATTTAATCGTTGAGCGCAAGTAGGAGAAATAAAAGAATGGGTAGAACTAGTATCAAATAGGGTATAGACTTCGCTAGAGTTTATGATAAGCTTACTTGTGATGACCTCGTTCGGGTTCCTTGCTTTCTGGGAGGTCACAAAAAATGCTCTCCCTTGCACTATCGGCTTTGACTTTTCTAGGACGGCCTTTGGTGCCTCCATCCTAGCTGAACTTGTCTTCGGTGAACGACAAAATCAGGCTAAGTGACCTTCTCTTCCACAATTATAACATGCTTTGGATGACATCGCACAGTTTGGACTGATGTGTCCCTCCCCTCCGCATTTGAAGCATATGATAGGTGGTCGTTCTCCTTCCTTAACAACGGGTGTTGGTGCAGACGTCTTTCCAACATTGTTGAATCTCCGCTTCTTGAAATGTCCATTCTTATTGTTTTGGCCCTGATTACTACTGAAGTGGTTACCATTTCTGGCCTGTTGATTCCCTCCACGCTTGTTGTCACCGCTTCGATGACTGCTCTCACTGGTATTATCATTTTGCATTTACCGCTCTTTTGGTTGCGTTGACTCGTTATCGTGCTCCACTAATCGAGCCTCATTTACAACATCTCGAATACAAACACGGTTTATGAGAAATAAGATATTGACGTATCTCCGGCTTCAAACCTCTTAAAAACATCCGCGTCATTCTCTCTTCATTATCAACCAAGTGGGACGCAAACAGGAAAAACTCGGCAAACTTAGCTTCGTACTGCGACACGGTCATATTATTCTGCTCTAACTTGATGAACTCTACCTCCTTCATGTGACGAATACTTTCGGGAAAGTACTTGTCATTGAATAGTTCTTGGAACTTCTCCCAAGACATCTTCAATGCGACAGGTTGAGTACGCTTTACCGATTCCCACCAGTAATCTGCCTCTCCTCGTAACATAAAGGTGGCAAAGGGAATCTTTTGCTCCTCGGCGCATCCCAAGATATCAAATATCTTGGTGATCTGTTTTATCCACGTTTCCACCTTAAGTGGTTTTGGCTCTCTGTTGTGTAATTTCTAGTTACGCACAACACGCAAGTATACGTGGTCAACAAGTAATAAAGAGAAAGTAAAGTATCGTTCCCACGGAGAATTAACTAATATTGTTCACCAAGCATTAGCCCATAACCATCTAAGTCTTATTTAAACGAATGACTTTAAGTTTTTATATTTAAACTATGAAATTAAATAGTACTAACTACCCCTAGAATGAGACTAGATAATAAAGACACGAGATTACAATTTTCCCTATTGCATCATTTAAATCAACACACTTCTAGTTAAACCAAATTAATTATAACGGATTGTTAGTCGAGAACACGAAAGTCAAATATAACCATCTCTCGATGACCATACTCATATCACATATAATCCACAATTGATAAAATACACATGAACACCCACATTACCTAAACCACTATATGTCTATATGATATAAAAATAATTAGGGTTTGAACCCAAGTCCTCAATTGACTACGAGTGGTGCTTCGGTATATGTCTATCCTAAGCACGAATCATATATTCCATCACCTTGTAGAACATACAAACACAAGCTATCAAGATCAAATCTAAACCCATACTTTGTCTTTCAAGTTCATATGGGTTATCACAGTAATTGATGGCCAATCAACTAAGCAAATAAGTGTGAATCTTAATAGACAATCTCATAACAATTAATAAGACTAACAATGAAGTATGTCAAAATAAACTAGGCAATAAATTCCATTGCAATCCCAAAATAGAGTTTAACTCATAGTTGAATTAGAATCCATGATCCACAATTGAATATACATTGAAAGATACAATAGAAGTAAAGAGAGTTAGGGATCAAGAATAGCAAATCTTAGTTTCTTCTCTTGTTTCACTTCTGAACCTTCAAGGATCTTTAATTGCTTCAATCCCCAAATCTTAGTTATTCTAGGGTTCTAATCTAATCTAAAAAGAAAGAGAAGAAAAGAAAACAACGATAGCTTTAGCCCCCAAGGGGTGGAATATGTCTTACATAATGAAAATATATCTAATATATAAGCCCTAATTGAAACCCCCCCCCCCCCCCCTCTCAATTACACTTCAATTGCACTGTTTAATGAAAAATCAACTTTGGTCAGCACCCGAAGTCGCGCAGCCGCGTAAGAATTGGCCTAAAGTTGGACGCGTCCGCGCACAAGTGAAAATCGCGTCTTTTTGCTACTGCAAGTCTCGCGGCCGCGCATGGATTCGCGCGACCCGGCGCGGGTTAATTTCTACTGCAGTGTACTCTAGTAAAATGGCCATAACTTTTGATCCGGGAAGGGTTACGGGGCCTGCCACCTATCAAATCGAAGATATCGACAAGCTCTACAATTTTCATTCTTTGAGTACTGAGAAATAATGAACGGATAAAGGCTGAAATGGAGCTGGAAGGAACTACTATGAAAATGGCTAACCAAAACAGCGAAGTTTGACGTCCGTTGGTACAACGATCATAACTCTTGCATTCGAACTCCGATTAGAGCGATTCAAGATGTTTCGGAAAGCTACGAAGACACTCTACAATGTAGTCCAAGTTTAAAGCCAAGAACATGAAGTAACATGAAAGCCCAAATGATGTCCGGATTGCCTTTTCTTTGCATTTTCTTTGCTTTTCCTTACCAATAATCGCTCACACCGTTCCCAATTGTATAACATACAAAATGAACACAAAATGCATAAAAAGTAACTAAGACACATGAATATAAGCAACTAATTCAAGTAAAAGATACAGGATAAGTGTATAAAAAATCCACTTATCAAATACCTCCAAACTTAAACCGTTGCTTGTCCCCGGGCAACACAATATAATGCAACCTATATGCTATGCAAGCTACACTACTATGAAAATGAATCCCCAGATTTCCAGTCACGTTATGAATTCCAATACGATATACCTCAGAAAATTATCAAGATCCAAGAACAAAATATCAAACTAAGCTAAAGGCATAATGACATACAAGTATATAATCCCAACCTGCTATAAAGATGATGTGTGTGTGTGATGTGTTCAGAGATAAGCTTGACAAAGGTGAAGATACCACATGCTTTATTGCTTAAGGCGGAAAATTAAAGTTTAAATAAAGAACTATGCATACAAATGAAACAAGAACTACTCCAACACATCAGTACAAACTAAGGTTTAGCAAAGGGTTTATTCTGCTTTATTTTTACTCATGAGGCGATTTTTCGACTTTCCCATGGTGTTTATTGATTTTTTTTTTTTATATATATATTTCCCATGACTGTGCAATGCCTCATTCCATTAGGCTAACAGTGTTATCCCTTAGCGAGCTTTCAACCAACGACTCCCAGACCATTAAGACCATAGGGTGCTAGGTGTAGAGACAATCCCCTCGGGCGTACTTACTCAAGTAACAAAGGCCCCGAAACAAGACTAGCCACGGTAATTATTCAATTTTTTTTTCTCTTTTTTTTTTTTATGTAAAGCAAGCATACCCATGCGTTCTCAAAACTTGAGTTTAAGTGTCTTCATAGTCATTACTCACTTTCTACACAATTCTATCATTAAAAACAATATTTTCCTCTCAGCAGACAAACATGCTAATCTTAACCAACAAGCAAATAGGAACATTGTCGTGCTACCTGGTAGCATCTAAATAGCAAACATGAATTATATCCTGTATAAAATTATAACTAAGCTCAAGATATCCACTGAATTCAAAAATCGATCAAATTTCTATGTCATCATTGGCCAAATTAGAATTCAACTAACTAAAAGCCTGGGATTATGCAATTTTATGCAACTACACACATACTAAGTAAACAAGACAAAAGAAAAATAAAAAAAATTCATACTACAATACCCCTACTATGAAACTTAAACATGCAATCAAACTATATGCAGCTAACTATATGCAACAACTACTCATTACGACCCAATATCCCCAAAGTTAAAATAAACAATGCCCTCATTGTAATTAAAAGTGAAAGAATACTCCCCTAAGTGGCAATGTCATCTCCGTTCGCCTCCTCATGATCCGATGGTATATCAGACGATGGCTATGTTTGAGATATTCTTTAGTTGGAGACTGAGTGTGGGCTTCTAACTGTTCGAATGCTTGAGATTTGAAATTAAAATAAACAGCTCAGCATCAATCAGTATCATCGGCATGGGCAGCGCTTCCTCCTATATAACAATCCTCGGCATGGTGCGCAATTTGCAGTGTGCAAAGTCTGTCTCAGCCGTGGTGCAGCCATGTGGCGATCCTCAACCTCTCTTCTCACTGCTACGCGCTCGCAACTCTAGTTCTGATTCAGTTTGGTTTGACTTCTGTTTGATCCTGAATACTTATAGCAATTGGATTTAACATGAGAGGAGAAACAATAAAGCTATTATTAAGATTTACCACTATCAAACATCTACTAAATATGACAATGTAAATAAGAATTAAATAAGGAGGGAGAAAGATTGGATGGGGTGCCTCCCATCGAGCGCTAGGTTTATAGTCCGTTAGCTAGACTAATTTCTTGACATCGCTATCCAATTCCTCTACGATAAGATAGAACCCTCCATCCATTAGACCCGCTATGTGCTTTGGTAGGTTCCCCATCATGAGAGTCTTCAGATTGAAGTCACCTAGCATATTTCCTGTACATGATGTCTCCATTTCTATCGCATCACCAAGTGCTTCTCCCGTTATATCTGTGAATGGATTTTTGCATTGAGGCATGAAAGATACAACATGCTTTTCTTCTTATATTATCTCTTCCTCAGCCCACCATGGTTTGTAAGAGGCCTCATAATCGCAAAAATTCTTGCTTTGGATGTGACTACCAAGGGGACATGGGTGTGCAAATTTCACTGAATTTTTCAACTCTAACTGAGAAGGAACTTGGGGTATTATACAAGTCAGCTCATGTTCTTCATTTTCCATACCCCCGATTGTCTCCTCTATGTCCACTCCTTTCAGTTCATTCCGTGGCATGCACACTTCTGGCTCTCTATCAGTTTCATCGTCCATGTCATAGCACCAATTATTTGGAGGGTGATTATTCAAGGCTTTGAACATTTGATCCATCTGAGTCTGAAGATTTCAAATTGACTTTTCTTGCTAAATCATAATCTCCTCAGTTGATGCTACAAATTTGAACCACAATTCCTCCAACCTTGAATTTTCTTGTTTAGTTTCGAAATTCCTGTGTTGAGGGCCATTTATTGAAAAGTTAATGAGTTGTTCCATCTGCCGATTAAGATTCTGGGTTGATAACTCCTAACTCATTATCTTCACTTCCTTTTCTGCTATAATCCTTGACATGAATTCCTTCAACTCTGAATTTTCTTCTTGTTGCATTGGATGTGGATATGAGAAGCCCGGTGGATATGTTGGACTTGGAATGCAGTCTTGGTCTTAATAGTTATAATTCCATTCAGAATCTGGGTGATACCTCCAACCTTGATGATAATTGGGATTAGCATGGTTGTTGGAGTAATCACCCCCAAACTGTACTTGTCCAACACTGATGTTGCACTGATAACTTGGATGCTCACCAGCACAATATTCACATGTAACTGAAAATACATTGAGTCCCTCAGTTCTTATGTCCTTTGGTAGAGGCATGTTCGCATAAGGCCATTGATAAGCAAAGTCCCCCATGATACCTGAAAAGAGAGAAATATAAGAAGCTAATTAAAATAAAATAATAAAAAAATGTTTAAATTAAGACCAATTTGATTGAAATTAATGTTAGCAAAAATTATTAAAATAATTCCCCGGCAACGGTGCCAAAAACTTGTTGGGTAATTTCTAGTTACGCACAACACGCAAGTATACGTGGTCAACAAGTAATAAAGAGTGAGTAAAGTATCGTTCCCACGGAGAATTAACTAACAAAGTTCACCAAATATTTACCCATAACCATCTTAGTCTTATTTAAATGAATGATATTATATTTTGTATTTAAACTACGAAATTAAGTAGACCTAACTACCCCTAGAATGAGACTAGATAATAAAGACATGAGATTACAATTTCCCCTATTGCATCATTTAAATCAACACACTTCTAGTTAAACCAAATTAATTATAACGGATTGTTAGTCGAGAACACGAAAGTGAAATATAGGCATCTCTCGATGTACCATACTCATATCACATATAATCTCCAATTGATAGAATACACGTGAACACCCACATTACCTAAACCACTATATGCCTATGTGATTTGCAAATAATTAGGGTTTGAACCCAAGTCCTCAATTGACTACGAGTGGTGCTTCGGTATATGTCTATCCTAAGCACGAATCATATATTCCATCACCATGTAGAATATACAAACACAAGCTATCAAGATCAAATCTAAACCCATACTTCGTCTTTCAAGTTCATATGGGTTATCACAGTAATTGATGGTCAATCAACTAAGCAAATAAGTGTGAATCTTAATAAACAATCTCATAACAATTAATAAGACTAACAATGAAGTATGTCAAAATAAACTAGGCAATAGATTCCATTGCAATCCCAAAATAGAGTTTAACTCATAGTTGCATTAGAATCCATGATCCACAATTGAATATACATTGAAAGATACAATAGAAGTAAAGAGAGTTAGGGATCAAGAATAACAAATCAGAGTTTCTTCTCTTGTTTCACTTCTTAACCTTCAAGGATCTTCAATTGCTTCAATCCCCAAATCTTTGTTATTCTAGGGTTCTAATCTAAACTAAAAAGAAAGAGAAGAAAAGAAAACAACGATAGCTTTAGCCCCCAAGGGGTGGAATATGTCTTAAATAATGAAAATATATCTAATATATAAGCCCTAATTGAACCCCCCCCCCCCCTCTCAATTACGCTTCTATTGCACTGTTTAATGAAAAGTCAACTTTGGTCAGCACCCGAAGTCATGCGGCCGCGCAAGAATTGGTCTAAAGTTGGGCACGGCCGCGCACAAGTGAAAATCGCGTCTTTTTGCTACTGCAAGTCTCGCGGCCGCGCAAGGATTCGCGCGCCCCGACGCAGGTGATTGTCAGCTGCAGTGTGGTCTGGTAAAATGGCCATAACTTTTGATCCGTGAAGAGTTACGGGGCCTGCCACCTATCAAATCGAAGATATCGACGAGCTCTACAACTTTCATTTTTTGAGTAGTGAGAAATAATGCACGGATGAAGGCTGAAATGGAGCTGGAAGGGACTGCTATGAAAATGGCTAACCAAAACAGTGAAGTTTGACGCCCGTTGGTACAACGATCATAACTCTTGCATCCGAACTTCGATTAGAGCGATTCAAGATGTTCCGGAAAGCTACGAAGACGCTCTACAATGTAGTCCAAGTTTCAAGCCAAGAACATGAAGTAACATGAAAGCCCAAATGATGTCCGGATTGCCTTTTCTTTGCATTTTCTTTGCTTTTCTTTACCAATAATTGCTCACACCGCTCCCAATTGTATAACCTACAAAATGAACACAAAATGCATGAAAAGTAACTAAGACACATGAATATAAGCAACTAATTCAAGTAAAAGATACCGGATAAGTGTATAAAAAATCCACTTATCAAATACCCCCAAACTTAAACCGTTGCTTGTCCCCAAGCAACATAATATAATGCAATCTATATGCTAATGCATCTACACTACTATTAAAATGAATACCCAGATTTCCAATCACGTTATGAATTCCAATACGTTATGCCTCAGAGAAATATCAAGATCCAAGAACAAAGTATCAAACTAAGCTAAAGGCATAATGACATACAATTATATAATCCTAACCTGTTATAAAGATGATGTGTGTGTGTGATGTGTTCAGAGATAAGCTTGACAAAGGTGAAAATACCACATGCTTTATTGCTTAAGGCAGAAAATTAAAGTTTAAATCAAGAACTATGCATACAAATGAAACAAGAACTACTCCAACACATCAGTACAAACTAAGGTTTAGCAAAGGGTTTATTCTTCTTTATTTTTAATCGCGAGGGCGATTTTTGCACTTTTCCGTGGTGTTTATTGATTTTTTATATATATATATATTTCCCATGACTGTGCAATGCCTCATTCCATTAGGCTAACAGTGTTACCCCTTAGCGAGCTTTCAACCAACGACTCCCAGACCATTAAGACCTTAGGGCGCTAGGTGTAGAGACAATCTCCTTGGGCGTACTTACTCAAGTAACAAAGGCCCCCGAAACAAGACTAGCCACGATAATTATTCGATTTTTTTTTCTATTTTTTTATGTAAAGCAAGCATACCCATGCGTTCTCAAAACTTGAGTTAAAGTTTTTTCATAGTCATTACTCACTTTCTACACAATTCTATCATTAAAAATAACATTTCCCTCTCAGCAGACAAACATGCTAATCTTAACCAATAAGAAAATAGGAACATTGTCGTGCTACCTGGTAGCATCTAAATAGCAAGCATGAATTATATCCTATATAAAATTATAACTAAGCTCAAGATATCAACTGAATTCAAAAATCTATCAAATTTCTATGTCATCATGGGCCAAATTAGAATTCCACTAACTAAAAACCTGGGATTATGCAATGTTATGCAACTACACACATACTAAGTAAACAAGACAAAAGAAAAATAAAAAAAAAATTCATACTACAATACCCCTACTATGCAACTTAAACATGCAATCAAACTATATGCAACTAACTATATGCAACAACTACTCACTACGACCCAATACCCCCAAACTTAAAATAAACAATGCCCCCGTTGTAATTTAAAGTGAAAGAATACTCCCCTAAGTGGCAATGTCATCTCCGTTCGCCTTCTCATGATCCGATGGTATATCAGGCGATGGCTAAGTTTGAGATATTCTATAGTTGGAGACTGAGTGTGGGCTTCTAACTGTCCGAATGCTTGAGATTTAAAATTAAAATAAACAGCTCAGCATCAATCAGGCATCGCACGAGGCCGCGCGCTCCTATGCAATCCTCGCGCGGGCGCGAAACTTGCAATGTGCAAAGTCTGTCTAGTCGGGTGCTCGCACGGACGCGCGTCGTCAAGCCTCTTCTGTCATGCGGCTTCTGTAACTCTAGTTCTGCTTCAGTTTGGTTTGACTTCTGTTTGATCCTGAATACTTATAGCAATTGGATTTAACATGAGAGGAGAAACAATAAAGCTATTATTAAGATTTACCACTATCTAACATCTACTAAATATGACAATGTAAATAAGAATTAAACGAGGGAGAAAGATTGGATGGGGTGCCTCCCATCGAGCGCTCGGTTTATAGTCCGTTAGCTGGACTAATTTCTTGACATCGCTATCCAATTCCTCTACGATAAGATAAGAACCCTCCATCCATTAGAACCACTATGTGCTTTGGTAGGTTCCCCATCATGAGAGTCTTAGGATTGAAGTCACCTAGCATATTTCCTGTACATGATGTCTCCATTTCTATCGCATCGCCAAGTGCTTCTCCCGTTGTATCTGTGAACGGAATTTTGCATTGAGGCATGAAAGACACAACATGCTTTTCTTCTTCTATTATCTCTTCCTCAGTCCACCATGGTTTGTAAGAGGCCTCATAATCGCAAATATTCTTTCCTTGGATGTGACTACCAAGGGGACATGGGTGTGCAAATTTCACTGAATTTTTCAACTCTAACTAAGAAGGAACTTGGGGTATTATACAAGTCAGCTCATGTTCTTTATTTTCCATACCCCGAGTTGTCTCCTCTATGTCCACTCCTTTCAGTTCATTCCGTGGCATGCACACTTCTGGCTCTCTATCAGTTTCATCGTCCATGTCATAGCACCAATTGTTTGGAGGGCGATTATTCAAGGCTTTGAACATTTGATCCATCTGAGTCTGAAGATTTTGAATTGACTTTTCTTGCTAAATCATAATCTCCTCAGTTGATGCTACAAATTTGAACCACAATTCCTCCAACCTTGAATTTTCTTGTTTAGTTTCGAAATTCCTGTGTTAAGGGCCATTTATTGAAGAGTTAATGAGTTGTTCCATCCGTCGATTAAGATTCTAGGTTGATAACTCCTGACTCATTATCATCTCTTCCTTTTCTGCTATAATCCTTGACATGAATTCCTTCAACTCTGAATTTTCTTCTTGTTGCATTGGATATGGATATGAGAAGTCCGGTGGATATGTTGGACTTGGAATGCAGTCCTGGTCTTGATAGTTACAATACCATTCAGAATCTGGGTGATACCCCCAACCTTGATGATAATTGGGATTAACATGGTTGTTGGAGTAATCACCCCCAAATTGTACTTGTCCAACACTGATGTTGCACTGATAACTCGGATGCTCGCCAGCACAATATTCACATGTAACTGAAAACACATTGAGTCCCTCAGTTCTTATGTCCTTTGGTAGAGGCATGTTCGAATAAGGCCATTGATAAGCAAAGTCCCCAATGATACCTGAAAAGAGAGAAATATAAGAAGCTAATTAAAATAAAATAATAAAAAAAAGGTTTAAATTAAGACCAATTTGATTGAAATTAATGTTGGCAAAAATTATTAAAATAATTCCCCGGCAACGGCGCCAAAAACTTGTTGGGTAATTTCTAGTTACGCACAACACACTAGTATACGTGGTCAATAAGTAATAAAGAGTAAGTAAAGTATCGTTCCCACGGAGAATTAACTAATAAAGATCACCAAGCATTAGCCCATAACCATCTCAGTCTTATTTAAACGAATGGCTTTGAGTTTTTATATTTAAACTATGAAATTAAATAGTACTAACTACCCCTAGAATGAGACTAGATAATAAAGACATGAGATTACAATTTCCCCTATTCCATCATTTAAATCAACACACTTCTAGTTAAACCAAATTAATTATAACGGATTGTTAGTCGAGAACACGAAAGTGAAATATAGCCATCTCTCGATGTACCATACTCATATCACATATAATCTACAATTGATAGAATACACATGAACACCGACATTACCTAAACCACTATATGTCTATGTGATTTACAAATAATTAGGGTTTGAACCCAAGTCCTCAATTGACTACGAGTGGTGCTTCGGTATATGTCTATCCTAAGCACTTATCATATATTCAATCACCATGTAGAACATACAAACACAAGCTATCAAGATCAAATCTAAACCCATAATTTGTCTTTCAAGTTCATATGGGTTATCACAGTAATTGATGGCCAATCAACATAGCAAATAAGCGTGAATCTTAATAGACAATCTCATAACAATTAATAAGACTAACAATGAAGTATGTCAAAATAAACTAGGCAATAAATTCCATTGCAATCCCAAAATAGAGTTTAACTCATAGTTGAATTAGAATCCATGATCCACAATTGGATATACATTGAAAGATACAATAGAAGTAAAGAGAGTTAGGGATCAAGAATAGCAAATCTGAGTTTCTTGTCTTGTTTCACTTTTGAACCTTCAAAGATCTTCAATTTCTTCAATCCCCAAATCTTAGTTATTCTAGGGTTCTAATCTAATCTAAAAAGAAAGAGAAGAAAAGAAAACAACGATAGCTTTATCCCCCAAGGGGTGGAATATGTATTACATAATGAAAATATATCTAATATATAAGCCCTAATTAAACCCCCCCACCCTCTCAATTACGCTTCAATTGCACTATTTAATGAAAAGTCAACTTTGGTCAGCACCCGAAGTCGCGCGGCCGCGCAAGAATTGGCCTAAAGTTGGGCGCGGCCGCGCACAAGTGAAAATCGCGTCTTTTTGCTACTGGAAGTCTCTTGGCCACGCACGGATTCGAGCGCCCGCACACGGGTGATTTTCTGTTGCAGTGTACTCTGGTAAAATGGCCATAACTTTTGATCCGGGAAGAGTTACGGGGCCTGTCACCTATCACATCGAAGATATCGACGAGTTCTACAACTTTCATTCTTTGAGTACAGGGAAATAATGCATGGATGAAGGATGAAATTGAGCTGGAAGGGACTGCTATAAAATGGCTAACCAAAACAGCGAAGTTTGACGTCCGTTGGTACAACGATCATAACTCTTGCATCCGAACTCCGATTAGAGAGATTCAAGATGTTTCGGAAAGCTACGAAGACGCTCTACAATGTAGTCTAATTTCTAAGCCAAGAACATGAAGTAACATGAAAGCCCAAATGATGTCCGGATTGCCTTTTCTTTGCATTTTCTTCGCTTTTCCTTACCAATAATCGCTCACACCGCTCCCAATTGTATAACCTACAAAATGAACACAAAATGCATGAAAAGTAACTAAGACACATGAATATAAGCAACTAATTCAAGTAAAAAATATCGAATAAGTGTATAAAAAATCCACTTATCACTCTCCAATAAACTCCGGTGGTCCCACCTCCTTGAACTGTTTAGCGGTGACCGTCCGAGAGTTTCCAGGGTTTCCACCTACATTTTGGACAGGAGCCACTCTCGCCTACTGTTGCATAAGTTGCATAAAGCCTCTGAACATTCCATCATTCATCATTTGGTCAGTGTTGTTGTTTGTATGAGGATTGTCGCCTTCCTGATGCACATTATCTTGATTATTGATATGCGGTGAATCAACGGTCTCTTGTGCTCCATTGCTATTCTCAACATTCTCAGATGTCATTTTCAAATACTGTCACAAAACAAAGGTTAATTGACATGTAACATATTATCCATATATTCTGACCGACCAATTAAATTCCAAATAAACTTAGGTAGGTCATACTAGCGAAGGAATTCCCCGTCTCTCCCCTCCTAGTTCTATTCTCATATCTTAGCCATGGATCATATCCCTAAGCTTTGATACCAACTGTGACGCCCCCAAAATAGGTATACATCACACATCTTGAGTCGCCAAATACATGGTACTGAATTAAAATACAAACTTATATATAACAGTCGTTTAAAATATGACTAAACATATGTTGTGAGTTTTAATACAAATATTGTCATCTAGATAATATACAAACTCAATGGGGTCCTCATTATATTTATTATCACACTATTTCACAGAATAGTGAGGACTACTAATTACCATCTAGGACCATCACTCTGTTCCCCGACTAGTCCTTGCTATGTTCTCATTTCCTGAAGAGAATAATGAAAGTAAAAGGGTGAGCTCAACTAGCCCAGTAAGAAATATTATGACTAAGATAATGCAGAATAAATTATCATTAGCCTTCAACAGTGTTAAACTAATAAAATATAACAAACATCAAGTTTAACTGCAGCGGAACAAGCAATCCATTAGAAGAGTCAAGTAGAGAATAAAATCTACTATCTCCTATGATATAAAAGGTTTTTCATTACTTTTTATCGTTGAGACTCAGCTTAATAAATAATCCACATCATCCCTGCACTACGGCCAATGATATTCATTAGTATTACGATCACAAATTATCCATGCACTACAGGCCAAGGATATTCGTGTATTCATCAATGGTCATGATCATGCCAACAATTGTCCATCAATGCACTACGGGCCAATGAGGACTTTTTCCACATCATTTATAACATTACTGTCATGATTACACTGAATAATCCCTGGTCATAATCATACCAAGTCCATCTATGCACTACAGGCCACAGATGACTTTCAACATAATATAAATATGAGGATGATGACAAGGATATAAGAATTCAATAAAACAAGTTCAAGAATTAATTTATCCAGGAACTAATAATGTCCAAATTGTCAACATGATACTTCTTTGTAGAGTAACACTCAAGAATGCTAAGAAGATTATTTCCATGAAAAGATACTGGATGAAGCGTAAATATCAAGGATATTCCACTAATTTCATGGAGAATAGAAGTCAAAACTTTAACCAACTGAGTATAATAAAGAATGGAATAACAAAAGAAATCACCGGGTATGCGATAGACCGCACAGACAGGTTATTCCCATAGAATAATAAATAACCAAACCAGGTCATGCATAAAGCACAGACAGGATGTTCAAACAGAATGATAAATAATGGAACTGTGTCATGTAAAAGCACAAACAGGATGTTCCAATGTAATAATAAAAATGGAATAATGTAAGAATTTCACCAAGTATAGGGTAGTTCACAGATATAAAAGTTATTCCAATGTAATAATAAAGAATGGAATAATGGAAGTTCTCTTCATGAATAAGAAAGAAAGAATACCCCTTACGAGTACAACAAATAATATCCCTTACCGTAAAAGAATAGTATTCCGACCGGTAGGGCGATGATATTCTTGAAGAAAATTTACACTACGCTCAAAGCTACTTCAAACTCTAAAGAAATATGTTGTAGATTATAAAAGAATTCTCTGAACTTCTGGTGTGGTTTTCAATTCTAACTAGGCATCTTATTTATAGGAAAATAGAAAGGATACTATGCTGCACTATGCAATAAAATATTATATATTCTATATATATATATATATATATTATTTAAAATCTAATAAAACAAATAACTTTATAAAAGTATTCATTTTTATATAAAAAGATTTTACTATGCAAAATACTATGCGTGCACTATGCAACACTATGCATAATAAAATATAATATATTCTAATTATTGTCTAATAAAATAAATGACTTTATAAAAGTATTTTGTTTTATATAAAAAGATTTTACTATGCAAAACACTATGCATAATAGAATTTTATATATTTTATTTATAGTCAAATAAAACGAATAACTTTATAAAAGTATTCTAGTTTATATAAAAGATTTTCTATTTTATTACATTAATAATTCTAATAAAACAAAACTCATCATCATTATTATAATTCACAAGATTAATCGACTGTGTCGTTCTCTTAGAAAGAGGGGCTTTCCAATAAGGATTTCTCCCCATTGGCCCGCAATTAAGTGACCAAACCTCTCCTTGACAGAACTTATAGACATCGTTAATATTGCAAATAATAATATTAATAACTTTGTCATCTCAATTATTGATTATAAAATATTGACAATAATTGAATCAAATAACGTGAGATACTATGCAGTAATTACTGTAACAATAATTGAACAAAACAGAGTGACTTCTCACGTAAGCATCAATAATCAATACTGTGTGCTCATCGGGCAACTACGCCAGACATCAGCATTTTTTTAACTTAAGGTGTTTCAACAGTTAATCTGTAAAACTTTCGCCGTTATTTTCATAAAGTATTTTTGTCGTTTTCTTAATCCGGATAATAATTTCGTTAGGGTCCACCAATGATTGTGTCGTTGTAGTATTTAATATTCCCCGTTAAAACGAATATTCCCCACCAATCGAATATTATATAACAACTTGCGTGACTTTTTGCAAAATTTATAAATATTACCCACAACTATAACATTATATCATATTCATTCCATAATATTCAAAAATGATATTTATAGAAAATTCATCTTTATTTATAAAAGTTGGGGTCTTACAACTCTTAGTAGAGTAAAGTAAAAACTTGTCTGTACGGTTAAGTACTGCTACGCAATTTATAACGTTTTATCCGAAGACCTAATATTAGTAATATGGATCTCCAATATTAGAATAATATCATCACAATATAATACTATTATATATATAGATATGCATAGAATAACCTAAACACATAACACGTAACCCTATCAGTTTCATATAAGACTCGGTATCAAGTCAAACTATTGCAGTCTGAGTTGAACCCGACACAAATCTGACATCCCGACGGTCTAGTCGAACAAATCTCGACTTTAAGTTCAATTAAACTCTGTCTAAATACTTAACAATTAACTTAGATAATTTTAATATTAGTCAAAATTATTTTCATAAGCTCGTAATAATTTTTTAAAAATTATTACTATTTATCATGAATTTTCCATTATTAATATCGTATATAAATGAATTAAATACCACATAATTCTATTATCATTAATATTTATTTATTATCAAATATTAATGAAATAAATTTCATAATATTATAATATATTTATAATATTTCAAAGTATTTTAATACTTTATAATCACCTTTATATGATTTTTAAACGCTTAAATTCATTATCCGATAATTGCTTTTAATATTAAAATATTAATATTTTCATGACAAAATATCAAAAGTTATATGTTATAACTTAAAATATTTTTATATCACTTAAATCATTTTTATATGATTTTTAAATCATTAATTTATTTTTCCATAATTTATTTAATATATTTATTAAATAAACTAATTACCATTAATATTGATTAATTAATGAAATTCATCCTAAAATATTAAAAGTCACTAAAAATAACTAAAAATATTTTATTATGCCATGATATTATTTTTTCATGATTTTTATAAATTAAAATAATTTTTAAATCATTTATTAATATTATAATTAAATAAATTAAATACCATTTATATTTCAAAATATTTAATATTTATGAAATATACTCTAAATAATTAAAAACTATTTTTCAGATTATAAAATAATTTTTTAGAATTTATTTTGTATTTTTAATAATTAAAAACCATTTATTTTGATTTATTAATTAAAATAAAATAATTTTGCGAAAATTAAGTATCGCTGAAGGTGGGTTTAGTGACAAAATTGTCGCTAATTGTGTTCTCCAGCGAACCCAGAAACTCATACTCAGTTTCCAAGTTAGGTAGTTTGACCAACAATAGATTCGTCTTTTTAATGTTTTCTGGGTTGCATAATGTGCTAATATTGTAGTTCTAATGTAGTACTACAACCCTAAACAAATTACATGGCCAAAACATGAAAAACATGCAAGATCTAAGCTACAGAAACACTTGTCAGACATGTTCTTGAATTTCTGGGCTGCCCCGAAACTCAAGCAGTTCGAAGGTACAACTTTGCAGCCTTGAATATTTGCGTTTCATGACTTGTTTATGTGATGTAAAGGTTAAAATATATAGTAGTTATGTCAAGGTACAACAAAAATTCAATAGATCAACTTAACAACATCAAAACAGTAGGATCTAGGTCAGTCAAACTAGGCCACAACAACTGTTCTTGAACATTTCTGGAAAACCCAGAAATGTTCTTGAGCAGTTTGGTCAACGGCGGTTTGACCATGAATTTCTCTGATTATGTGAAGTATCTGAGGGTTCCAATGAATTTATTATGTATATTACATGACAAACTACAATATTCAACCAACAACATAACACAAACCCTTAAAATAAGCGAGATCTAGAGCCTGCAATCTCATTGTCAATCGTTCTAGAAATTCTGGGTTTGCCCAGAAACCATATTTCGTGGATGGTCAACGTTGTTTAACTGATCATAACATGAAATCTAAACATGATACAACTATGATTCAAGTTGGAGAGCAAAGACCACATAACACACTACACGTTCAAAAATTTAAAACACAAAAACAAATAGCAGACACCGATCTTTGAGGTCTGACATTTAACTGTCAGACACTAATTTTCAAGATTTCTAGTTTTCAAAAATCTTTAAATTCGAGCATCAAAATGATATGGATCTAAGTTTTAGCAACCAAGATCATCAAATGAAACCCTCTAACACAACTTTAACCAACAACCTACAACATCTAACATCAAATACAAAGATTTCAAGATTTAGGGTTCTTATATCTTTGAGGCTTGATTTTTGATTTATGATCTGTTTTTGGAAAGCTATAAACTGGACTTGGCTTTGTTTATCACCCCCCTCTCATTCTTAAACCCGAAATATATATATATATATATATATATATATATATATATAGAGAGAGAGAGAGAGAGAGAGAGAGAGTGGCTTGGTGAAAATGAAAATGTAAGTAACCATTTTCTCTCTCTTAATCTATTTAAATGACTTGATGCAATGCTATAATCTGCAAAAATTTGGCTGGTTGGCTATTATTTCAGTCACATGGAGTTGTTGGGGTGGTTGAGAAACCAATATATGGCAAGATTGACAAGCTAGACCCAACAATGCAACAAATGGCATTTTGATCATTTTGCAAATAATTTTAATGGCAAACTTGTCAAATGCTCATAACCCTTAGGGTTTAGGGTTTGAAAACCTTAGGGTTTGAAAACCTTAGGGTTTAGGGTTTGGAATCCTTAGATTTTAAAAATAAATTCTAGAATTTCCAAATTAGGTTTTCAAAAATAGAAAATTAATATTTCTAAATTATAATTATAATTTCTAATTATATTAAAATTTCTTAATCATAATTTAAATCTTGCTAATTAGGATTAATATTTCCTAATTAAAATTGCTAATTAAGCAATTAGGGTCAATTGGTCATTGGGTTTATAACCCAAAATTAGGATTTCTAATAGAAAAATAATTTTCTAATTTAGAAATTAGATTTAAGTAATTAGATAAGAGTTTTCTAATTACTTATAACTTTAAAATTAGGATTAATATTTCCTAATTAATATTAAAATTATTAAATTAATACTTAGGTTTTCCCTAATTATAAATTAGGGTTTCAAATCAAGAAATTAAGGTTTAAAAATTTGAAATTAGGGTTTGCTAAATAATTAAGCTTTACCCTAATTATAAATTATAATTAATAGCATTTAAGCAATATAATTCTCTGTTAAGTTCCCAGATTAGGGTTTTAAATTCCGAATTAGGGTTTTGGATTCCCGGAACTGAAATTAGGGTTTCTAGAACCGGTTTCTTACAATTCGCTAGGGTTTTCTAACCAAACGTTGACGTTCTTAGTATATATTTAGGGTTTGTCACAACTATCATTTTTCTGGTCAACCCTCGACCCTTAACCACATACTATACACATATACAACCATATACACATAACATATTCACGTATTCCTTAATCCTGAATAATTCACCTAAATCCATCACAGAATTTTGAAATCCTCAAAATTCCTTCTTAAAAATATCAAACGCATACACTTATTTTCTGTTTAGGTTCTAATATAGAACCTTAAATCAATTAATTAAAATTTTAATAATATTTTAAATTCTCGGTTTGTCACAAATTCAGAGTCCAGTTTCTGCTAACGGGCGCAACTGCGCTGTGTCCAAGGCTTAATTGGGCGCAACTGTTCCCAAAGTATGTCAAGTGTGACTGTTTTGACCTATTTTAGTAAAATAGGCATAACATTTTCATACGACCTCCGATTGAGGCGATTCAAGATGATCCGGACGAATATACCTACACCTTTTATTCTTTAAGTTTTTCAATTTGAGGTCTGGAACAGAGGTAAAAATTGTCATCTTTAGGACTGTTGTGTTTTCGGGGACAATCGGAGGGCGTCGGGCATGCACGTATGCAAGTGTAGTGCTTATGACAATAAAAGATGTTGTTTTAAGTTATAAATCATGAATGTTAGTAAACATAATGATTCTTAACATGAACAAATAATGTATTAGATAAGTTGTATAAGCAGACTAAGCATACACAAGAAAGAAAAATCGGGGTCACATACTAAGCATGCACTAGTTGATAAATTACAGAATCTGGTTTAGATGGATAAGGGTCTGACTATAAGGCCTAGCTGAGGTTGTAGTACACTGAGTAAGGGTTAATTATATATAAGAAGGAACAAAAACGGACATGTAACGAACGAGTTACGTTAAAAACGAAAATAACATTTTGTTAAAGAAATTGTGAAGATGAGTTTTATAATTCTGTTTGAATTAAGATTTTGGGTGATGATAAATTTTGATGATTAAAAATATGTTTTGACATATATAATTAGTATAGATATGTGTTATCATATTTTATGCATAATTAACCATTTAAGATCAAGAGTTGAGATAAGTTAATATATGCACATAAGGTGCTCGATAAAATGCCTAAGAATAATAGTGTTTCTAAACTTTGGTATACAAAGTGTCTAATTAATGGCTAATATTGGATGTTATGTGCATCTGAGTATGAAAAGATGATAATACAAGAATAATAATGGAAAGAAATTGAAAATGGCGATTTTTGATTTTTGAAGGAAAATTAAACTTGTAAACAATATGTTGAATATGCATTTTTGAAACCAAAGTGGTATAATAAAATGGTGTGATATACGCACATTACACTACAAGTGCGATGGTCTAGCATGTGTGGTGATGAAAATTAAAATAAAACCGAGTTGTATATAAAATAGTTAGATGTCTATAAAGACATTATAAAGGATAATAAGATAAAGTAAGGTCTTAGAATAAATTTGACCATGAGATTGAGTATTGATTTTATTTACTATCAATCTCACATACAGTGTAGGTTGTGCAAGGATGCGAAGTATTAGCGTGTTGGTAAAACGCCGGTAAAGGCAAGTCTTTCAGTTCCTTTTTGCTATGTGAACTTGATGATGATCTGCTTTAAAATTTTAGTGTATGATGTATTATATATGTCAAAAGTATGAAATGTGAAAGTCAATCTATGACTATGATGATTGAACTATGAATGTTGATTGAGTAAGGAACTCAATCTTTATAGTTGTTATGTGAACTATAACATGTATGCTATGTTTGTTTATGATTATTCTTGTATGTTTAGCATGTTATTATGTGCTACGTGATGCATGAAAACTGTTAGATTTTGTTGAGCTGTCGAGCTCATTCTTGCAAATAACCATTTTTGCAGATTCAAGAATTGAAGGTAATGCTATGTGCTACTTGATTGATATGGATCAAAAGTGATATATGACGATTTAATATCCTAGCTAAGTTGTTATTCTTGTAAACCATGTCTAATGTTTCGAATAATGTATTAATGTTGAATTATAATATTATTTTGTAAATGTAAACTATTGTAGTATTAAAATGATTCTGAGATATTTAGATGTAAATGTTGAAGGTTTTGGGAACGAGGATAGTTTGTAATAGAAAATTTTAATTATTCCGCAAATTTCAATGGTTGTATTATCGTTTAATAATATAAAATTAGATGTTGAATGTATTATTAACAACCGATGTCGAGAATTAAATTATATGAATTTTGGGGTGGTTAAAGTTGGTATCAAAGCTGTAGGTTATAAACCTTAGGTAGGAGTACCTTAGGTTATAACCTTAGAGAAGGAAGGTGAATATAATGAAAGTATAAGCTCAAATAGAGTTTGAACAATAAGAAGTAATTTAAGAAACGTATAGAGAAGGGATTAAAAACATGCGTGAGAGGATTCAAAGAAGAATCTCGCAGAGTTATGGGGAGACCCAACTCCAATAATATGGATGTAAGGTGATAATAAATAGATAGTGTCTATAAGAAGAGAATGATAAAGAAGTTAAGAATAAAAAATGTTATATTTAAGTATGGTATAATTGTACTCTTTAATGGTTGATGTATGGTATCTGGGCTAAACGATTCCTTCATAGAGCGGAGGTATATACGAACTAGTAACTCGGAACCTAGTTTGTTGGTTGTTTGTGGGAAACCACTCAGCATACCATATTGAAACTATTAGAGACTCGATGTGTACCAAGTGTAGAAAATGGATACATATGATGAAAATGTGGAAATCGATTGGAATTTTTAACAATGTAAATGAAGTTGGAAATTCTTGAAGCAGGAATTGTTATATAAACAAGAAGATTCAAAGAAGAATCTTGAAGAGATATGTAGATAAGAAATGGGAGTTACCTAACTCCAATAGCCAAGATAACGAATAATGTCGTTAATGAAAGGAAAGAAAAGAGATCGTAAAACAAAACGATCATGAGTTAATAAAAGAATTTTAAGGGAGATGATTATAGAATAAGATCACAACGTGATCTGTTTAAGGTATAAAAGAAAGATGGTCTGTAATGATTGAATAATTATAGCTTGATGCTATAAAGATGATGTACTATGAAATAGTACGAGATAACTCACGAGGAGTTATAGATGATGTGATACGAGGAATTCGTATCGAGCAAAGAGCAAGTTAAGAGTAAGATAAAGCTAGGTGGGATTTCAATTGAGGACTCGTGTGATGGCTGAGTTGTACAAATCTTTGTATGGGCGATGGTTTTGTTCTTGCACTCAGTTTATCATATTGATAATCATTGGAATATTGGTGTCGCGCTATCAAAGTATATGTGGTGAAAAGGTGATTCTTTTCTCATGTGTATGTTTGATAGTTAGAAAATATTAAGATTAGACAGATATTATTAGGATTAGGCGCGGTTCTTAAAACTAATGCATATGGTAAGTTCGTGACTCATAATAATATGGTATGTTTTGAAACCCTCAGCGAATGGACGCCTATGGTCTGACTAGGATAAGTTCTTAAACTCATATTATTGTGGAAAGTCCTAAACTTCCAATGTGCAGTAAGTTTGATGAACTGAGGTATAATTAAGTTATGAATGAAAAATAGAAGATTATTGGAATAGATAGAATTATTAAGCAATGGATCAGTATAGAAAGTGGAGACATAAATTTTTCTAAATCTTCTAGCTATGCTAGACTTCAAATTTTTGACATCAAGCTAAATTCGTACTATCTGCCTTTTTAAAATGAATTTTTACTCTCAACGCATGGTGATAAATGTGTATGTGTGGACTTCGGGACACTGACACATCGTTACCTGTTGAGATATGATATCACTAAAACCGATTTTCAAAGATTTTTGAACTATTTAAAGAATAGTCTATGCTAATTTTTTCAGCTAGACGAAAACGATTTGAAAATATCAAAATGTATTTTATATCATTAATGCATCATGGAACCTGGTGCAAAGATGATAAAAACAATGGAGTTATCAATGCAGAATTTCTTAGTGTTGGATGTGATCTAAGGATCGTCAGCCCACTATGGTAAGATGTAGTATGACAAAGTCACAAAATGACGGAATCCTCAAACGGACTGAAAATACAGTGCGGTATCATGACGTCATAAAAAGATTTTTGAGGTTTCTTTAAGATATGAGAATATATATATGTATATGTATATTTCGATTGGTGTCTGAATTGTTGTAGAAGTCTATGCTATTTGATTCAGCTAGACGATTATTGAAAGATGTTCATGAAATTCAAACGTTCATTGAAAAGTTATGCCAAACCAAATTATTTTGGTGCGGATTCAGATGTTGAAAAGTGGAGGTGAACAACCCTATAAGGGGACATGTTTTCGGGGACAATGGTTCCGAGCGTAACGCATATAATCGTTACAAAACACTACGTTGTGGCCCAACGTAGTGGTACAATAGGCTGGCCACCTAGTGTACGTGAGGAGGGTGTTTTCAGTCTTTGTGATTGATAAACACTCTGGTTTGTAGTGTGAAGGATTGAATTGAAGCACTAGTAAACCAAGAATAGAGTTCACGGTCTTGTGACCCCTTAGCATGATTTGGAATCTTTGGAATTCTTGTTATTCATATCGCTTCCCAATTATTGAGCAATTGTGGAAGATTCTTATTATTCTGAAAGGTGAAAAGTGGAAAGGATGAGAAAAATTAAGCAAAACATAATAATTTCCAGAAAGAAGAGAAATGTGAAACTCTTAGAAGAGGATGAGGTGAGGAATATGATGGTCTTAGAAAGATCTTTAGCGAAAGAATTGGGTTGCAGAACCTAATGAATAAATAGATAGTAACATAAAATCTATTTTGATAGATTGACTGAATGAAGATTAATAAATAAAAATTTCGAGGACGAAATTCTTAGAAGAAGGGGTGAATGTAATGTCCCGAGAATTTGATCATATAGTATATGATAATGATACTTAGAAAAAGATAATGAACGGGTCAAAGAATTTGTAATACTCAAATATAATTGAGTCTAAGTAAATGTTATGAAATAAAACTTATAAGAATTTATTATCAAGAATGGTGAGAGTAAAAAATATAAAACCTATATTAAGGTAATGTGTTGAAATTATTTAATGAATAGATTTGAGGAAAACCTGAGTAAGGTAGGGTTTCGGTGATTCCGAGTACGGAATCCTTATAAGGAGGGAAGGATGTAACATCCCAGATTTTTAGAATTTATAAATGAGAATTTTATAAATAAATGTATTATTTATGAGATATGTTGGGTGTGAGTATGTGTATGTCATATATTGTAGAATATGTGAATTGATGTGAAGAGAATGTTATATATTATTTTAATATATATAAATATTTAATTGAATTATTTATTGAGTTAAATAAATAAATTTTGTTTTGATTATAGAGTAATGTAATTAAGTGTAGTAGATTAATTAAATGAATATTTAGTATTTAATTTAATTAATATAATAATTTTATGTTATAGTTCTAATTTAATTGAGATAATTAAATTAAATGAGTTATGTGATGATTGTTACATGAAATTATAATTAACAAGTAAATATAATTATGTGACAATTTGATGAGATTGATTGATGTTAAGCTATTGATTAATTAAAATAATGAGTATTTGCCAAACATGGTCTTAGGCTTTTCAAGTTCAAGTTGGTGTAACCTATGTATTAACTAGTAATTAGTATATCTAATAATTACTAGGAGTAACATATATTATATATTACTAGTATTATATATTATATGTATATACTACAAGTTAGTACGTTAGTTTTAGAAAACAAACCAAAGAAAGAAGAAGAGAGTTAGAGAGAGTTGTAGGAGAAGAAGAAGAGGAAGAAAAAGAAGAAGGGAAAGTTTTGAGAAGACAAAACAAGCCCTATTATCATCATCATCTCCATCTCTCTCTTAAATTCATATTACTAAGGTTTTAATCTAAATTCTTTGTTTTAATTATATTTTTATGTTCTTCATAATGTAGGAGAAATTGAGAGAGATAGAGAGAAATAGAGGAATTGAGATGAGCTAGAAGAAGAAGAAGAAGAAAAAGCTAGAAGAAGGTAACTTCTAAACTCTTATTTAATCTTTGATTTTTTGGGTAGATTTATGTTCTAGGGTAGTAGATCATGCTGAATCTTGTTTGTATAGGTTTAATCTTGGATTATCAAGAATCAAACAAGAGGATTCAAGAAAGAAAATGAAATGGAAAGAGAATTTGAAGAACAAAATTCGTAGGTTTTGAGTAATTGTGGATAAATCTTGTAAAATTCATACCTCTTTGGGTATATTGAGTTAGAAAGTGAGTCTTATATCAAATCGAAGATATATGGAAGTAAGCTACATTCAGAAAGTGGAATAACATGAAAAATCTTTGTAGATTTCTTGCAATGTCTATTTTAGTAAGGTTGGTTCGAAGAGAAAATAATCTGTCCAGAAAATCAAAACTGTTACGGTTTTTGACTTTGAAAAATTCATATAAATTTGTGTGTTTTGAATCTGAAGAAACTAAAAACTGAACAGTTGTAGATATGGAAGTTTACTAGCTAGACTCGCAAAATTGAGCCATTTTATGGACCGGATCATGTCCGAAATAAATTGTTTAGTAAGGATGTCCAGAAAATGAAATTTTCTAGACTAGTTGATAAATTACAGAATCTGGTTTAGATGGATAAGGGTCTGACTATAAGGCCTAGATGAGGTTGTAGTACACTGAGTAAGGGTTAATTCTATATAAGAAGGAACAAAAACGGACATGTAACGAACGAGTTACTTTAAAAACGAAAACAATGTTTTGTTAAAGAAATTGTGAAGATGAGTTTTATAATTCTGTTTGAATTAAGATTTTGGGTGATGATAAATTTTGATGATTAAAAATATGTTTTGACATATATAATGAGTATAAATACGTGTTATCATATTTTATGCATAATTAACCATTTAAGATCAAGAGTTGAGATAAGTTAATGTATGCACATAACGTGCTTGATAAAATGCCTAAGAATAATAGTGTTTCTAAACTTTGGTTTACAAAATGTCTAATTAATGGCTAATATTGGATGTTATGTGCATCTGAGTATGAAAAGATGATAATACAAGAATAATAATGGAAAGAAATTGAAAATGGCGATTTTTGTTTGTTGAAGGAAAATTAAACTTGTAAACAATATGTTGAATATGCATTTTTGAAACCAAAGTGGTATAATAAAATGGTGTGATATACGCACATTAAACTACAAGTGCGATAGTCTAGCATGTGTGGTGATGAAAATGAAAATAAAATCGAGTTGCATATAAAATAGTTAGATGTCTATAAAGACATTATAAAGGATAATAAGATAAAGTAAGGTCTATGAATAAATTTGACCATGAGATTGATTATTGATTTTATTTATTATCAATCTTACATACAGTGTAGGTTGTGCAAGGACGCGAAGTATTAACGTGTTGATAAAACGCCGGTAAAGGCAAGTCTTTCAGTTCCTTTTTGATATGTGAACTTGATGATGATCTGCTTTAAAATTTTAGTGTATGATGTATTATATATGTCAAAAGTATGAAATGTGAAAGTTAATCTATGACTATGATGATTGAACTATGAGTGTTAATTGAGTAAGGAACTCAATCTTTATAGCTGTTATGTGAACTATAACATGTATGCTATGTTTGTTTATGATTATTCTTGTATATTGAGCATGTATTATGTGTTACATGATGCATGAAAACTGTTAGATTTTGCTGAGCTGTCGAGCTCATTCTTGCAAATAACCATTTTTGCATATTCAAGGATTGAAGGTAACGCTATGTGTTACTTAATTGTTATGGATCAAAAGTGATATATGCCGATTTAATATCCTAGCTAAGTTTTTATTCTTGTAAACCATGTCTAATGTTTTGAATAATGTATTAATGTTGATTTGTAATATTATTTTGTGAATGTAAACTATTGTAGTATTAAAATGATTCTTAGATATTTAGATGTAAAGGTTGAAGGTTTTGGGAATGAGGATAGTTTGTAATAGAAAGTTTTAATTATTCCGCAAATTTCAATGGTTGTTTTATCATTTAATGATATAAAATTAGAGGTTGAATGTATTATTAACGAACGAAGTCGAGAATTAAATTGAATGAATTTTGGGGTCGTTACATCAAGGCTAGTCTTTTAGTTCCTATTTGCTAATGAACTTTTTTAAATCTTTATTGAAAATAGCATGATGTGTTATATATATGTTGAAAGCATGAAACGTTAAAGCCAATTTATGACTACATTAATTGAGTAATGAATTCTGATTGAGTAATGAACTCAATCTTTATACTTGTTATATGAATTACAACATGTATGTTATGTTAGTCCAATGTTTATGAGATGTGTGATAAGCATGCTATTATGTTTTACGTGATGCATGAAAACTGCTAGATTTTGCTGGGCTATCGAGCTCAACCTTTTAATAACCACTTTTGCAGGTTAAAGATTCAAGGTAAAGTTATGTCCTACTTGAAAGACATGAATCAGATGTGATACTTGAAGATTTATACACTTGGCTGAGTTATTATTACTTGAATCATGTTTAACGTTTCGAATAATGTATTACTGTTGAATTTTAATATTGTTTTGCGATGTAAACTATTGTAGTATTAAAATGATTCCGAGATATTTAAATGTAAAGGTTGAAAGTGTTGGGAACGAGAATAGTTTGTAATATAAAATTTTAATTAATCCACAAATTTCAATGGTTGTATTATCGTTCAATAATGTAAAATTAGAGGTTGAATGCATTGTTAACGACCGAAGACGAGAATTAAATTATTTAAATTTTGGGGTCGTTATAGTTGGTATCAAAGCTGATAGGTTAGAAACCTTAGGTAAGAGTACCTTAGGCTATAACCTTAGAGAAGAGAGGTGAAGATAATGAAAGAATAAGCTCAAATAAAGTTTGAACAATAAGAAGTAATTTAAGAAATTTATAAAGGAGTGATTAAAACAAAAGGAATATGAATGTGGGGTTACCTAACTCCAATAATAATGATGTAAAGTGATAATAAATATATAACGTCTATAAGAAGATAATGATAAAGAAGTTAAGAATAAAAAGCTATATTGAAGTATGGTACAATTGTACTCTTTAATAGTTGATGTATGGTATATGGGATAAACTATTCCTTCATAGAGTGGAGTATATACGAACTAGCAACTCGGAACCTAGTTTGTTGGTTGTTTGTGGGAAACCACTTAGCGTACCATATTGAAACTATTAGAGACTCGATGTGTGCCAAGTATAGAAAATGGATACATATAATGAAAATGCGAAACTCGAATGAAATGTTGAGCAATGTAAATGAAGTTAGAAATTCTTAAAGGAAGAATTGTTATATAAACAAGAAAATTCAAAGAAGAATCTTGAAAAAATATAAAGATAAGAAATAGGAGTTACGTAACTCCAATAGCCAAGTTAATGAATAATGATGAATAGACAAAGTCTGTAAGATTAAAAGCATAAATGAAATCGTAAATGAAGAAAAAGGAAAGAAAGATGATCGTAAAACAAAAACGATCACGAGTTAATTTTAAAAGAAAGATGAAAGATGGTATTGTGACGCACCCAAAACAGGTATACATCACCCATCTTGAGTCGCCAGATACATGGTACAACAGTCGTGTAAAATACGACAAAACATAGCTGGGAGTTTAAACAAGAACATTGTCATCTAGACTGTAACGATCGAGAAATTCGGATCTTATTGTAAAATGATTTTATTAAATTAAATAATAATAAAATCATATTACATGTGTTATCAAGATGGTTGTCATTGTATAACCTATTGATGTTAGAATGTCGTAGTATTTGAGCTACGTGGATGAATTAAAGTGTTTGAATTTCCAAGACGAAAATATAAGTTTTCCGATAAATTTTTTGAAACACACTATTCATCTAAGATTTGCGGGATATAATTTTAGTTTTAGAAATACGAATGATGGAATAACAAGGTAAGATGGATTATGTAATAAAAACCTAGTTATGGAAAATGTAATAATTCGCTTGTGGACTTAAATTATAAACGTTAAGTAAAGCGAAGTGTTAAGGAATAAGTTATAATTGTATGATACTTGGTATTGTACAAAGTAATGAAAACAAGTATAATACGAAGTATTATATGAGTTTGTATGAAGGATAAAATACCGTATATAAATTCTATATGAATTAGAATACAAGAATAATGCATCAACTATATGTATATGTATTAAGAAATGTTAATGGACTTGGAAAGATTGATAAGAATTAATATAAGTCCAAGTGAATTAAAGGAAGAGGCCCAATAAGTGATTAATGAACAAGCTAGTGTTTGTTAATGTAAAGCCCAAGGATTTATTAATCCAAGCCCAAGCTAGAATCCATGGGTTGTATGACCCATGGGGCAAACCATATTGATATGGTTATTGTGGTGACCAAGTAATGTGGTGATCAAGTAAGTGTGATGACCAAGACTTAGGAATAATGACCAAGACTTTGAAGTAATGGCCAAGTATGAGATAAGAGAGTGGTTATCAAGTAATGAATAGTAAGGAGGTGGCTTAAGGAGGTGGGATTGTTTTAATGACCAATCTACCCTAACCTTGCAAGTTCTATAAATATAGAAGGCTTACAAGCCATTTGTTACTTGTTCAATTAATCCAACAAATCTAAAGTGCTTAAGTGTTAGAGAGAATAAGCTACAAATAAGTAACTTCCATAAGTAAGAAGAAGAAGCAAGCTACTTACCAAGACAACAAAAAGTAAGACTTCTTCTCTAAATTATCTTCTATCTCTACCATGATAGGTTGATAAGAAAAGATGGATTAAGAAACATGAATGATAAGAAGCAAGAAGAATGTATAAGTAATGAAATTAAGCCACATAAGTTGGAAATAAGTCATTTGAACTTATAAAAGTTATAAACTTATTATAAGTTAACCTTGAATGTTAAGTATGAAAATATGAACATGTGATGAGTTTAGTAAGAAAAGTGAATTAAGAACTTGTATGATTATATGTATCATATATACCTAAGTAAAGTTATATGTGAAGAACATGTAAAATATGATGATTAAGAAACCTTAATTGTCATAAGTCATGAATAATCAAATCTTAAGTAGTTTATAAATGACAAGTTATAAGCTCATGAAGAATAAGTCTAAAATCCAACAATGATTATAAGTTGATGTATTAAGTATGTTAAGATGTTCACATGATGAATGAAGTTCATTTGTAATGTTGAACAAATCATAAGAATGAAGAATTGCCGGAATTTGCACGATTGGACGATAAACGTCGAATACGTAAAATTCTCGGAATGGAAGTCAAATTTTGTGTTTGATAACGAGACCATTGTTTTCCAATAGAGACAAGTCATAATTGGCATTTAAGAGTTGCGGACTCAAAAATGACCGGATTCTGACTTAGAACGAAGAAACGAGCGTTGAACGTTCACGAACGTTTATCGTTTTCGTTAAAAATGAACTAATAGGTGAATTTTTAGCAAACGAAGTCAAATAGATTAAATTCTTGAATGATCATGTAGATTATGTAATTTGTGAACCATAGGCTTTTGAACGAGCCAATTCGGACTTATAACAAAGAAGTTATACGTCCGGGAAGTTCACAAAATTCACAAACAGAATTTGGTATCTGGTGCACAGAGTCGGTGCCTGGTGCTACTACGCCAACCCTAGTAAATGACCCGCAACACGAATGAACAAGAACAAGCATAATTCAAGTGTTCACCGCAGCGCGAACTATAGTACATATTGTGGCGCCATAGCGCCATGAACAGTACCAACAACCTCTGGAGAGTGGCGCCGCAACGCGGCCCATTAAGTAAGGACTCGTGCCGCAGCGCCAAGTCCAGGACAATGACATTAAGAGCTCAGCAAATACGAGATGTGAGTATAAAGTCAAGGCCGCAGTGGCATTGGCCTCAAAACAAAGATAGTAATGAACGTTTCTAAGTACAAAGTAAAGAAAACCTAATTGATTCAAAAGTAAACATAACTTAAGGAAGGTAATGTAACATTGTTTAAAGTTTGTTAAACCTTAAGGAATGTAATGTAAAGGTTGAAATAACCTAGTCAAATATAATGCAAGCATAACGATAAACCGGAATGAATAGTAACTGAATCTAATACACAATTAGATTGAAATGAAGGGTATGATATAGTTATATACATACTTGATTATATGTAACCTAATGTAAGGTATTATGTGATCATGTATTGTAGAGACTTGAACGACTTGAACATAAAGTTAAAATACCGTAGCAGATGCTAAAGGCAAGTATTCTAACTATTGTCTCAGTTCAATCTGAACAACTTTTTGAGAGTCATGTATTCTTTCGCATGACTTGAAGTATGTTGAAGTTGAAGCCAATTCCTTTGGCTAGACTTGATGTATTCTTAATTTATTCATGTATTATCAAATGTTACTATCTGTTGTCAACTACTTGTTATAGTTTTCAAAAGAAGACTGAAATGTTAAACAAATGGTTTGTCGGTAAAACGACAGGCACGTGAGGTTGCCAAATGCTTAAACGTGCATACGTTTAATGGATGTAGTGTTGATCAACATAGAGTACAATAGGATGATCACCTAGAAGTGCTCGTAAGTAATATCGGGCTTACGGACTTGCTTTCGGGTTGTCCTTTTCCAATAAAGAATGAATACTCGAGGTCTCTGATCGGAGTGAATGTTTTACTAAATACTGTTGTTATGGTAAAACATTTTGAAAGAAAAGATGAAGTGCTATTTTGAGTTATCCATAGTACTTCATAACTATTATTCAGTTATTGAAGATATACGATTTGTATGTGTCAAGCATGTTGTTATTAAATTTTTATACTTGCTGAGCTAGTTATGCTCACTCTTGCTTGAACCATAGAAATGCAGCTAAGACTGAATGTCCCGAAGGATCGAAAAAGGATAAGGGAAAAGCTAAGGCAGATTACTAAGGTGTCTTGTAATAGTATAGGTTTATTGTTGTAATTTAACTGATATTATGACAAAGAACCTTTGTAACGGGTATAGAACTTGGGAAATGTAAATATTACTTTAAATATATAGAAGTTATGTTCGTTCTTTGAGACTTTTCAATTGAATGAATGCATGAATGTTGTACAGTATAGCACCATCTGTTGGGTTGGAAGATACCCAGATTTGGGGGCGCTACAAGTTGGTATCAAAGCCTAGGTTATAAAGCTTAAGGGGGAAAGTAGAACCTTATAAGTCATAACCTTTAGAAAGAATAAAGAAGTAAAAGATGGAAAGTAACCCTATAAAAATGCATTATATTATGTTATGTATTTCTATTATTTACTGACGTGTACTAATCAAACTATATTGTTTTATTGTAGATGTCAGGAGAAAATGATATGTAAAGAGATATACATGTAGTAAGCGAGGATTCAGTTAATCGGGTAGAGATACTACCAAATCCCGTAGCCGTAGAACCAGAGTTGGTGACCATCGACTCGGGAGACTAAGATGATTTAGACTACATGTCTATATTTGAAGGCATGCTAAAGGAGGAGGTGGACGTGATGTCCTTTGATCAGGTTCCACCTACAGAGGAAATGTCTATGGGGGAATCAATGAAAGCACTATTTATGTCGGTATTGGATAGGAATGTCCATTATTGCCAAGAAGTTAAGGAGTTGAAAGAGGAACTCCAAGCTGTCCGTGAGGACAAGGCTAGTATGGAGGGAATGTGGGAAGAGGAGCATAATGATAGAGTTTTAGCTAAGGACATGGTCCGAGAGCTGAAATGTGAAGTCTTTGAGCTCAAGTAGGAGCTAAAGACTAATAAGAGGAAGTTGGAGAGGATGTCCTATATTCATAGGAGTTCTCATGTAGATTTCCAGCAGCAGGTAGCTGGATATCAGATAGAAACAGGGCAGACCCGACACACTATTAGTAGAGATGTAATTGCCGGTCTGGCCAGCAAGGATTTCGAGAATGCCCTACGACAGATTTAGTCTAGCAATAGCTAGAGTAGAATAGATATGTAAATATTATGTATCTAGTAGTGACGTAAAACCCTCTTTTATATAACAAAGGGTAGTCTTTTGTAAATCCCATTTTTGCAAAGTAATTCATGGATGGTAATGTAATCGCCTAAAAATGAGTAATGTAAACAATGAAGTGTTATACTACAAGTTATGAATCAATATAAATCTTTTTTAGGAATATGTTGAGTAATGAGTATGAGTTATTTTTTATTACAAATAATAACAAACCAACAAGAATAAAGTAATAATGATGTGTTGTTTTCTTAACAAACAAAATGCCGCCAAGAAGGAGACAACGAAATCGTATGCTTAATGTTAACCAACCGAGGGTGGTCAGGGTAATCTAATGCAGGAGTTCGTTAATCATTAACTTGGTGCATTTAATAGAATGGGGCTAATGTACCGTGATTCCCGGAGTAGTACTGAGCTACTACCTTTAAGGATTTCAAAAGTGTAGGTCCATGGGAGTTCAAGGAACTACGGACCTATAGAAGCCCGGACTTGGGTAAAAGAAATCGAGAAAGCATTTGTAATAGCAAATGTTGAGAAGGGTCAAAAGGTTGCCTTTGCAACCTATTTGATGAAATGAGAGGCCAACTTCTGGTGGGAGGCAAACCAGGCTAGGGCCGATATAGGAAACCTAACGTAGGAGAGGTTCAAGGAGATTTTCTTCGAGAACTATTTTCCCACGAGTATGCAAGGGAGGATGGAGATGAGGTTCCTAGAATTGAGATAAGGGGATATGACAGTTCCTCAGTATGCTGCCAAGTTTAATGAACTGGCACGATTCGCTCCACAGCAAGTGGACACTGTAGTGAGAAAGGCTAGAAGGTTCGAGCAGGGCTTGAAACCCTGGCTCTATAGTCGAATCTCTGTGTTCCAAAGTACTTCCTTTGAAACCATACTAGAAAAGGCAATAATTGCCGAAGGTGGGAATGAGGCTCTTAGCTAGTACCACAAAGATTGGAAGACCAAAGGCAAGGTTGATGGAGGAACCATGACCGAGGGAGCCAGTGGAAGTGGCGACGGTCAGAAGAGAAAGGGCTTTAACTCTGGGAATACCAGAGTAAAAGGTAAGGCGGTAAGGCGGTATGTTATAATTGTGGACAGGAAGGGAACATTTCGCCTAACTGTCCCAATCCGAAGAAGAATCACGGATGCTTTGTATGTGGATCTGTAGCAGCCCCTAATCCGGATCCGAAATCACCATGAATTCGGTACACTATTTTTATAACTGTTGCGGAAGATATAAACATAGATTGTTTATACAGTACACTTTACACACTATTCCCAAAATCGAATAACCTTAACTTAGACACAAATCATAAACTATCTAACACATAACAATACTAATTAAAACAACTTTTACAAATTAGCTGCACATTCTATCCCAAGCAAAACTTGGCATTATCCTTTTCTTGTATCCGAACGCATTCGCCTTATCTGCAATGTTTATCATGATATAGCAAGGGTGAGCATGAAAGTTGCCCAGCAAGTTTTAAAACAATTTAAAGATATATCATGATTGAAAGAGTCTGAATAATAAGCTGGCTATCCTTCACAATGTATTTGTGAATTAGCATGAATAAAATTTTGACTGAACAAGTATTGAACAGGAACAATAATATATCTGGACCAACTGGTAATAAAGGTGATCAGCCTTTCATACCTGACTTATACATGCAAGATGTACAGAGTACAATTCAACATGGCAATCAGAGATGATTAACCATATGTATATCCGAATGAACAACTCTTAGTAAAGTTAAGTAAAAGGAAACTTGCCTGAACCGTTGATTACTGTAATGCAATATAATAAGCTTCATCTGAGACCTAATATTAATAATATAGATATCCAATATTAGAATAATATCATCAAAGTATAATACTGTTATATATATACATAGAATAACCTAAACACATAACATATAATCCTATCAGTCTATTATACACATAAGACATAGCATCAAGGCAAACTATTGCAGTCCGAGTTGAAACCGACACAATTCTATCATTCCGACGGTCTAGTCAGACAATTCACGAGTTTAAGTTCAATTAAACTTTGGCTAAACACTAAACAATTATCACAGATAATTTTCTTATTAGTCAAGATAATTTTCATAGACTTGCAAAAATTTTCAGATAATTATTACCATTTATCTCAATTTTTCGATCATTAATAACGTATCTAAATGAATTAAATACCACATAATTCCTTAATCATTAATATTTATTTAATACCAAATATTAATGAAATACATGTCACAATATTATAATATATTTATAATATATCAAAGTATTTTTAATACTTTAAAATCACATTTATATGATTTTTAAACGATTAAATTCATTAACCGATAATTGATATTAATATTAAAATATTAATATTTTCATGACAAAATATCAAAAGTTATAGTTTATAACTTAAAATATTTTTATAACAAATGAAATCATTTTATATGATTTTTAAAGCATTAATTCTATTTTTTATAATTTATCTAATATATTTATTAAATAAATTAATTACCATTAATAATAAAATATTAATGAAATTTATCACAAAATATTAAAAGTCATCAAAAATAACTTAAAATATTTTCTAACAACATAATTTGATTTTTCATGAATTAAAACAATTTTAAATAATTTATATAATATTATAATTAAATAAATAAATACCTTTTATATTCCAAAAATACTAAATATTTTTGAAATATACTCAAAATAATTAAAACTAATTTTCGTGCTTTAAAATAATTTTTTATAATTTATTATGTATTTTTAATAATTAAAAACCATTTTTTCTATTTATTAAATAAAATAAATCATTTTAGAAAATAAGTGTCTCTAAAGAGCCCTATAGCGAGTTTAAACTGCCGCTATAGGTGTTCTTGAGTCTAAACCCGTAAACCTTGTCGCAATGGGCTAAGGTAGTAGTTTGACAAGATTCTAGATCGTGTTTGTAAGATTTTTCGGGTGAAATTCATCTTAAGATTGTATTAAACGTGTATGACTACCACCAAAAACCGATTTCTTGGCCATAACATATCACAACAATGAGATCTAAGCTCGAAAAGTATTATCGAGACTCGTTTTAGAATTTCGGGTTTACAGATTCAAGGTACCTACTTTGATGCTTTATACTTTGGAATCTATGAGTCGTTTATGTGATCTAAAGGCTCATTATTGTAGAGGAGATATCCGCTATAATAAAATATCAACATCTAGATCTAATAACAAAGATATAAAAGAAATCTTGGTCGGTCAAAGTAGTGATCAAGAATCAGGATCTTGATCTTTCCGGGTTTTCCAGAAAGTTCATATTGCTAATCCACAACGCTTATTTCGACAAAGTTGAATTTCTAAGATCCTGCATGATCTGGGTAAGATAATGACTGTGAAGTGTAGATCACATGTCGACTACAACCTTATAGCAACAACATGATCAAATAAAATAACGTGAAGCAATATTAAAGGCCTCAAAAGTCGTTGTCGAATCTGAAATTCGGTTTGCCCGAAACATTCTCTCATGGTTTGATCAACCATGTTTGACCATCTATAACGTTTGATCTAGAAAACGCTATAGGCCTGATTCAAGTTCTAGAGTGACGACAACATAGCATACTACAGATTTATTACATAAAATAACACTAACACGTAACATACAATGATTTATGGCCTCTGACATATGGTTGTCAGGCCATTTTTCAAAATTTTTCCAGAAATTTTAAAACTTCATTTTCGTGTACTTTGATGTTATGGATCTATGTTATTACAACCCAGATCACTCAATAACATCATAATACACAACTTTAAACAATAAATTACAACAAATAACATAAGATCAAAGGATTTCTAAGAATTAGGGTTTTTACCACTTTTAGGCTTTGATTTTGATTCTGACTTCTTGAATCTGTTCTTGACTTGCTAGATATGATATTATCTGAGCTTCACACTCCTTTTCACCCTCATACCCGAATTTTAGAGATAGAGGATGGCTAGGGAGAAATTGAGAGTAAAGTGACTCTTTCTCTCTCTTTAATTATTGATAATAATTGATGCAAATTGGAAATGGCTGGCATTTAGGGTCTGATGTTCAGATGTTATAGCCAATATCTAAGTTGCAATTATTGACTTGCAAGATTTGGTAGGATTCTCTAGCAATAATTCACCAAATGGGACAAAAAGGGCATTTTGGTAATTTCACTTTTAATTTCAAGGGCATTCTATACATTAGCTACAACCCTTAGGGTTTGACTATTAGGGTTTGACCATTAGGGTTTAACCCTTAAGGTTAAAACCTAAGGTTCCCAAAAATCCATTTTCTGATATTTTCAAATTTAGGTTTTCTAACTAGAAAATTAATATCTATAAATTATAATTAGGATCTTCAAATTATATTCTAATTTCCCAATTATAAATCGTTATTGACAATTAGGATTAAATAATTCCTAATTAAAATTACTAATTTAGCAATTAATTCCATAACTGTACATTAGGGTTCCTGACAGAACAATTAGGGTTTTAAACCATAAAATTAGGGTTTCTTATAAATTGCAAGAATTTTCTAACTGAACGTTGACGTTCTAATAATATTAGGGTTCAACTTTGATAAAATTTATCTGGTCAACCCTTGACCCTTAACCATATTTTGTACACATAAATGACCATATACACAGATCATATTCACATATAGACTTAATCCTAAATAATTCACCAAAATCCTTCACAGAATTTTGAAATCCTCAAAATTCCTTCCCAAAAATATCAAATGCATACACTTATTTTCAGTCTAGGTTTATTATTTAACCTTTATTCAATAATTTAAGATTTAAATAATTTTTCTAAATTCTTGGGTCGTCACATTCACCCCTTCTTCTAAAAATTTCATCCCCGAAATTTACCTTACACCATACATCATTCATACACAGCATCACATGCTACCCAATACATTCCTCACCAGAGTAAAAATTTCAAGTATTGCTGAGAGTTTTCTAGACTATTCTCTGTCATTTTCGCAAAGGTTATATGGAAATTCATCCGCAAACCGTCATAACTTACGGACATAGTGGGTAATTAACCCGATATGCCCTGTACTTATCAAGTACTTCTGGTCAACTCTGTTTCTCGTCTCTGCCATAGGCACAAAATTTTTCCTTAGTCTTATTAGATTCCGCACCAAAATAATTTGGTTCGAGAATTTCTTTCAATGAACACTTAGAGTTTTCATAAACATTAGTCTAGCTGAATCGAATAGCACAGACTCATATCAATAATTCAATTCAATCGAATTATTTGGGTGTAGCCAAACCCCTTTGGCAAATTAAAATTTTTGAAAATATTTTTGAGAATGACGTCATGATGCCGTACTGTATTAACAGTCCGTTTAAGGATGCCGTCATCGTATGACTTTGTCATAACACATCATACAATAGTGGAACAACGATTTAGATCAATTCAACACTAAGTATTCCTGCATTTACAACTCCATCAAGTTTTTATCATCTCTGCACCAGGTTACATGTTACATAAGTGATAAATAAAAATATATTTTGATATTTCAAATCATCTTCGTCTAGCTGAAACAATTAGCATAGACTGTACTTTAAACCGTTTCAAAAATGATTACGAGTCTACACACACATTTTTTTTAAAAGCACATAGTGCGTATTTAGCTTGATGTCCAAAAAGTTCGAAGTCTAGCATAGCTAGGAATTTTTGAATACCTATGTCTCCACTAATAATCATTTTCTTAAACAGTCTATCTATTCCAATTATCCTTAATACTCCATTCACACAAAACTATACCCAATTCGTCAAACTTACCACACTTATGAGTTCAGGAACTTGCCACAATCATATATGTTTAGGAACTTGTCCTAGACAGACCTTTGGCGTCCATTCGCTGAGGGGTTCATAAACATTTCATTTAATTTTGAGTCACGATCGTACCATAAGTATGAGTCTTAAGAACTCGTACTTAACCTGATATTCTCTACCAATCACCTATCTATCTGTTATACACATGAGAAAAGAATCACCTTCTCAACATGCATATATCAAATAGCGCGACGCAGACATTTCAATGATTATCAGTGCCAGAAACTAAGTGGTTTTCACACCAAGTACAATTCAACTCTCATACGAAGAATCATACAACTCAGCTGCTGACATGAGTCCTCAATTGAAATCCCCACCTAATTAATCTTAACTCCCTTCTCAATACGAATTTCATTCAACTTGTATTCATAATGCTTTACTGATTATGTACCAATTCATAGACACACAACAATCTTGCTGTAAGCTTGTCAATCATTCTCTCAATCCATATCAGATCATGGGGTGATCTCATCGTATATATTATGATTCATTTTTATTCTGTGATCGTTTTGCTTTTCGATCTTCTATCACTATACTCTTAGTCTTTTAGACTCTATCTGTTCATCACTACTATTCAACTTTATTATCAGAGTTAGGGAACTCTGTAAATTATACCCCACCGAGATTCGTCTTTGAATCTTACCGACACACTAACTCTATTTGAGTTAGTACTTATCCTAATCACTGCGGTTATTAGTCTCAGGTATTCCTACCTAAGGTTCATAACCAACAGCTTTGATACCAACTGTAGCAGCCTCTAATCCGGGTCCGAAATCACCGCGGATTCGGTACACTATTTCTATAACTGTTGCGGAAGATATAAACATAGATTGTTTATGCAGTACACTTTACACACTATTCCCAAAATTGAATAACATTAACTTAGACACAAATCATAAACTATCTAACACATAACAATACTAATCAAAACTACTTTTACAAATTAGCTGCACATTCTATCCCAAGCTGAACTTGGCATTATCCTTTTCCTGTATCCCAAGCTGAACTTGGCATTCTAGACATTGGCTACAACACTTAGGGTTTGACTATTAGGGTTTGACCATTAGGGTTTAACCCTTAGGGTTAAAGCCTAAGGTTCCCAAAAATTAATTTTCTGATATTTTCAAATTTAGGTTTTCTAAATAGAAAATTAATATCTGTAAATTATAATTAGGATTTTCAAATTATATTCTAATTTCCCAATTATAAATCATTATTGACAATTAGGATTAAATAATTCCTAATTAAAATTACTAATTTTGCAATTAATTCCATAATCGTACATTAGGGTTCCTGACAGACTAATTAGGGTTTAAACCATAAAATTAGGGTTTCTTATAAATTGCAAGAATTTTCTAACTGAACGTTGACATTCTAATAATATTAGGGTTCAACTTTGATAAAATTTATCTGGTCAACCCTTGACCCTTAACCACATTCTGTATACATAAATGACCATATACACAGATCATATTCACATATAGACTTAATCCTGAATCATTCACCAAAATCCTTCACAGAATTTTGAAATCGTCAAAATTCCTTCCCAAAAATATCAAACGCATACACCTATTTTCTGTCTAGGTTTATTATTTAACCTTTATTCAATAATTTAAAATTTAAATAATTTTTCTAAATTCTTGGGTCGTCACAGGATCAACTGACCACATAGCAAATAACTGCCCGAAGAAGGGTATAAAAGGAAATAAGGGAACTAATAGCGGGAAGTTAGCTATTAGTGGTCCAGCTCTGCTGGGGAAATCCATGGCCCGCACTTTTAATATGACAGTCCAAGATGCGGTGGCATCAGGGGATGTAGTTGCATGTATTATTCCGATCAACAATATAAATGCATACATGCTATTTGATTCGGGTGCTACTTGTTCGTTTATAGCATGTGATTTTGCTAGACGACTAGAATTATTTCCCGAAAAATTGCCTATACCTTTGAACATTAAGGTAGCAAACGAAGAGATAATTCATGTTGAAGATATTCATAGGAGTTGTTGCGTAGAGGTACGTGGTTGTAAGTTATCGGTAGATTTGATACCGATAAAGTTAGGAGAATTCGACGTAATTCTCGGGATGGATTGGTTAATTAACCATGGAGCAATTATAGATTGCCAAAAGAAATGGGTAAGCATCAGGACATTGAAGCAACCTCCTGTAGTATTTTATGGTAGTAAATGTTAGATTTGTAATATTCAAGAACGCAATCAAATTGCATAAAAGTGCGGAAACGTGGAAAAATCAGAGTTTAAAATTTTTACAAACCATATACCCGGATCACCCTTTATGCACAATTATTAATTAAACGAAAAGATAAAGAATAAAATCATACCCTTGAAGATCGAGCTTCCTCAGGTACAAGTTCACCTCCAATCCTTTTCGCGTTCAACTTGAATCCACCGGGTTTGGTTCCTTCCTTTGATCAACGTTAGCCACCCAAGTGTTTGGCCTCTAGAGGTGATCCACCAAGAAAGAAAAAGATTCAAGAAGATGGGTGGTTGGCTAAACCCTAGTTTTTCTATCTCTATAGAAAAAGAGCGTACTCACCAACAAATTGGAATTATTACGTATTTTGATATCTGATATAAGACTCCTCTGATAAACATATCAAGTAACCTTATTTAATAAATAAGGTATTATTTAATTAAACTCTTTTAATTAAATGGGCTCCCTAATCTTATTAGGGATAACTAATTAAACTCCTTTAATTAATTTTCCCTCCTAATCCTATTAGGAATAAATGAGAGTACTTATATTAAATTAATTCCTAAACTCTTTTAGAAATTAAAATAATAATAATTGTAATAATATTAATAAGACTCCTCTTATTAATTTATATTTAATATTTCTAAAATATTAAATAATAAATATTAAGCTATTTAATTTATTCTATCACCATATATTAAATTAAATAAACTTAACATATTATTACGATTATGCCATTAACTTCTTAAATAATTATTCTTCCTTTTATGGTGTGACCCTTTAGGTTCTCCATATTAACCTAGGTGTTGAATAAATCAATTAGAATAATTTAATCTTATTTAAATAAATAAATTAAATAATTTATTTATTTAAATAAATAATATTTATTCTACAATAGGGATAAGCCTCCCTAGCGATCAACGACTTTCCAGATAATATAGATTTCAACATTAATCATTAAAGAACATTTGAGTAAATAGTTACAATCAGACAATTCAATCCTTCCACCATACAATGTCCCAATTAAATATAAGACATGGAATTACTTGTCAAGTCTTATTTTATTTAATTATATGTATTTCGATCCTTAAATGCACAACTCTAAATAATCCAATTAAAAACTCCTTTCTAATTTCATTTTGCCTTTGCCAAGGACTACTGGGTTGTCATTTATCGAATCACATAGGACATTTCTCTTCTTTTAATAGAAGTGGTAGATTCTTTATTGATCATACATTATCTCCATGTACAACTTATTATACCCAAGCATACCCTTTGATATACCCTAAGGGTCTTAAGGAATAAGTCAAAGTATAACTCATCATACACAAGATACTATGATGATCTCAAGTCCAAGGATCACTTAGACTACTATCACTACAGAATTCCTATTGACAAAGCAAGTAAAACTCCATTAGGTATTCCTTAGCGAGCCACGCTCAATGAACTTATTCTCCAATAAGCACCTACATACTTGCTTTAGTGTATCCACACAAATGATTATGAGATCAATCATCCTCATCCAATGAGCAAGCAACGTATGTACCAATCTATCCGGATTCACTAATCCCCAATTTAGTAATCCAATGATTGGGAACTATTTTAGTTTTAAGCTTTCTAAGAATTTAGATCTCATTAGAATGATCATCATCATTATTCTAAAAGCATTGCTTAAAACTATGGGTTTATCACATATTATAAAACAAAGATCATGTAGATAATTAAAAGCCTTTAATAAATTAATACTTTTTATTAATAAATGAATAAGATTGTTACAAAGTATATGCTTTATCATCAAACATGATTGGCTTGTGTGCATACTACTTTCAATCTCCCACTTGCACTAAAGCCAATCGTCATGGTAACTCATACTCTTCTTCTCTAAGTGACGATTATCCCCTTTGTTGGATAAGCTTTAGTTAATGGATATTTAATGTTGTTCATGAGAGTCCACTATCTCTATAGTGATTTCCCATCTTTCAATGATTCTAATAATCAAATAAAAGTGCCACAACACATGTTTAGATCCAAGATGAGACTTAGGAACTATTCCTAGTTCTGTAATGAACTTTTAATCCAAACAATCAACTTGCAGCTTCATTTATAGCTATATACTTTGTCTTTATCACTAAACCAGCAACTTTTTGCTGTTTGGAACCTTTCCAATTCACTGCACCATTGTTCAAGATAATGCTTTACCTTAAAGTGAATTTTCTATCATCTTGGTCTGTCTGAAAAACTTGAGTCTGCTAAGCCCTCTAGTTTTAATTTAGACCCACCATGAATATGATCACATCCTTAGTGCTGGTTAAGCACTTTAAGATGTTTTTTTCAGCGACTCATAGTGAACTTCTCCATAATATGACTGATCAACATCAGGTCTCGTACATTTCATTGCATACATGATTGTCACTCATGCGACCTCTCTTTTCAAGAGTCTGTGGGGACTATTAGGAGAGATAAACTCCAAGGGCTCATCAATATGAGACATCCCATGGAGTTTGCCATGCTAAACGACTTTAGCATCAAATGAATATACGTTCCTTAGGTTAAGTCGAGGAACCTTTTAAATCTATCTATATAGATTTGCATCCCCAATAATGATACTCTTCCCAAATCATTCATGGAGGATTGTTTAGACAACTTTATCTTTACTGATTGTAGCATTGGTATGTCATTCCTTATCCGTAGTATATCAACATATAGTACTAAGAATGTCACGATGCTCCCATTGACCCTTTTGTACACACTAGGTTCATTCTTATTTTTGATAAAATCAAACTCTTTTGATTGCCTCATCAAAACGAATGTTCCATATTTGAGAAACTTGCTTCAATCCATTTCTCTGAGTGTCTACAACACTTACCTCATCGTATGTAACTGGATCATCATCTTCTATGATGTGTACCTCATCATCATCATCTATGATGAATCCATACCTCCTAGGTATCTTCTTGTACTATTCCGTAATTACGATTGGTTGTGGTATAATAGGTACATCTCTGTGTTCCTCTTATTTGATTTATAGTGTTTTGTGGTTCTTGAACTCTTCAAGATCTATTATCCTCCCACTAGCCCCTTCAATGATAAACACCTTTATCTTAGAAGGCAGCGTGTTTCACAACAAACACCTTTTGCTAAGTAGGATTATAGAACATATACCCTAAACTTACTTTAGGATGTCCCACAAATCGACACTTATAAAATCTTGTCCCAAGCTTATCCTTTGAAACCTTTTCACGTAAGTTGGACAACCCCTTATCTTAACATACTTAAGATTAGGAATCCTCCCTGTCCATAACTTTTATGGAGTCTTGGGGCCGGATTTTGAGGTTACCATTTTTGTAGATATGCAGCCATTTCTAGGACATTATCCCAGAAGGATACTGGAATGTCGGTAAAATCATTTTGGACCGCACCATGTCCAACAAAGTACGATTTTTCATTAAGATACATCAATCAATTATTGCGTATCAGGATGTGTCCATTATGAGAAAACCATTTGAGATGATCTAGAAACTTATTGCACAAGTATTTATTCCTTGATCTAATCAAAGAATCTTAATACTTTGCCAATTTGTTTCACTTCTGAATTCTTTGAACCTTTCAAATAATTCACACTTGTATTTCAACAAATACATACATTCAACTCTTTGAATGATCATCTCCTTTTCTTATACTAGTTTGTTCAATTTGCAAAATTATTTTCATGTAAGTCAAGTATACAAAATTTATTAAGTAATATTCATTCTATACAAAACATTATTATTATAAATAGAACAACAATTGTTCTTAATTATAATACCAAAGATTTCATTGTCCAACAATAAAATAGAAATAATATTTTTAACAAGAACCTGGAATACAATAACAACTTATTGACTTAATAGATTTGCTCCGTAGTAGCATTGCTAAACTATAAGTTTCTATGGCTAATATGGCAACATTTGCTACATTTCCCGCACATATGATTACTTATATTTGATTAGCTTTCTACTTCTGCTTGGTCCCTTCATAAATCTATATTTTTGATAACCAAAGTTGGTATCCAATACCCAAGTAGAATATTGACTTAAAGAAAAATTTATTTCAAATCATGAACAAAAATCGTATTAGAAGAAACTTCACTAAGCTTCTTTGGTTAGCCTCTCGCAAGATGCTTCTCGCAGATTTCTTTCCAAATTGTCCGGGCTTATTGCGGTGGAAGCAAACTCCTTTGCTATCCGTATCAGTTTTGTTCTTATTATCCTTTGTTTTTGCCTTTCTATATACCTTCTTTGAATCGTTCTTCTTTTCAGAAGATCCTTTGGCCCCTACTAGTAAGACATGGTCTTTCTTGGTTGGAAAGTAACTCTCAACATTTTTCAACATGTTAAGCAAATAAACGAAGCTGATATCTAGCTTGTTTATATGAAAAATTCACAACAATTGTGAAAGGAGTCTGGGAGTGAGTGCAAGATCAAATCTTGGCTCAACTCTCCATCCATGACAAAACCAGTTGTCCTAATTGATCAATCAAATTGATTATGTTAAGAACTTTTATCTGTACTGTAGTGTCATCAGTCATTCTAGATCGGCAGAGCTCCTTAGATATCTGATATCTATCAGTCCTACTTTCCTCACCATCAACTATTTGATGTGCAGGAATATAGTAGAAGCATCCATAGTTTCATGCTGACGCTGAAGCTCGTTACTCATAGATGCGAGCATGATGCATTGAGCCAACTGTGCATCATCTTGCCACTTTCTAAAATATAGCAATCTCTTCCTCAGAGGCATTATCTGCAACCATTGCAGGGATAGGCGTATTAAGGACATAAGATAGCTTTTCAGCCATGAGAACTATTCTCAAATTCCTTAACCAATCTATTTAATTCTATTAGGTTAATTTAGCATCTAATATGCTACTTGATGATAGTAATTTAGACATTGTAAAATTTCAGTAAATGAATTTGTAATTAACAACATTTTAACATACATTCTTTTATTAATTACCAAAATAAATTAGGTCTTGTTTTAAATTGGTATCTCCCACTATTTTCTTCAAACTATATTACCTCACTTATATAGTTTAAGCAAAATCTAATTAAAGATTTGCTAGTGAGAATAAGGATCCCATTTCAAATGTATATAGCCTTGTGGTGACACAACAAACTATATATAAATAAATAGGTAGACAACTTTTGTCAATTACATCAACTATGCAACTCCTTTTCTTTTGCCTCTTAGATTATTTTGATCAAGTGGTGGCACATCCGAATCAAAATTATCCAAGTTAAGTCCGACCTAGCACTCCATATATTCAAAAAAGAAAATATCATCCTTGTGGTGACACAACAAAACAATATTATTCAATTTTCTTTATAAGCATCAAATGTGATAAATTAACATCTTAAATACTTAATACTTGCCTTGTGGTGACACAACAAACTCATATTAAATATTTAATACTCTATTAATTTTATCATGCTAGAAAGGCGACGTTCGATATTCCAAATATCTTTGAACGCTTAGGACTTAATATAAAAAATTGAGGGGTTTGTTATTAATTTGTCTCATCTTGTTTAATACAAGATGCATTATATATATATATATATATATATATATATATATATAAAATACGTATTATATTAATGAACATGCGAAGCGTGTTTGCATAATATATAATATATATAGTATAAGCATGCACATATAGAATACTATATTCTACCCGAATTGATTATGTACTTTTATTCTAGTTTGGTTCACTAGAGCCACCAAGTGAACCAAAAGTTCAAACCCTAGGGGTGCAAGAAATAATATTTAAATATAACTATTACATTTAAACCCGGGCTCCATTAAAACGGGTCTTCAAGCGCTCCTTGCTCCTTGATCTCCAATTTTTCAAAATTAATTCTAACTATTCCTATTACAAAATTATTTAAAATAAATAGAAACCTTGATCGTAAATCAAGGGAAGTACATAGGAGGGAATAGAATTTACATTAAGAAAAATTAGAGAAGACGAGGTATGTGAGACCCCATTTAATAAAACTCATACATTCATGCATCCAACTAAAATAAAATCCAATCACATTTGGTCAATAGTCCATAATCAATCCCATTTATTATCATACACATCATCATATGCATCAATAAATAACATTCATCTTATGAATAATAAACATTTAATATATATATTGATATCATTTAATGGGCAAATTTAATTAGTATAAAATCTAATTTTGAATAAAAATAAACTCCTTTATTTTAATTCAAATTTAAATTAAAATAAAACTATTTTATTTTAATTTATCCAATTTTGAATAAAATAAACTATTTTATTTTAATCAAAACTTTAATCAAAATAAACTCCTTTATTTTAATTAATTATGGAATCCAATTCCATGTAAAAAAAATTATTAAAGGAAACACGGATTATCTTTTCTATTCACAAATAAACTCCTTTATTTTGAATAATATGAAATCTTATTTCATATCTAAATAAACTCCTTTATTTAAGGAAAGATCGATTCTTTTTCCTATTCACAAATAAACCTTTTATTTTGAATAATATGAAATCTAATTTCATATCAAAATAAACTCCTTTATTTAAGAAAATTAGGCAATCCAATTTCAACTCCAATTAGTTATTATGGAATCAAATTCCAACTCTAATTAGTTAGCATGAAATTTAATTTTAAAATTAAAATAAACCTATTATTTTAAAAGTAAAATAAACTTTTTATTTTAAAATTAAAATAAACCTTTTATTATAATTATAAAATTATTAAGAATAATATATTATGTGACGCCCCCAAAATTAGGTATACGTCACCCATCTTGGGTCGCCACTTACATGGTACATAAATTCAAATACAACTTACTAATATAACTGTCGTGTACAATACGACATAAACTGTGAGTTTGAATACAAATATTATCTACTTGATATTATACAAACTCAAAATGAGTCCTCATTACAACTATTATCACACTATTTCACAGAATAGTGAGGACTACTAATGCTATCCTCTGGACCATTACTCCGTTCCCCGACTTCGTCCAAACTATGTTCTCATTTCAAGAGAATAATTGAAAAAAAGGGTGAGCTCAACTAGCCCAAGAAGAAATATTATGACTAAGATAATGCGTAATAAATTATCATTAGCCTTCAACAAAGATGTTAAACCGATAAAATACAATAGACAACCGGTTTAATCGCAGCGGAATATGCAATCCATTAAAAAAATCAAGTAAAAATAAAGTCTACTATCTTTTAGGTTTTAAAAGGTTTTCATCAATTTTATCACGAGACTCATTTTAATAAATAAACCACCACATCTAATCATCCCCGCACTACTGGCCAAGGATTTTCATCAAATTATCAATGGTCATGACTATACCGAATCACCCCGGTCATAATCATACCAAAAACTATCCATCATCGCACATGTGCCATCGAGGACTTTAGTCACATCATTTATATCAAGTCATGATTATACCGAATGATCCTCGGTCATAATCATACTAAGTTCATCTATGCACGTAAGCCAAAGATAACATAATATAACATGAGGATGATGACAATGACATAATAATTCAATAAAACAAGTTCAAGAATTATTTAATCCATGAATTATTAACGCCCAAATTGTCAACATAATATTGTTTTCGTAGAGTAAAATTCAAGAATGATCGGAAGAATATTTCCATGAAAAGAGATTTGGATGAAACGCAAATATCAAGGATAATCTACTAATTTCATGGAGTATAAGTCAAAGTTTTAACCAACTGGGTATAATAAAGAATGGAATAACAAAAGAAATCACCATGCATGCAGATTTCGTGACAGACAAAGTTATTCCAACATAATAATAATAACGGAACTGTGTCGTGAAATTCACAACCGGCTACAGGATGTTCCAATGTAATAATAAAGATGGAACCAGATCCGGTGTAAAACACACACGGATAGGATATTCCAACAGTAATGATAAAGACGGAACCAGTCCTGTAAAACACATGCATGTGATGTTCCAACAGTAATAATAAAATCTTAAACCAGTCCTGTAAAACACATGCATGTGATGTTCCAATGAATAATAGAAGAATGTCACCAAGTATAAGGTAAATCACAGATACAAAAGTTATTCCAATGTAATAATAAGCAATGGAATAACATAAGGATTTCACCAAGTATAAGGTATGCAGCGTATACAAAAGTTATGTATAGGGTATGCCACTTTTACAAAGTTATTCCAATGTAATAATAATAGTGAATGGAATAATGTAAAGTTCTCTTCAAGAAGAAAGAATAACACCCCTCACCGTAGTAAAAGAACCTGAATATAGAAGTAGTGAAGTAGCAGTAATACTCTTCTTCTTTCTATAATTTTCTCTCTATAGCTTCTCTCTATAATTTTCTCTCTAGAGTTTCAATGAATTCGTAAGAAAATAATGAAGGAATGAGCTTCTATTTATAGGAAAATGGAATGCATAAGTAACTAATCCATGAACGGTCCAGATTGATTTACTTTAATCTGACGGTCCATATTTAAAGAAAAATCTTTTAAATAAAATATAATATATTCTATTTATATAAAAACATTTTACTATGCAAACACTATGCAATACTATGCAAAACACTATGCAAAAAATACTATGCAACACTATGCATAATAAAATATAATATATTCTATTTATAGAATAACTTTAATAAAGTATTCTATTTTATATAAAAGATGTTTCGCTTTTATTACGTTAATAATACTTAATAAAACAAAACGTCATTATCGCTATAATAATTCATATTATTAATCGACAATAATGGAATCAAACCGAGTGACTTCTCACATAAGCATCAATAATCAATACCGCAGTGCTACTATGCAACCACACGACATCGTTTTTTTTACTACCGAAAGTAGTTCAACAAGAATCACAGTAAAACTTCCGCCGTTATTTCAATAAAATATTTTTGTCGTTTTCTCAATCCGACAATAATTACATTGCTAGGGTCCACCAATGATTGAGCCGTTGTACTAATATTCCCTCGCTAAACCGAATATTCCCCACCAATCGAATATAATATAACCACTTGCATACTTTGCAAAATTTATAAATACTACCCACAACTATAATATTATCTTAAATTCACACCATAATATTAAAAATTATTTCAACAAAATTTAAATCTTTATTGATAAAATCTGGGGTCTCACAATCTCCCTCCTTATGGAATTTCGCCCTCGAAATTAGGGTACGATACTGATATGATAAAGAGGTGAGGATACCTTGAATACCTTTATCGTTGAAAACATTAAATTCATTTTTGCAATCCGCCAAAGATATTCATTAACAATTCATCTTTGCACTATGTGCCAAAGATATACAATCGTAAAACCAATAATACCGAGACTCAAATTTTAATAGTATCACAACCATGAATTATCCATGCACTAATTGGCTAAGGATATTCGTGTTTTCAATTACTCGGTCATGATTATACCGAATAATCCGTGGTCATAATCATACCAAGTCTATCAATGCACTACTACCAAAGATGACTTTTACCACATCCATGAATTAATATTTCATTCTTTGAGACTCATTTCAATAATTAATCCATATCATCGAATCATCCCCGCACTACATGTGCCAAGGATATTCATTAGTATCACGACCACGAATTATCCATGCACTACTACCAAAGATAATCGTGTATTCATTAGTATCACGACCACAAATTATCCATGCACTACTACCAAAGATAATTGTGTATTCATTAGATATCACGACCACAAATTATCCATGCACTACTACCAAAGATAATTGTGTATTCATTAGTATCACGACCACAAATTATCCATGCACTACTACCAAAGATAATTGTGTATTCATTAGTATCACGACCACAAATTATCCATGCACTACTACCAAAGATAATTGTGTATTCATTAGTATCACGACCACAAATTATCCATGCACTACTACCAAAGATAATTATGTATTCATTATATATCACGACCACAAATTATCCATGCACTACTACCAAAGATAATTGTGTATTCATTAGTATCACGACCACAAATTATCCATGCACTACTACAAAAGATAATTGTGTATTCATTAGTATCACGACCACAAATTATCCATGCACTACGGCAAAAGATAATTGTGTATTCATTTACTGAGTTATGATTATACCTAACAATCCTCGGTCATAATCATACCAAGTCCATCTCACATACAGCCACAGATGACTTTTCAACATAATATAAGCATGAGGATAATGATATAAAGAATCAATCAAATGAAATAAAGGATAAATATTAAACATTTATAATATAATTTATCCAGATTCAAGAATATCCCCATGTTTTCAATCACTTAATAATCTCATAATCTAATATCATTAATATTATAATAATATTTTAATCACTTCTTAAATTTATAAACAATTTATCTTAATTGTTTACGCTTTTACCATATAATGCATTTAATCATTCAAAAATGTCATACTCATAAAATATCATCACCAATTATCAAATCCTCATCAAAAAAAATATGCATATACTCTATATAGGATTCTCTAGCCATAAAATCCTATTTTCAACTTTGTTACTTTCACATAACATATTTAACTCATATGTTCAGAATTAAACTATTTTCATAAAAATACCAAATCAGCCCCAAAAATATTTCTTTTCTGGGATTTAGCATAATATAGTCCCATAATGAAAATATATTTTTTCGAAATTTTAAAATTCATTTACTATTTTTAAAAATCAATTTCCACTTAATTCCTTAAGAAATTAGCTACCTCAAGTTTAACTCCAAAAATTCCCAAATCTTGGCAGGACCTTACACATGTTAACGTGAGCTTCCAGTTTAAATTTCATGGTCATCGGAGTTATAGAACTCCGGTTATAGCGTTTTTCGTCGGAAAAACCTAAATATTGAAATAGTCATAACTTGCTCATTTTAAGTCAGAATGAGCTCATTTTTGGACAGGAGGTACTTTATACCATATACTTTCATGTCCTAAAAGGCCAGAATTTTACTCATAATTTAAGTGGCCGAAACAGTCCCTTAAAGTTTCTGGACAGTAGCATTTTCGAAATTTACAACTTTGGCCTCATTTGCTAAAATCAGTCCACACAAAAATCTACAACACCTTTTCCAGTAATTCCACTTGGATTAGTTAGGTAACTCATAGATCTAACTCTAGAACTTGACCATACTCAAAAATTCAAAATATAATAGGAGATATGGTCAATTGAATTTCATGTTACATTTTTCACCAAAATCTGATTTTCAACTCTTTGTGATTTCTAAGAAACTTTCATGTTTTCACATACCAACCAACATAACTCATCATAAAACTTACTAATACTTCATATACCCATGATTTTCATTATTCCAATGCTTTTATTATGACTTTCATCATAAACCACGTAAACTGTTCATTTAGTTGAAGAAATATTTGAGGGTTTAAGAAATGGGTTTTTCTACTAGGGTCAATATACAAATTCGATTTCACGCCTAGGGTAGGCTAGGAAATCTTCAAGAATACGTCAAGAAATTTATTAATGATAGAAATATCATTCAAAATCATTATCTCATCCAAGACTTGGATAGTACGTCACATTGATACTAAACTGTGACTTCTATCCCTTAACCTAGATAGCACCTCACAATGATACCTATAAACTTGCCATCTTCATCATGATGTCGCCATGTAAAGTCCGCTTGCGTGCATTCCACACAAGGAAGTCAACAACTTAAAGGTTCGGGGCTCTTTACTTATGGCTTGATATAATAATGATGATTAACTTTAGGGTTTGGTTACTTTGAATTCAGATATAAAAGTTGGTTAGGAATATGAAAGCTAACAACCTTACAAAAAGAATAATGAGTAGTTAATCAATCTTTTTCAAAAATTACCTCAAAGGCAAGTATTTTCAAAGAGATAAGATCGACAGTAACGTGAAAGTGTTTATTTGAAACAACAAGATTAAAAAAAATAGTAGGAGGTAACGTAAGGCTCCTACTAACGAAGTTTCAACCAATAAGTCAAAGTCTAACTTCTCCTGAGTCAAATTTAAACGTTGAACGCAAGCAAGAGAGATAAAAGAATGGGTAGAACCGGTATCTAACACGGTATAGACTTCGCAAGAGCTTATGATTAACTTACCCGTGATAATTTTATTCGTGTTCCTCGTCACGAGAAAAAAAATGCTCTCTCTTAAACTACTCGGCTTTGGTTTGTCCGGGGACAAACCTTTGGTGCCTCCATCCTAGTTGAATTTGTCTTCAGAAACGACAAAATCGAGCTAAGTGACCTTCTCTTCCACAATTATAACATGCTTTGGACGGCATGGCGCAGTTCGGACTGATGTGTCCCTCTCCTCCGCATTTGAAGCATATAATATGTGGTCCTTCTCCTTCCTTGACAACAAAAAGTCTTTGGTCGACGTCTTTCCATCATTGTTGAATATCCTTTTCTTGAAATGTCCATTCTTATTTTTTGGCCCCGATTACCACCAAGTGGTTACCATATCCGCCCTGTTGATTCCCTCCACGCTTGTTGTCACCGCTCGATGACTACTTTCACCGTTATTATAATTTTGCTTACCGCTCTCTTTTTAGTTGCGTTGACTCGTTATCGCGCTCCACTAATCGAGCCCTATTTACAACATCCGAATAAAAACACGCTTTATGAGAAATAAGATGTTGACGATCTCCGCTTCAAACCTCTTAAAAACATTCGCCATTCTCTCTTCATTATCCACCAAGTGGGACGAATCGTGATAACTCCGCAAATTTTGCCTCGTATCGCATACACTGGCCATATTGTTTTGTTCCAACTTGATAAACCCCACCTCCTTCATGTGTGTAATACTTTCGTGAAAGTATTTGTCGTTGAATGCCTCCCGGAACTTCTCCCAAGATATTTTCAAGACAAAGAAGTTGAGTACGCTTTTTACCGATTCCCACCAAGAATCGCCTCCTCCAAGCAACATAAATGCGGCAAAGGAACCTTTTGCTCCTCGAGCATCCCAAGACATCAAATATCTTGGTAATCTGCTTTATCCATGCTTCCGCCGAAGTGGTTTTGCTCTCCCTTAAACTCCGGTGGTCCCAACTCCTTGAATTGTTTAGCGGTGACCGCCCGAGAGTTTTTCGTGTTTCCACCCACGCTTTTGGACAGGAGTTGCTTTACCGATGTTGCATGAATTCTAAAACCTTTTAAACGCATCGTCATTCATCAATTGATCGTTGTTGTTGTTTATGTGGAGGATTATCGCCATCCCGTTGCACATTGTCCTCGATTATTGATATGTGGAGAATCAATATCTCTCGTGCTCCATTGCTATTCTCAACATTCTCTGATGCCATTTTCAAACACCGCCACAAAATAAGGGTTAATTAACATATCACATATTATCCCTATACTACGACCGACCAATTAAATACCAAATAGCTTTAGGTAGGTCATACTAGCGAAGGAATTCCCTGCTCTCCCTCCTAGTACTATTCTCACATCTTCAGGATCATATCCTAAGCTCGATACCAATCGTGACTGGACACCAACTTGTGTCAAGACCTCACATTGATACCTATCGGTTTGCCACCGCAGAGCAAGGCCCCCTACGAGACCGGTGCATTCCCCATCAACAGAAGTCACCAATGAGAGGCTCGGGGCTCTTTACTTATAGCTCTGATACCAACTGTGACGCCCCCAAAATTAGGAATACGTCACCCATCTTGGGTCGCCACTTACATGGTACATAAATTCAAATACAATTTACTAATATAACTATCGTGTACAATACGACATAAACCGTGAGTTTGAATACAAATATTATCTACTAGATATTATACAAACTCAAAAGGAGTCCTCATTACAACTATTATCACACTATTTCACGTAATAGTGAGGACTACTAATGCTATCCTCCGGACCATTACTCCGCTCCCCGACTCGTCTCCAAATGGCTATGTTCTCATTTCTCAAGAGAATAAAGGAAAAAAGGGTGCGCTCAACTAGCCCAAGAAGAAATATTATGACTAAGATAATGCGTAATAAATTATCATTAGCCTTCAATGTTGTTAAACCGATAAAATACAATAGACAACCAGTTTAATTGCAATGAATATGTAATCCATTAAAAAAATCAAGTAGAGAATAAAGTCTACTTTCTTTTAGGTTTTAAAAAGGTTTTCATCAATTTTTATCACGAGACTCAAATTTTAATAAATAAACCACCACATCTAATCATCCCCGTACTACGGCCAAGGATTTTCATCAAATTATCAATGGTCATGACTATACCGAATCACCCCCGGTCATAATCATACCAAAAACTATCCATCACCGCATTATGTGCCATCGAGGACTTTAGTCACATCATTTATATCAAGTCATGATTATACCGAATGATCCTCGGTCATAATCATACTAAGTTCATCTATGCACGTAAGCCAAAGATAACATAATATAACATGAGGATGATGACAATGACATAATAATTCAATAAAACAAGTTCAAGAATTATTTAATCCATGAATTATTAACGCCCAAATTGTCAACATAATATGCTTCGTCAGAGTAAAATTCAAGAATGATCGAGAAGAATATTTCCATGAAAAGATATCGGATGAAACGCAAATATCAAGGATAATCTACTAATTTCATGGAGTATAGAAGTCAAAGTTTTAACCAACTGGGTATAATAAAGAATGGAATAACAAAAGAAATCACCACGCATAATGCAGATTGTGACAGACAAAAGTTATTTCAACATAATAATAATAACGGAACCAAAGTCGTGAAATTCACAACCGGCTGTGATGTTCCAAATGTAATAATAAAGATGGAACCAAATCCGTGTAAAACACACATGATAGGATATTCCAACAGAATGATAAAGAGGCGGAACCGTGTCCGGTGTAAAAACACACGCATGTGATGTTCCAATGAGTATAATAAAATCGGAACCAGTCCTGTAAAACACATGCATGAGGATGTTCCAATGTAATAATAGAAGAATGTCACCAAGTATAGGTAAAATCATGATACAAAAAGTTATTCCAATGTAATAATAAGCAATGGAATAACATAAAGATTTCACCAAGTATAGGGTATGCCACAGATACAAAGTTATGTATAGGGTATGCCACTTTTACAAAAGTTATTCCAATGTAATAATAGTGAATGGAATAATGTAAGTTCTCTTCAAGAAGAAAGAATAACACCCCTCACCGTAAAAAGAACCGAATATAGAAGTAGTGAAGTAGCGAATACTCTTCTTCTTTCTATAATTTTCTCTATAGCTTCTCTCTATAATTTCTCTCTGTAGTTTCAATGAATTCGTAAGAAAATAATGAAGGAATGAGCTTCTATTTATAGGAAAATGGAATGCATAAGAATTAATCTATGAACGGTCCAGATTGATTTACTTTAATCTGACGGTCCATATTTAAAAAAAATCTTTTAAATAAAATATAATATATTCTATTTATATAAAAACATTTTACTATGCAAACACTATGCAATACTATGTAAAACACTATGCAAAAAAAATACTATGCAACACTATGCATAATAAAATATAATATATTCTATTTATGTAATAACTTTAATAAAGTATTCTATTTTATATAAAAGATGTTTACGTTTTTTATTACGTTAATAATATTAATAAAACAAACGCGTCATTATCGCTATAATAATTCATATTATTAATCGACAATAATGGAATCAAACCGAGTGACTTTCACATAAGCATCAATAATCAATACCGCGTGCTACTATGCAACCACACGTATTAATGTATTTTTTACTACCGAAAGTAGTTCAACAAGAACTACTACAGTAAAACTTCCGCCGTTATTTTAATAAAATATTTTTGTCGCTTTTCAATCCGACAATAATTCATTGCTAGGGTCCACCAATGATTGAGCCGTTGTATTTAATATTCCCCGCTAAACCGGATATTCCCCACCAATCGAATATAATATAACCACTGCATACTTTGCAAAATTTATAAATACTACCCACAACTATAATATTATCTTAAATTCACACCATAATATTAAAAATTATTTCAACAAAATTTAAATCTTTATTGATAAAATCTGGGGTCTCACATATATATATATATAATATATTATAAAATAATATAATATATATATATATATATATATATATATATATTAAAGCAAGTATGTTATAATATAATATATATATATTATATCCGCATCTTCCTTTAATTAGAAAACATGGAATCAACTTTTTGAAAAAAAATAAAACCGACTTCTAAGCAATCTTGATTTCACCGCAGAAACTTCATATATGTAATATGTATAACAATGATCACTACTGTTTACCAATTGAATGATTATTATATATATATATATATATATATATATATATATATATATATATATATATATATATATACACTAACGCTCTTAAAAAGCGTTAATATGTAATACCATAATAAAAAACCAAAAAGGCTACAAGGACCTTTTCATTCCGCACTGTGAAAATGATATCGATTGCAAATAATTTTGTAATTCGTGAATTTTTTTTTTTTTTAATTTTTATACAACAAAATTATGCCCAATTAAATTGTTCTAAACACATATCAATATACAAATTAAATCAACAATTAATAATTTGCATAAAGGTTTGGCTCGATGCCATCGTTAGATTTGTAATATTCAAGAACGCAATCAAATGCATTAAAGTGCTAAACGTGGAAAAATCGTAGTTTAAAATTTTTACAAACCATATACCGGATCACCCTTTATGCACAATTATTAATTAAACGAAAAGATAAAGAATAAAATCATACCCTTGAAGATCGAAGCTTCCTCGTATAAGTTCACCTCCAATCCTTTTTCGCTCAACTGAATCCACCGGGTTTGGTTCCTTCCTTCGATCAACGTTAGCCACCCAAGTGTTTGGCCTCAGAGGTGATCCACCCAAGAAAAAAAGATTCAAGAAGATGGATGGTGGCTAAACCCTAGTTTTTCTATCTCTATAAAAAAGAGCGCACTTACCAACAAATTGGAATTATTACGTATTTTGATATCGATATAAGACTCTCTTATAAACATATCAAGTAACCTTATTTAATAAATAAGGTATTATTTAATTAAACTCTTTTAATTAAATGGGCTCCTAATCTTATTAGGATAATTAATTAAACTCCTTTAATTAATTTTCCTCCTAATCCTATTAGGAATAAATGAGAGTACTTATATTAAATTAATTCCTAAACTCTTTTAGAAATTAAAATAATAATAATTGTAATAATATTAATAAGACTCCTCTTATTAATTTATATTTAATATTTCTAAAATATTAAATAATAATATTAAGCTATTTAATTTATTCTATCACCATAGATTAAATTAAATATACTTAACATATTATTACGATTATGCCATTAACTTCTTAAATAATTATTCTTCCTTTTATGGAGTGACCCTTTAGGTTCTCCATATTAAACCTATTGTGAATAAATCAATTAGAACAATTCTAATCTTATTTAAATAAATAAATTAAACAATTAATTTATTTAAATAAATAATATTTATTCTACAATAGGGATAAGCCTCCCTAGTGATCAACGACTTTCCAGATAATATAGATTTCAACATTAATCATTAAAGAACCTTTGAGTAAATAGTTACCGTATAATTCAATCCTTCCACCATACAATGTCCCAATTAAATATAAGACATGGAATTACTGTCAAGTCTTATTTTATTTAATTATATATATTTCGATCCTTAAATGCACAACTCCAAATAATGCAAATTAGAAACTCCTTTCTAATTTCATTCTGCCTTGGCCAAGGACTACTGGGTTGTCATTTATCGAATCACATAGGATATTTCTCTTCTTTTAATAGAAGTGGTAGATTCTTTATTGATCATACATTATCTCCATGTACAACTTATTATACCCAAGCATACCCTTTGATATACCCTAAGGGTCTTAAGGAATAAGTCAAAGTATAACTCATCATACACAAGATACTATGATGATCTCAAGTCCAAGGATCACTTGTACTACTATCACTACTGTGAATTCCTATCGACAGCAAGTAAAACTCCATTAGGTATTCCTTAGCGAGCCACGCTCAAATGAACTTATTCTCCAATAAGCACCTACATACTTGCTTTAGTGTCTCCACACAAATGATTATGAGATCAATCATCCTCATCCAATGAGCAAGCAACGATGTACCAATCTATCCGGATTCAATAATCCCCAATTTAGTAATCCAATGATTGGGAACTATTTTAGTTTTAAGCTTTCTAAGAATTTAGATCTCATTAGAATGATCATCATCATTATTCTAAAAGCATTGCTTAAAACTATGGGTTTATCACATATTATAAAACAAAGATCATGTAGATAATTAAAAGCCTTTAATAAATTAATACTTTTTATTAATAAATGAATAAGATTGTTACAAAGTATATGCTTTATCATCAAACATGATTGGCTTGTGTGCATACTACTTTCAAGAATCACGGACGTCTGTGTTGCACTTACGATGACACAAACTAGAAAACTCTTAAGGAAGGGTGTGTAGGTTACCTATGCCATGTTGTTGATACCCAGAGAGAGTGAGAGCAACCATGGAACAAATACCTATAGTAAACTAATTCATGGATGTATTTCCAAATGAGTTACCAAAGTTTCATCGCTTCGGATAGGAGATCGAATTTGTGATAGACAATCGTCGTCGAATCGCAGACCGGCCTCAAGGGCACCGCATCAGTATGGTGCCTCGTGGAAATGAAAGAACTAATGGTTCACCACATGAACTATTGGACAAGAAGTACATTCAACCAAGTGTTTCGCCGTAAGTGCATCGATTGTTGTTTGTCATGAAGAAAGATGATCGTTAAGGCTTTGTATCGACTATCGAGAGTTGAACAAGTTAACGATAAAGAATAAATACCCATTGCCCGTGATCGATGATCTCTTTAATCAATTGAAAGGGCAAAGTATTTCTAAAATAGATTCTTGGACGGGTATCATCGGTTGAAGGTTAGGAAGGAAGATGTACCAAAGACCCATTCGGGACTTGTTATGGTCATTACGAGTTTCTGGTGATGTCATTTGGGTTGACTAATGCACCAACTGCATTTATGGATATGATGAACAGAGTGTTAAAACTTTATTTGGACAAGTTCGTCATGCGGTGTTTATCGATGATATTCTAGTTCATTCTAAGACGCCGTAAGATCATGCTTAAACTTAAGATTAGTGTTGGAGACACTAAGGAAGGAGAAGTTATATGCGAAATTCACCAAATGTGAATTTTCAATGAAAAGGTGCGATTTTTAGGTCATGTCATTGACCAAGAGGGGATTTCAAGTGGATCCCGGCGAAGGTGGAAAACAAAGAATGAATCGGGGAACAACCGAAAACGCCAACCGAGGTATTTGAGTTTCGTAATATCCCGAAAGTGTTTATGTTAACGATCCTTAGAAAAGGAAATGAATGGGTAAAGAATATAATACTCGTAATATAATTGAGTTCAAGTGAAGGATATGAAATGAAACCTAAAATTTGTTAAAGTAAGGGATATAGTAGGAAATATAAAACCTATATTTAGATAAAATGATGAAAGATTAATCTGAGTTAATTGATTAATTTCTGTCTTCGATTCTGGGGACAGAATCTTTGTAAGTAGGGAAGATTGTAACGAATGAGTGGTTTGAGTTGTGATTCTGAGGACGTAATTCTTGTAAGGTGGGAATGATGTAACAATCCGTATTTTTAATTAAATATTTAAATATTTATCAATTATATAAATATTTAATGGATGTATTTATCGTGAATAAATGTTTGTTTGATTTGATTTGAGTTGATTAATTAATTATTTAATAAATAATTAATGAGTTAAGGAAAGTAATTATTTTGAAATAGTATTCTAATTTAATTTAATAATTCGGTTAGAGAGTTTATAATGATTAAATAAATTATTATATTATGCAATGAATTGTTATTAGAATTAAATAAATTAAGTATGAAAACTTAATTAATTAGAAGTGTGACAAATAGCTATATTACAAATGGTTATTAAAATAAATTAAAGTAGTTTTAATTTATTTTGCCAAACAAGGCTTAAATATATTAAGTCTTTAATTTTAAAGAGTTTTGCCAAACAGAGCCTTATGGCTTTTGGATTTTTTTAAAATTTGATTTATTAATAACATAAATTAAATAAATAATATATATAATATATATATAATAATTTTATAATTGATAATTGATTGGGGGCAATTATTATAATGTCCTTTTTTTTTAAACGTTTACTTTAGTTTTATGTTGTGTTACGTATATTGTATTTGGTTAAGTCTAAGAAAGGAAAAAGGGAAGTTGTCTAAGGAAAGAAAATAGTCTGAGAAAGTTCAGAGAGAGAATTTGAGAAAGGGCTGGGATTTCAAAAGCAAGTTCAGAGTAACGATTCTCAGTGAAAGGTTTTCTAAAAGTAACAAAAAGGTATGTTTAATAATCTTAAGATAGGTTTTATAGTATAATTATTTTGCCTCTGTGTTTCATAAAACTCAACTTCATTGTATATAAGTTTTACAAAGGTTGTCAGTAAACTATGCTTTACTAAATGATTATGAAATCATGTGTTCTAGTAATAACTAAAATGTATATATGTATATATGTGTGGTATTCTAAATTACGTTCATAGAGAAAGAGAAATTAGTGTTTACAGTAAACATTCATGTATGAACGTGGTTTGTAGAACTATCAAAATTAGTATATGTTAATTGTGAAGTTATGAAATTGAAGTGTGATTATGTTAATTGAGTATGAAATTCAGAGAATTATAGTCTCAAGGAATCAAAATTGGGTTATAAACTGTGATTACCGTGCTCACAGTGTCTAGAAGTATAAAGATGGACTTTTTGGGTTTAAAATATGGTTTTCAAGGAATTAAGTTTTCTGTGATTGTTGTTTAGTGGTTTAAATTAGTATATGCATGTTGGGTAATGTGTATATATGTAATTAGCATAAGTTATACATGTTAATTAGTGTTAGAAATTAAGTTATAGACACAAATTTAGTTGTTCTGTTCTTCGTGGTTGGGTTCTGCAAGTTTGGTATTCAAATACCAAAAAAAATGGAGCCCCAACGTCAAAATTCGTGTCTCAAATATTGAAATTCGTGCCTCACTAATCAATCTTGCATCATGGCGCCCGCCGTTGGTTAGCCTAGTTCTCGAGTTGCCTTGTGGGACAAAAAGTCTGAGTCGGACAGTTTTGGCCTCCTATAGTAAAACGGCCATAACTTTCTCATACAAACTCCGATTAAGTTGATTCAAGATGATCCGGAATGAGGACGAATAGACCTACAACTTTCAGGCTTTAAGTTTTTTAATTTCAGATTTTTAACAGTAGTCAAAATGGTCATCTTTAGGACTATTGTGTTATTAGGGGCAATCGGAGGGCGTCGGGCATGCACATATGCCTGTGTAGTGTTCCTAACGATAAAAGATGATGTCCTAAGTTACATAACATGTTTGTTAGTAAATATAATGATGCTTAACATTAATAAATAATGTATTAGATAAGTTATAGAAGCATAGTAAGCATACACAAGAGAGGCAAATCCAAGGTAGATTTAATGAACGTCGAAACGCCGTGCCAAGTGTTAATGAACTTAAAAAGTGTTTCAATTCAATTGAAATGAATATTATAGGATATGAAATGGGTTTAATATAAAATCAATAAGTAGTCCTAGCAAGACTTAAGCACTTGAATGAACTTCGAGTTTGACTAAGAAGAAATATAGTGAGTCATAAGTTGAAAGTTAACATAATCTAATTGAACATTGTGTGCTAATTAATAGGAAAGATTATGAGATGTGGAGTAGAGTTTACATTATAATTAATGTGTTGTTATGTGACTAATAGTTGATGTGTATGATTATATAATTGTGTAGGGCACGTGAAGTGCAGATAACTGTATGCTGTTAAACAATTATTGGTAAACAACGATCAAGGCAAGTCTTTCTGTTCCTATTTTCTACGTGGACTTTATGAACTGTTTTAAATTGTATGATATGTTATACATGTTGAAATCATGAAATCATGAACTGTTTTAAATTGTATGATATGTTATACATGTTGAAATTATGAAATGTTAAAGTCAATATATGACTGCATTGTTTTGGCTAAGTAATGATGATTGAGTAAGGAACTCAATCTTTATATTTGCTATCTGTATTAAAAGCATGTATGCCATGTTACTTTAATGAGATGTATATCGAGCATGTTATTATGTGCTATGTGATGCATGAAAACTGTTAGACTTTACTGGGCTGTTGAGCTCACTCTTGCAAATAACAACTTTTGCAGGTTAAGAGTTTAAGGTAAATATATGTGCTAAGTGAGTTATAGAGATCTATATTCACGAAGATTACTTATGTTTTATGAGAAATGTATTTCATATTTTGAACGTAACATGTTGTTGAATTATAAGTTGAGCTATCCAATGTATATGGATATTTAGTTATGATGTAAGACTTTGTATAGTCATTTTGTTGTAACGATTCATGATATAAGATTGAATCAAAGAGATGTAATGTAAAAGTTGCGATTAAGGGTAAGAAAGAAGGAAATGTATAAACATTTTAATTATTCCGCAATTTTAGTGTTTTTAATATCGAATAATGATGTTTTATTAGAGATTTAATGTATGGTTAACGACCGAAGTCGAAATTTAAATGGTATGAATTTTGGGGTCATTACAGTTTCCTAGGGTTAGCAGGGTACTATCGAAGATTTATCCAAGATTTTTCGAAGATAGCTACCTCGTTGACTAATTTAACAAGGAAGACGGTGAAATACGTATGGACGGATAAATGTGAAGACAGTTTTCAAGAACTGAAGAAGAGATTAAGTGAAGCTCCTATTTTGTCATTACAAGATGACACGGGAAATTTTGTAGTATATAGCGATGCTTCGCATAGGGGACTTGGTTATGTGCTTATGCACCATGGCAAAGTCATTGCGTATGCATCTCGGCAGTTGAAGGATTATGAGAAAGTTTACCCTACTCATGATCCGAACTCGTCACAGAGTGTTTGCCCTAAAGATATGGAGACATTATCTTTATGGGGAAAAAATGAGATATATACTGGACCATAAAAGTCTAAAGTATATTTTCACTCAGAAGGAGTTGAATATGAGACAGAGAAGATAGCTGGAGTTGATAACGGATTATGATTGTGAAATCCTGTATCACCCTGGAAAAGCCAATGTAGTTACCGACGCCTTAAGTAGGAATGGTCAGGAAAAGTTGTCTATGTTAACGACTCAAAATGAGTTAATAACAGAGATGGCTAGGATGGAAATAGAAGTAAAGATGCCGTGTGATTCGGGGCAATTACTCTTTCCGACAGAGATACAATCTACCATCGTAGAAATGGTCAAGGAGGTACAACTCAAGACGGATGAGTGTAACCAAATGAAGAAGCGGTTATCCGAGAAAGAAGAGGTTAAGTATAGTCTTGATAATGAGGGATTATTAAGATTTGAGGGAAGAATTTGGGTTCCGAATGAGACGGAATTAAAGGAACAAGTGTTACAAGAAGCTCATAGTTCGAGGTACTCGATACATCCTGGTAGCACTAAGATGTATCAAGACCTTCGACAGAGTTTTTGGTGGCCAAACATGAAAAGAGAAATAGCAGAGTATGTGAGTAGGTGCTTAACTTGTCAAAAAGTTAAGGCCGAACATCAACGACCCAGTGGTTTATTACAGTCATTGGAGATTCCAGAATGGAAGTGGGAGCATATCACGATGGACTTCGTGGTGGGACTTTCGACGATGCAAAAAGGGTACGATTCAATTTGGGTAATAGTGGACCGGTTGACGAAGTCGGCTCACTTTTTACCAATTAGGGTCAAGTATAACTTAGACCAGTTAGCTAAACTTTATGTTAAGGAAATCATTTCCAGACATGGAGTACCGATATCGATTGTGTCAGATCGTGATCCACGATTCACATCGAACTTTTGGAGGATTTTGCAAGAGCAGTTGGGAACACAACTGAGGTTAAGCACGACTTATCATCCACAAACCGATGGGCAGAGCGAAAGGACAATTCAGACGTTAGAAGACATGTTGAGGTCTTGCGTCATGGATTTAGAGGGTAGTTGGGATGATCATCTACCACTAGTAGAGTTTGCATATAACAACAGTTATCATGCAAACATAGGCATGTCGCCGTACGAAGCTTTTTATGGAAGGAAGTGCAGAACACCTTTGTGTTGGGATGAGGTGGGAGAACGCCGCATGCTAGGATTAGAATTGGTGCAGCAGACAGCGGATGTGGTAAAGTTAATTCGGATGCGTCTCGTCATGTACTCGTGATGCATAAAAGAAGTCATGGACTCACATAGACTAAGTCGAGAGTTTGAGGTGGGCTCGTATGTGTATCTAAAGGTATCTCCCTGGAAAGGAAAGATACGCTTTGGAAAGAAGGGAAAGTTAAGTCCAAGGTTTATAGGACCTTTTGAAGTATTAAAACGGGTGGGAGAGGTAGCGTTTATGATAGCATTACCTCCAGACCTAGAACGAATACATAACGTGTTTCATGTATCTGTATTACGTCCATATAAGCCAGACTATAAGCATGTAATCGAGTATGAGCCGATTTATATCGAGAAAGACTAAACATATGAAGAGTCGCCGATGCAGATCATTGATAGAAAGGAACAAGTTCTGAGGAACAAGGTAATACCATTAGTAAAAGTATTATGGAAGAACCACGACGCTGAAGAAGCAACGTGGGAACTAGAAGAAAAGATGAAGAAAAATTTTCCTCATCTATTTGATTAAAGTAAGACGAGATTCTAGGGACAGAATCTTTATAAGGGGGGAAGAATGTAACGACCGAGAAATTCGGATCTTATTGTAAAATGATTTTATTAAATTAAATAATAATAAAATCATATTCCATGTGTTATCAAGATGGTTGTCATTGTATAACCTATTGATGTTAGAATGTCGTAGTATTTGAGCTACGTGGATGAATTAAAGTGTTTGAATTTCCAAGACGAAAATAAAAGTTTTTCGAGAAAATTTTCGAAAAACACTATTCATCTCGGTATTTGCTCGGGATATAATTTTGAGTTTTCGAGAAATACGCAATGATGGAATAACAAGGTAAGATGGATTATGTAATAAAAACCTAGTTATGGAAAATGTAATAATTCGCTTGTGGACTTAAATTATAAACGTTAAGTAAAGCGAAGTGTTAAGGGATAAGTAATAATTGTATGATACTTGGTATTGTACAAAGTAATGAAAACGAGTATAATACGAAGTATTATACGAGTTTGTATGAAGGATGAAATACCGTATATAAATTCTATATAAATTAGAATACAAGAATAATGCATCAACTATATGTATATGTATTAAGAAATGTTAATGGACTTGGAAAGATTGATAAGAATTAATATAAGTCCAAGTGAATTAAAGGAAGAGGCCCAATAAGTGATCAATGAACAAGCTAGTGTTTGTTAACGTAAAGCCCAAGGATTTATTAATCCAAGCCCAAGCTAGAATCCATGGCTTGTATGACCCATGGGGCAAACCATATTGATATGGTTATTGTGGTGACCATGTAATGTGGTGATCAAGTAAGTGTGATGACCAAGACTTAGGAGTAATGACCAAAACTTTGAAGTAATGGCCAAGTATGATATAAGAAAGTGGTTAGCAAGTAATGAATAGTAAGGAGGTGGCTTTAGGAGGTGGGATTATTTGAATGACCAATCTACCCTAACCTTGCAAGTTCTATAAATATAGAAGGCTTACAAGCCATTTGTTACTTGTTCAATTAATCCAACACATCTAAAGTGCTTAAGTGTTTGAGAGAATAAGCTACAAATAAGTCACTTCCATAAGTAAGAAGAAGAAGCAAGCTACTTACCAAGACAACAAAAAGTAAGACTTCTTCTCTAAATTATCTTCTATCTCTACCATGATAGGTTGATAAGAAAAGATGGATTAAGAAACATGAATGATAAGAAGCAAGAAGAATGTATAAGTCATGAACTTCAGCCACATAAGTTGGCAATAAGTCATTTGAACTTATAAAAGTTATAAACTTATTATAAGTTAACCTTGAATGTTAAGTATGAAAATATGAACTTGTGATGAGTTTAGTAAAAAAAGTGAATTAAGAACTTGTATGATTATATGTATCATATATACCTAAGTAAAGTTATATGTAAAGAACATGTAAAGTATGATGATTAAGAAACCTTAATTGTCATAAGTAATGAATAATCAAATCTTAAGTAGTTTATAAATGACAAGTTATAAGCTCATGAAGAATAAGTCTAAAATCCAACAATGATTATAAGTTGATGTATTAAGTATGTTAAGATGTTCACATGATGAATGAAGTTCATTTGTAATGTTGAACAAATCATAAGAATGAAGAATTACCGGAATTTGCACGATTGGACGATAAACGTCGAATACGTAAAATTCTCGGAATGGAAGTCAAATTTTGTGTTTGATCACGAGACCATTATTTTCGAATAGAGACAAGTCATAATTGGCATTTAAGAGTTGCGAACTCAAAAATGACCAGATTCTGACTTAGAACGAAGAAACGAGCGTTGAACGTTCACGAACGTTTATCATTTTTGTTAAAAATGAACCAATAGGTGAATTTTTAGCAAAAGAAGTCAAATAGATAAAATTCTTGAATGATCATGTAGATTACGTAATTTGTGAACCATAGGCGTTTGAACGAGCCAATTCGGACTTATAACGAAGAAGTTATGCGTTCGAGAAGTTCACAAAATTCACAAACTGAATTTGGTATTCGGTGAAGAGAGCCGCTATGGCCAACTCTATGAAATGACCGCGCCATAGCGCGGAACAAAGAGTTGAAACACACTACAAGAGTTTCGCAAGGCGTAACTATAGTATATATTGTGGAAAGCCGCAAATACCATGAACAAGCATACCAACAACCTTTGAGAGTGGTAGCGATGCATATGCCCATTATGTAATAAGGGACGCAGGCCGCAGCAAGAAAGTCCGGACAATGACATTAAGAGCTCGCGCCGCAGCGCGAGATATAGGTATAAAGCTGGCGCCGCAGCGCTAGTCTTAGAACAAAGATAGTAATGAAGGTTTCTAAGTACAAAGAAAAGAAAACCTAATTGATTCAAAAGTAAACATAACTTAAGGAAGATAATGTAACATTCTTTAAACTTTGTTAAACCTTAAGGAATGTAATGTAAAGGTTGAAATAACCTAGTCAAATATAATGCAAGCATAACGATAAACCAGAATGAATAGTAACTGAATCTAATACACAATTAGAGTGAAATGAAGGGTATGATATAGTCATATACATACTTGATTATATGTGACCTAATATAAGGCATTATGTGATCATGTATTGTAGAGACTTGAATGACTTGAACATAAAGTTAAAATACCGTAGCAGACGCTAAAGGCAAGTATTCTAACTCTTGTCTCAGTTCAATCTGAACAAGTTTTTGAGATTCATGTATTCTTTCGCATGACTTGAAGTATGTTGAAGTTGAAGCCAATTCCTTTGGCTAGACTTGATGTATTGATAATCTATTCATGTATTATCAAATGTTGCTATCTTTTGTCAACTACTTGTTATGGTTTTCAAAAGAAGACTAAAATGTTAAACAAATGTTTTGTCGGTAAAACGACAGGCACGTGAGGTTGCCAAATGCTTAAACGTGCATATGTTTAATGGATGTAGTGTTGATCAACATAGAGTACAATAGGCTGATCACCTAGAAGTGCTCATAAGTAATATCGGGCTTACGGACTTGCTTCCGGGTTGTCCTTTTCTAATAAAGAATGAATACTCGAGGTCTATGACCGGAGTGAATGTTTTACTAAATACTGTTGTTATGGTAAAACATTTTGAAAGAAAAGATGAAGTGCTATTTTGAGTTATCCATAGTACTTCATAACTATTGTTCAGTTATCGAAGATATATGATTTGTATGTGTCAAGCATGTTGTTATTAAATTGGTATACTTGTTGAGCTAGTTATGCTCACTCTTGCTTGAACCATATGAATGTAGCTAAGACTGAACATCCCGAAGGAACGAAAAAGGATAAAGGAAAAGCTAAGGCAGATTACTAAGCTGTCTTGTAATAGTATAGGTCTATTGTTGTAATTTAACTGATATTATGACAAAGAACCTTTGTAACGGGTATAGAACTTGGGAAATGTAAATATTACTTTAAATATATAGAAGTTATGTTCGTTCTTTGAGACTTTTCAATTGAATGAATGTATGAATGTTGTAAAGTATAGCACCATCTGTCGGGTTGGAAGATACCCAGATTTGGGGGCACTACATAGACAATATCCACACTCAATGGAGTCCTCATTACAATTATTATCACATTATTTCGTAGAATAATGAGGACTACTAAAGCCACTTATACTGGATCATCACTCCATTCCCCGACTCGTCCCAGCTATATTCTCATTTCCTGAAGAGAACAATGAATGAAAGGGTGAGCTCAACTAGCCCAGTAAGAAATATTATAACTAAGATAATGCAGAATAAATTATCCTTAGCCTTCAACAGTATAACAACTGATAGAATACAATAGACAACAAGTTTTAGATCAACAACTATAGCGGAAATAAGCAATCCATTAGAAGAGTCAAGTAGAGCATAAAATCTACTATCTTCTATGATTTAAAAAGTTTTTCATCAACTTTATCGCTGAGACTCGGCTTAATAAATAAACCACATCATCGAATCATCCCTGCACCATGACCAAGGATATTCATGTAATCATCAATGGTCATGATTATACCGAATAATCCCTGGTCATAATCATACCAACAACTGTTCATCAATGAACTACAGGCCAATGAGGACTTTTACCACATCATTCGTTACATTACGGTCATGATTATACCGAATAATCCCTGGTCATAATCATACCAAGTCCATCTATGCACATAAGCCAAATATGACTTTCATCATAATATAAACATGAGGATGATGACAATGACATAATAATTCAATAAAACAAGTTCAAGGATAAATTTTAAAGATTTATAATTTAATTTATCTAGAAATCAATAACGTCCAAATTGTCAACATGATACTGCTTTGTAGAGTAAAATTCAAGAATAATATTCATGTACCAAAAATAATTTGGACAGAAAAGAAATATATTTTTTGGGTGAATAGTACATCGTGAATAGTTCTTCGGGAATAGTACCCCGACACAAAAAGTGTCTCGAATACCCGAGTGAATGATACTAGAGTGAATCGTTATTGGGTGAATAGTAACACGTGAATAGTAGCTCATGAATAGTACTCCGGCACGAAAAGTGCCCTGAATACCCGAGTGAATAATACTAAAGTAAATAGTAATCGGGTGAATAGTAACTTGTAAAAGAAAAAATACCAAAAAAAATGATATTTAATGACGAATACAAAAGAAATGATATCTCATACAAGTATAATAGAATATACAAAACTGCAAATGGATTTTCACCCGCCATGCGGTAATCCACGTAGACATATCGTTTCCACGATTTAATAAGGAATGAATATGAAGGATTATTAACCATGCATGCGGTAATCCACATAGACAGGTTATTCCAACAGAATAATAAAGAATGGAACCAGGTAATGCGTAACCCGCACAGACAGGATATTCCAATAGAATAATAAAGAATGGAACCAGGTCATGCGTAATCCGCACATACAGGATATTCTAACCGAATAAAAAAGAATGGAATAACAATAGATTTCACCAGGCATGCAATGGACCGCACAAACAGGTTATTCCAACAGAATAATAAAGAATGGAATAACAGAAGAATTTCACCATGTATGCGGTACTTCGCATAGACAGGTTATTCCAACATAATAATACAAAATGGAATAACAACCCTTACGAGTATTGAAAGAAAATAACTCTCTTCATGAATATGAAGAATAATACCCCTTACATTAGAATAAAACTGGATACTGGAATAAAGAGATAGCAGACTTCTCTTCTTCTTACTCTCTATAATTTCTCTCTATAATAATTGCTTTATAGCTAAAGTGAATTGGTAAAAAATAATGAAGGAATGAGTTTTTATTTATTGGAAAATATAGTTTCGATAATTGCACGTTTTGGGGCTCAGAATATTACAGTATAATACCTTCCTCTTTTTTTTTATTTTTAATTTAGTCCTACAAGTATTATCAAACTTGCACCACTGCCCCTAATAGTAAATCATGTGAATCAATTGTAAATCATGTGAATCAATAGTTCTAGACATGTGAAAATACAAATTACAGTATAGTACCTTCATCTATACCTCCATTTTTAACTTAGTCATGCAAGTATTATCAATCTTGCACCACCACCCCTAATAGTACAAGAATATGAATCAATAGTACACACATGTGAACACATAGTTATAAACATGTGAATTAATAGCAATTAATTGCTCATTTGTCCGATTAATTACCCGACTGGTCAGTATAACTTCCAGACATCAATTAATATCGAAATAAATGTCGATTTCCGCTAACACTAATAATTCCAACACAATAGAACTATCAATTTCATCTTTAATCAACACGAACTTATTCATCATTAATATTATAACGCATAATATTTAACAACCAGGTTGTTCCCAGGAAAGAGGGGGCTTTCCAATAAGGATTTCTCCTTATTGGCGCGCAATTAGGTGACCAAACCTCTCCTTGACAGAACTTCTTATCAATGTCAATATTGCAAATAATAATATGAATAACTTTGTCGTCTCAAATATTGATTTAATAATATAACATATTATGCAGATGATACTGTGACAATAATTGAATCAATAATATGAGAGATATGATGCAACAATTACTGTAGCAATAATTGAGTATAACTAAGTGACTTCTTAAGTAAGCATCAATAATCAATACCGTGTGCTATTATATAACCACGCGTATTACTGTACTTTTACTACCGGTTAGTTCAACAGTTTTAACGGTAACACTTTCGCTGTTATTTTTATAAAAAGATAATTTTGTCGTTTTCTAACCACGACAATACTTCTGTTGTGGGGTCCACCAATGAATGTGCCATCGTACGAATATAAATATTACCCACAACTATAACATTATATCAAATCCACACCATAATATTTAAAAAAAATATTTCAAGAAATTTAAATCTTTATTCATAAAATTTGGGGTCTCACAATCTCCCCTCCTTACAAAATTTTGCCCTCGAAATTTACGTACGTACCTAGTATGCCGAAGAGATGAGGATACATTGACTTCATTTCAGATTCTAACTCTTGAGGTATAACCTTTGAGTGTTGAATACGATCCTTCTTATCCAAGATTTTAACACGTATCTCCTCATACGTTAAATCTTCTGCTATCTCGTCTAGTTCTAATTTAATAATGTGGTTCGGGTTATCCACATATTCATGTAATATTGATTCGTGATAAACGTTATGATCATGCAACATACTTAGCGGTAAAACGAGTCTATAGGCCACGGTTCCTACTCGATCAAGGATTTCAAATGGTCCAATTAAATCGAGGGTTGAGATTTCTTCTATTTATCGATTCTTGCTTCTAGAATAACGCCTTCTTGAACCTTCTTCTTTATATTCATCAGCTTCAGGTGTGTAGTTTGAGCGGCTTTAACTTTCTCAATTAAAGTTGATTCTACTCGTATATTCGTTATCTTCACGTGGGTCCCTAGAGTCTTTAACTCTATCTTCATCATTTGTAAGTTATATGAAATGGGTTTTTGTGTTAACAACATCGCACTCGTAAACACATATGATCTTCTACTCAACGCGTCAGCTACCACGTTCGCTCTTCCACAATGATATTGAATGGTATAGTCGTAGTCTTCAACAGCTCGAGCCAACAACTTTGGCGCATTATACATTCGTTTTGGTTGAAGAAATATTTGAGGGTTTAAGAAATGGGTTTTGTACTAGGGTCAATACAAAATTCAATTTCACGCTATAGGGGTAGGCAAGAAAGTCTTCAGGAATATGTCAAGAAATTTATTAACAATAGAAATATCATTCAAAACTGTGAATCTCATCCAAGACTTGGATAACACATGTAATGAAGGTTTCTCCTAACGGAGTTTCAACCGATAAGTCAAAGTCTAATTTCTCCGGAGTCAAATTTAAACGTTGAGCGCAAGCAAGAGAGATAAAAGAATGGGTAGAACCGGTATCTAACAAGGTATAGACTTCGCAAGAATTTATAATTAACTGACCCGTGCTAACTTCGTTTGGGTTACTCGCTTTTTGAGAAGTCACAAAAAACGCTCTTCCTGAAACCACCGACTTTATTTTGTCCGTATCCGCCTTTGGTACCACCGTCTCAGCTGGACTTGACTTTGGAGCACGACAAAATTGGGCTAGGTGACCTTCTTTTCCACAATTGTAACATGCTTTGGACTGCATCATGCAGTTTGGACTGATATGTCCCTCCCTCCGTGATTTGAAGCATACTACGAATGTGATCGTTCTCCTTCCTTAACAGTCTTTGGTCTTGACGTCTTTCCATCATTATTGAATCTCCTCTTCTTGAAATTTCCACCTCTATTATCTTGGCCATGATTACCACCGAAGTGGTTACCATTCTTGGCATGATAATTTCCCCCACGATGGTTATCATTGTTCCGATGGCCGTTGCCACCGGTACGATTATTATCGTGTTGTTGCTCATTATCCTTTGGTCGGATTTGCTCATTATCACGCTCCAATAACTGAGCCATATTCACTACATCTGAATACAAACATAATTTGTGAGAAATGAGGTATTGACGTATATCGGGTTTCAAACCTCTTAGAAACATTCGCGTCCTTCGCTCCTCATTATCAACCAAATGGGATGAAAACCGGGATAACTCTGCAAATTTAGCCTCGTATTGCGACACATTCATATTGTTTTGCTCCAACTTGATAGACTCCACCTCCTTCATGTGACGAATACTTTCGGGAAAGTACTTATCGTTGAACAGCTCTTGGAACTTCTCCCTAGACATCTTGAGTGCGGCCAGATGGTATGCGTTTACTGATTCCCACCGAAGAATCGCCTCTTCACGCAACATAAAGGCGGCAAAGGGAACCTTTTGTTTCTCGGAGCATCCCAAGACATCAAATATCTTGGTGATCTGCTTTAACCATGTCTCCGCCTTAAGTGGGTCAGGCTTTCCCAAAAACTCTGGTGGTCCCATCTCCTTGAACTGCTTAGCGGTGACGGACCGTGGGTTGCCATTATTTCCACCTATATTTTGAACAGGAGTCTTTCTTACCTGATGTTGCATGAATTGCATAAAGCCTCTAAACATCCCATCGTTCATCATTTGATCGGGGTTGTTATTTACCTGAGGATTATTATCTTCCTGTTGCATATTATCCTGGGTATTGATCGTTGGTGACTCAACGGTCTCATGTACTTCATTGTTGATCTCAACATTTTCAGATGCCATTTTCAAACACTGTCAAAAAACAAGGGTTAATTGACATATCACATATTATCCATATACTCTGACCGACCAATTAAATAACAAGTAAACTTAGGTAGGTCATACTAGCGAAGGAATTCCCCGTCTCTCCTGTGACGAACGAGATTTTTGTAATTAATTTTAAATATTTATTGGATTAAATAAATATTTTTGATGATTTAATTATTAGATTAAATAATTAATTGATGCAATTGTCATAGATTAATTTAATTATATGTGTTACATTTATTAAATTAATGTGGATAATTTTATTATCGAAGTATATGATTATGTGAGCTTATGGTATTAAAAGAATTATTTAATAAGCCTATTGGTATTTTAATTAATTTAACTATTAATTAGAGAGTTAATAATTTGACATTATTTATTAATGAGAAATTTAATTATGTGACTATGTGAATTTATGAGAAATTTATTATATTTTATTTAAAATAAATTAAATAAGATATTGATTTAATTTATAAAGGAGTGTGACATTATTTAAACTACATGATAAAAAGTTTTATTAAAATAAAGAGTTTTGAAACCTAGTTTGCTAGCCAAAATGAGGCTTTAGAGGAGGAGTTAGTAGCGGTTGAACCCATAATGGAATAATCGACCTCAACTCGCGCAATCAAAAAGGCTCTTTTGAGTTTAATATTACTTATTTTTATTTTCTATTTTTTTGTTAATTGAGAATCACAGAGAGAGATTTCAAAGAGAGTTTGAGAAATTTGTGAAAAGATTAGAGAGTAATTGTCATCCTTTTCATCTACGCTTGGGTAATTCTCTTCAACCCAAATGTTTATTTTACGTCTTTAAAAGTTTTCATGAATATGGCTTTCATTCATTTTGTGAACCTCTGTAATTGGGATAGGAGTAATGATTATGGGTTGTGTATGTGTTATGACATAACGCATCGTATTTAATTATATATATTATGTAAACCATATCATCAAATTCATCAAAACATGCCGTATATGATTGCTGCAAAATTTCAGAGTTTGGGTTATGGCCATATGGCCTTATAAGTGGTATTTAATACGTTGATCATATATTATCCCTAAATTTTACACCTGTATATGTTTATGCATGTTGATACGAAGAGACCAAAGTTTAAATGAACGGATTTTGTGTTATAACGAATCTGTAGTGTCAATTTTCATGAATTATGTTCAAAACCTTCAAGAACATCAAAGTCAGTGAAATTCACATATTTTAGTTCTGTGATTATGTGTTTTAATGGGTTAAAACCATTCTATAAATGTTGGGTAATGATTATGTATAAATTATATCATTTGGGTATATCTAATTTCGTGTAGTAATATTTTAAATTTGAGTTTTTGGCTGTGTTCTGCAATTTTCGCGAATTGCATAATAATTCTGTTCGTTAAATCATGCCATGGCCGCCAGCCTCATGCCTAAACATCCACATAATACTATGTGCCATTTCAAGCCACCCTACCAATACCGTCCATAGCAATAATATAAGTTTCAATATTAGTACCATGTGGTACCAAGTGTGTCAGCAAGATAAGACAGTGTAATAAAGGCATACAAACGCCACTCTCCGTAAAGTTTCAAAACTAAAATTTTTGTAAAATGATTAAGTCTAGCAATGTGTTAGTAACTTAATTAATGAACATGTAAAAATGTTAGAAGTATAATGAGGTGATAAAATAGATGTTTAACATGTAAATAACATAATTACACGTGGATTGAATTATTGAATACAAAATTAGCTTGTTATTCATGATGTGTAAATTATGTGACAAAATTGTAATTTGACTAAGTATAGTCAATATTCGAATTAGACAAAAGAATGAGTTTATGATGATTAGTTAAGTTATAATTAACTGGTATTGTGAATGTGAATGGTATGTAGGATTAAATTCAAAGAACGTGCTTTGTTAAAGTGTAATCTACGCACGAGGCAAGTTTCCTATCCCTATTTGTCATTATTGTTCAAGTTTATTAGTTACCTCGAGTAAATTATCATTACTATTATTCAAGTTCAAATGTTATATTAAAGATTGATTATCTTTTCAAAGCATGATTCAGTTATACAATAATTGTCTTATTGAATACTTTTTGAGATTATTATTCAAATCGAATATCATTATTGTTGAACCTTATTAGAATAGTGAACTTTATTGGTTCAACTAGTCCTTAGTTGACGAACGTTCTAAATTTCAGAACCCTTATTGAATTATCCAAACCACACTTCCTTTGGTGCGGACTCGAATGTCAAACTGAGAAGAACAACCCTGCAAAGGGATTTACTTATGCGTTAGCGTTAAGATATTGTGCACAGTATGGTACTAAGGGCTGATCCCCCTAAGTACGAGTAGAAAGGTCCATAGTCTTATGACTGTTAAAGGTTTCAAGTATAACCCTTGATAACCTAGGACATAGTTCAAGGTCTTATGACCCTCAAAAATCTTTTGATTCTTGTTATTCATTATTGATTCAAAAGTTGAGCTTTTATTTTAGAAGTTATTATTTCTCTCGCATGTTATTCTTCATTGTTATATTGTTATACTTGTGGGCAATCGTGCTCACTCTTGCGTAATAATAACATTGCAGTTAAGAACGACAGAGCAGACAAACCTTCCACTAGTAAAGGCAAGGGCAAGCTTAGCAAGTAATGAAGACTGATTATTTATGTGATGTAATTAGAATTGATGTTACTTAAGACTTATTGTTTATATTTTCGCACAAATGTTTAAGGTTAGTTTAACCTGGGATTTTATTATTATTTGGATGTTGTAACCCTTAAGGAGAAGATTTTATTTCTATCTATTGCATGGTTTGCATTTATTATGGGTAGATAGATAGATGATATTTGTACAGTGAACACCAAATCCCGTGGAATTGAAGTACCCGGATTTGGGGGTGTCACAAGTTGGTATCAAAGCTGTAGGTTATGAACCTTAGGTGGGGAAAAACCTTAGGTAGTAGCCTTATAGAAAGAACATAGTGATGGAAAACTCTTATCGAGTTCTAGGAAATGAATTTTTGTAATTCATTAAAGATAATAAAAGACTTTATGTGCTTATGTGTTAAATTATGTGCTCACTAGTACGACTTAGTAACTAAAACTCGAAATTTTGTTGTCAGGATGTCTGACCTTGGAGGAACTAGTCAGGCAGGGGAGGAGGAACCTTGAGTACCTACAATACCTACAGAGGAGAAGCCCATAGACATTCATGTCGTTAGGGAACAGTTGGTACAGAAGGAGTCATCTCCATTGATCACCGTTGTTAGTCAGGAGCATGAACTTGAGACAGATCCTGAGGAGGATCCTGAGGAGGAATTTGACGAGGAAGAGGAAGAAGAGGAGTTTCCACATCATTCTATCGATGCTGAGATGTACGACACATTATACGACCGTAACGTGGAGTTACGAAATGAGGTGCAGGATCTGACTGAGCGAGCTATTATTCAGCAGATTACTCTCGAGCAAAAGGAGAGGGAGATTTTGACTCTTCACTCACAACTGGGAAATGTAGAATGTGATTTGGTCCATGAGAAAGGTCAAATCGAAGAGAAGACCGCAGAGATAGAAAAGTTGAAGAAGGATCTTAAAAGGAGTTCAGAGAGGCTTGCCATAGCAGAGGATGACTAGGTAAGAGAGTCACGTCGTGTTGATCTCGCAGAAGAGGATGGTCGTGCAAAGAAGGCAAAGCTTAGAGAGACATACTCTATACTTAATCATGCAATGGATGAGGTCCAGGATCGAGTTTTTAGGTACCCCATCCAGTTCGAAGGACTTTCATCGTACATGCTGGATCGCAGGACGATGTCTCGTATCATGAAAGAGGAGCGTGGCAAGGCTATTCAAAGACTCGATGATAAATGATATAATCTGTTTAATTATGTGAAAGACTTAGTTAGTTTTTATATGTAAATTCCGATATGTTTATGAACGAATGAATATTTTAATATTTAAATCCTGTGGATTCTTTATCTCAGGATGGTGGATGTAAATAGCAGTTATGCTATCGTTTGATGTAAAACTTTTAGTTTAAATTAAATATATTATGTTGTTTGAGATGATGTGTTAAATGATTATATTAAATTGTTGAGTTAAGTCTTAACTATTTAGAGAATTTAATGGAGATTTAATAAGCATATATTATTCTTAACAAAAATATGCCGCCTATAAGAAGACAACAACGCCAACCAAATTTCAGAAGAGTCAACAAATAACAACAATAATGCTAATGCTAATCCCTGCAAAGCAGTTGGTTAACTTTATCGACCGGAGCAATGAATAATCAACCTCAAGCTCCACCAAATATTATGTTTAAAGATTTCAAGACGGTGGGACCGCCAGAATTTAAAGGTTCCATGAACCCGATCGAGGCTCAAACGTGGGTTATGGAAATGGAGAAGGTTTTCGACGTTGCTATGGTTAGAGAAGACCAGAAGACCACTTTTGCAACGTTTATGCTGAAGTCTGAAGCTAGCTATTGGTGGCAAGCAAAAAAAGTTCGTGGAGGTGAAGGTGTAATTACTTGGGAGAGATTTAAAGAAATGTTTTTCGAGATGTACTTCGCAACTAGCTCGCATAACGAGATGGAGGTTCAATTTCTGGAATTGAAGCAAGGAAATATGAGCGTACCTGATTATGTAGTAAAATTCAACGAGTTAGCGAGGTTCGCCCCGTATCAAGTTCACACGGATGAGAGAAAGGCCAGAAGATTCGAACAAGGACTAAAACCTTGGGTGTACATCAAAGTATCAATGTTTTAGATAAACACATTTGCCGGAGTATTGGAAAAGGCCATCCTCGTTGAAGGTGGAAGCGATGCGGTGACAAAGTACAATCAAGATCAGAAGAAGAAGAAAAGTGAAGGTGAAGTAAATAATAAGGCTAGTGGAAGTGGCACAGAAGGTGGAAATTTTAATCAGAAGAAGAGGTGGAATGACAACTCATCATCGGGGAATCAACAAGGTAGTCAGAAGAAAAGAATTGAAGGATGCCTGACCTGCGGGAAAGCCCATATGGGAGTTTGTATGAAAGGAAAAAGAGTGTGCTACAATTGTGGTTAGGAAGGCCACATAAAGCACCTAATTGTCCTAACCCAAAGAAGGGTGCTTGCTTTTACTTCAGGTTCAAAGGACCATCGGCAAGAGATTGTCCTAAGAAGGGACCCGGAGGGTCGGGATCAGAGGAGGAACAGGGGAAACAACAAGTGGAAATGCCTTAACTATCACCTTTGGACCAACCGCAACAAACCAACCGAATCGCCGTGACTTTCAATATGGCAAGACATGATGATGCGCTGGGCCTGATGTGATGTGGTGTCGTATCATTTCGATCAATAAAATTAATACTTATGTTTTATTTGATTCGGGTGCTACTTGTTCCTTTATATCCGATGATTTTGTCAAGAATTTAGATTTTCCTAAGAATGAATTGGATTACCCCATGAACATAGAAATTGTGAATAAAGAAATAATCCATGTTAAGTATGTACATAAGAACTATAGAGTGGATATTAAGGGTAATATCATGAACGTAGATCTTATACCTATTCGAGTTGGGGAATTTGACGTTATATTGGGAATGGATTGGTTATTCAATTATGGGGCTGTAATTGATTGCCAAAAGAAGTGTATTAACCTTATGACCCCGTCAAAGGTTGTATTTTATGGTAACAAGTCGCCTAAACAAGCGAGTTGTCTGACGATGATGCAGGCCAAAAAGTTATTAAGACAAGGTTGTGTAGGATATTAGTTTACATAGTCGACAGTCGAAAAAGCAAACCGAAGGTAGAAGAAATACCGATAATGAGGGACTTTGTCGACGTATTTCCGCACGATTTGCCGTGACTTCCACCGATAGAGAGGTAGATTTCGTGATCGATTTGGCGCCCGAATCGCTTCTAATATCGAAGGCACCATACCGAATGGCACCAAGAGAGATGAAAGAACTAATGGTACAACTACAAGAATTGTTGGACAAGAAGTACATTCAACCGAGCGTGACGCCGTGGGGAGCGTTGGTGTTGTTTATGAAAAAGAAGGATGGATCGATGCGGCTCTGCATTGACTATAGAGAACTGAATAAGGTCACGATTAAGAACAGATATCCATTACCGAGGATCGACGACCTGTTTGATCAATTGAAGGAGCGAGATACTTTTCCAAGATAGACTTGAGAAGCTAAGTTATCATCAATCAAGGTGAGGCCGAGAGGATGTACCAAGACGCGTTGTTCGTAACGCGATATGGTCACTTCTACGAATTTTTAGTAATGTCGTTTGGTCTTACTTAATGCTCTCGCAACATTTATGGGACTAATGAATGGTGTGTTCAAGCCGATTTTGGACAAGTTCGTAGTGGTATTTATTGATGACATTTTGGTTTATTCGAAAACCAAGGAAGAACATGAAGAGCATTTGAGATTAACATTGGAAGTATTGAGAAGGGAAAAGTTGTATGCCAAGTTTTCAAAATGCGAATTTTGGATTAAACGAGTACAATTTCTTGGTCACGTGATCGATAAAAATGGAATTTTCAGTAGATCCATCTAAAGTCGAAGCCGTGATTAATTGGGATCACCGAGAACACCGCGAAAGTAAGAAGTTTTCTTGGATTGGCGGGATATTATAGAAGGTTCATACAAGACTTTTCCAAGATCGCAACTCAGTTAACTAATTTAACTCAAAAATCGTGGAAATTTGTTTGGATGGATAAAGTGTGAGGAAAGTTTTCAAGAATTGAAGAAGAGGTTGAGTTACCGTGTTATCTCTTAGGATGATACAGAAATTTTGTTGTTTATAGTGATGCGTCGATAAAGGACTTGGTCGTGTCGATGCAAAACGGCAAAGTCATTGCATGCATCATCACGAAAATTGAAGGATTACGAGAAGGATACCCACCCACGACTTGGAGTTAATGCAGTTGTTTTTGCTTTGAAAATTTGGAGGCACTATCTCTACGGGAGAAGTGTGAAATATATAAGGACCACAAGAGTCCAAATATATTTTCAAGATGATTTAAATATGCGCCAAAGAAGATGGTTGGAATTAATTAAGGATTACGACTGTGAAATTTTATACCATCCCGTAAAGCAAATGTGGTTCCGACGCCTTAAGTAGAAAAAGGTCGTGAGAAATTGATGATGATGTCGACCGCGTCAGAGGAGCTAATTTTAGAAATGGAGAAACTAGAGTTGGAAGTGAATTATCCTATGGAGATTGATGAGAAGTTATTTCAGATGCAATCTGGTACAACTCTACTATATAAAGTAAAGGAGGCTCAACTTCGTGATTTAAGAATGTAAAAAGGTGACAAAGAAGATATCCAAGGAACTGAACCGAGATTTAAGATGGATAAGGAAGGAATACTGAGATTTGAGAGTAGAATTTAGGTACCGCCAGTACAAGAGATTAAGGAAGAAATTTTGAGCGAGGCTCATAGTTCACGATATTCGATTCACCCTGGTAGTACCAAAATGAACCAAGATCTTCGACAACATTTCTGGTGGCCAAATTTAAAATGAGATGTTGCAGAATGTGTTGCCAAGTGTCTTACCTATCAGAAAGTGAAAGTAGAACATCAGAGACCAAGTGGATTGCTACAACTGTTAGAGATCCTAGAATGGAAATGGGAACATATTACAATGGGCTTTGTGGTTGGCCTTCCGACGACTCAGAAAGGCTACGACGCAGTATGGGTTATCGTTGACCAACTGACGAAATCCGCACACTTCCTTCCGATCAAAATCAGATTCAACTTAGATCAGTTGGCAAGGTTATATGTGAAAGAGATTGTTTCGAGGCACGGAGTGCAGGTGTCAATTATTTCTGATACAGATCCGCGATTCACATCAAATTTCTGGAAACGTCTTCAGGAATGCATGGGTACGTAATTGCGAATGAGTACAGCATACCACCCTCAAACAGATGGACAGAGCGAAAGAACGATTCAACATTAGAAGATATGCTAAGAGCCTGTGTGACGGACTTTAAAGGAAATTGGGATGATCACCTACCGTTAGTAGAGTTCGGCTACAACAACAGTTACCACTCCAGTATTGGCATGCTGCCTTATGAAGCGTTATATGGAAGAAAGTGCAGAACTCCGCTTTACTGGGATGAAGTTGGTGAAAGGCAATTGCTAGGGCCAGAATTGGTACAGCAAACAGCAGAAATAGTCAAAGTTATCCGAGCACGACTGGTAGCAGCTCAAGATAGACAGAAGAAATATGCTGATTCACATCGTAAAAATATCGAATTTGAATCAGGAAGTTATGTTTTTTTGAAGGTCTCTCCTTGGAAAGGAAAGATCAAGTTCTAAAGAAAGGGAAATTGAGCCCAAGATTCATTGGACCATTTCAAGTAATCGAGAAAAATCAAGAAGTCACGCACGAGGTAGCCCTACCTCCAAAGACTCGAGAATGTCCATAACGCCTTCCATGTTTCGCTTTTACGACCCTACAAACCCGATTACAAGCATATAATTGAATACGAACCCTACATTTTGAAAAAGACTTATCTTACGTAAGAAATTCTGCTCAAATTGTTTAATAAAAAAGAACAAGTTCTGAGAAATAAAGTAATACCTTCTGTTAAGGTAATTTGGAGGAACGACAATGCTGAAGAAGGTACGTGGGAACTCGAAGAGAATATGATGAAGAATTACCCTCATTTATTTACTTAATTTATGTGTAACCGATTTTGGGGACATAATCTTTGTAAGGGGGGAGAATGTAACGGGTCGAAATTATTGAGTCGTGATTATGGGGACAGAATCCTTTTAAGGGGGGAAAGATGTGACGAACGAGATTTTTGTAATTAATTTTAAATATGTATTGGATTAAATAAAATTTTCGATGATTTAATTATTATATTAAATAATTAATTGATGCAATTGTGGTAGATTAATTTAATTATATGTGTTACATTTATTAAATTAATGTGGAGAATTTTATTATCGAAGTATATGATTATGTGAGCTTATGGTATTAAAAGAAATATTTAATAAGCCTATTGGTATTTTAATTAATTTAACTATTAATTAGAGAGTTAATAATTTGACATTATTTATTAATGAGAAATTTAATTATGTGACTATGTGAATTTATAAGAATTAATTATATATTTTTTTAAAATAAATTAAATAAGATAAGGATTTAATTTATAAAGGAGTGTGACATTATTGTAACTATATGATAAAAAGTTTTATTAAAATAAAAGAGTTTTGAACCTAGTTTGCTAGCCAAATGAGGCCTTAGAGGAGTTAAAGGCGCTAAACCACGAATGGAATAAATCGACCTCAACTCGCGCTTAAAGGCTCATTGAGTTTAACTTTATTTTTTATTTTTCAATTTAGTTAAAAGCAAATCAAAGAGAGAGATTTTAAGAAGAGAGTTTGAGAAATCTTTGAGAAAGATTAGAGAGTAATTGTCATCCTTTTCATCTACGCTTGGATAATTCTCTTCAACCCAAATGTTTATTTTACGTCTTTAAAAGTTTTCATGAATATGGCTTTCATTCTTTCTATGAACCTCTATAATTGGGATAGGAGTAATGATTATGGGTTGTGTATGTGTTATGACATAACACATCGTATTTAATTATATATATTATGTAAACCATATCATCAAATTCATGAAACATGTCGTATATGATTGCTGCAAAATTTTAGAGTTTGGGTTATGGCCATATGGCCTTATAAGTGGTATTTAATACGGTGATCATATATTATCCCTAAATTTTACACTTGTATATGTTTATGCATGTTGATACGAAGAGACCAAAGTTTAAATGAACAGATTCGGTGTTATAACGAATCTGTAGTGTCAATTTTCATGAATTATTTTCAAAACCTTCAAGAACATCAAAGTCAGTGAAATTCACATATTTTAGTTTCGTGATTATGTGTTTTAATGGGTTAAAACCATTCAATAAATGTTGGGTAATGATTATGTATAAATTATATCATGTGGGTATGTCTAAATTCGTGTAGTAATATTTTAAATTGGAGTTTTTGGCTGTGTTATGCAATTTTCGTGAATTGCAGAGCGCTTGTTCGTTCGTCACGCATGCGCCAGCCCTCATGCCTAAACATCCGCAACCAGAAGACTAAGTTTCAAAGGCAAATACTAAATTTCTAGTCAAGAAGGCCATGTGTCCAAATCATATAATACCAAGACCAACAATACGAAGACTAAAGTGTAAAAAAGGGCGCAGCAATACCACTCCTCCGTAAAGTTCGTAAATGAAATTTTTGTAAAATGATTAAGTTTAGCAATGTGTTAGTAACTTAATTAATGAACATGTAAAAATGTTAGAAGTATAATGAGATGATAAAATAGATGTTTAACATGTAAATAACATAATTACATGTGGATTGAATTATTGAATACATAATTAGCTTGTTATTCATGATGTGTAAATTATGTGACAAAATGGTAATTTGACTAAGTATAGTCAATATTTGAATTAGACAAAAGAATGAGTTTATGATGATTAATTAAGTTATAATTAACTGGTATTGTGAATGTGAATGGTATGTAGGATTAAATTCAAAGAACGTGCTTAGTTAAAGTGTAATCTACACATGAGGCAAGTTTCCTAACCCTACTTGTCATTATTGTTCAAGTTTATTAGTTACCTCGAGTAAATTATCATTATTATTATTCAAGTTCAAATGTTATATTAAAGATTGATTATCTTTTCAAAGCATGATTCAGTTATACAATAATTGTCTTATTGAATACTTTTTGAGATTATTATTCAAATCGAATATCATTAGTGTTGAACCTTATTAGACTAGTGAACTTTATTGATTCAACTTGTCCTTAGTTGATGAACGTTATAAATTTCAGAACCCTTATTGAATTATCCAAACCAAACTTCCTTTGGTGCGGACTCGAATGTCAAACTAAGATGAACAACCCTGCAAAGGGATTTACTTATGCGTTAGCATTAAGATATTGTGCACAGTATGGTACTAAGGGATGATTCCCCTAAGTACGAGTAGAAAGGTCCATAGTCTTATGACTGTTAAAGGTTTCAAGTATAACCCTTGATAACCTAGGACATAGTTCAAGGTCTTATGACCCTCAGAAATCTTTTGATTCTTGTTATTCATTCTTGATTTAAAAGTTGAGCTTTTATTTCAGAAGTTTTTATTTCTCTCGCATGTTATTTTCATTGTTATATTGTTATACTTGTGGGAAATCGTGCTCACTCTCGCAGTAATAATAACATTGCGCTTAAGAACGAAAGAGCGCATTTAACCTTCCACTAGTAAAGGCAAGGGCAAGCTTAGCAAGTAATGAAGACCTGATTATTTATGTGATGTAATTAAAATTGATGTTACTTAAGACTTATTGTTTATATTTCCGCATGATGTTTAAGGTTAGTTTAACTGGGATTTTTATTATTTGGATGTTGTAACCCTTAAGGGAAGATTTTATTTCTATCTATTGCATGGTTTGCATTTATTATGGGTAGATAAATAGATGATATTTCAGACAAAGTGAACACCAAATCCAAAGTGGAATTGAAGTACCCGGATTTGGGGTGTCACATCTCCTCCTAATTCTTGTCTCATATCTCGATCGGGGATCATATCCTAAGCTTTGATACTCAATTGTGACGCCCCAAAGCAGGTATACATCACCCATCTTGAGTCGCCAGATACATGGTACATAAATTCAAATACAACTTAATTATACAACAGTCGTGTAAAATACGACAAAACATAGCTGGGAGTTTAAACAAGAATATTATCATCTAGACAATATCCACACTCAATGGAGTCCTCATTACAATTATTATCACATTATTCCGTAGAATAGTGAGGACTACTAAAGCCACTTATACTGGATCATCACTCCATTTCCCGACTCGTCCCAACTATATTCTCATTTCATAAAGAGAACAATGATAGAAAGGGTGAGCTCAACTAGCCCAGTAAAAAATATTATGACTAAGATAATGCAGAATAAATTATCCTTTGCCTTCAACAGTATAACAACTGATAGAATACAATAGATAACAAGTTTTAGATCAACAACTGCAGCGGAAATAAGCAATCCATTAGAAGAGTCAAGTAGAGCATAAAATCTACTATCTTCTATGATTTAAAAAGTTTTTCATCAACTTTATCGTTGAGACTCAGCTTAATAAATAAACCACATCATCGAATCATCTCTCCACCACGGCCAAGGATATTCATTTAATCATCAATGATCATGATTATACCGAATAATCCCTTGTCATAATCATACCAACAACTATCCATCAATGAACTACAGACCAATGAGGACTTTTACCACATCATTCGTTACATTACGGTCATGATTATACCGAATAATCCCAGGTCATAATCATACCAAGTGCATCTATTCACGTAAGCCAAAGATGACTTTCATCACAATATAAACATGAGGATGATGACAATGACATAATAATTCAATAAAACAAGTTCAAGGATAAATTTTAAAGATTTATAATTTAATTTATCCAGAAATCAATAACGTCCAAATTGTCAACATGATACTGCTTTGTAGAGTAAAATTCAAGAATAATATTCATGTACCAAAAATAATTTAGACAAAAAAGAAATATATTTTTCGGGTGAATAGTACCCCGTGAATAGTACTTCAGGAATAGTACCCCGTGAATAGTACCCCGACACGAAAAGTGTCCCGAATACCCGAGTAAATGATACTAGAGTGAATAATAATTTGGTGAATAGTAACTTGTGAATAGTACTCTGACATGAAAAGTGCCCCGAATACCCGAGTCAATAATACTAGAGTGAATAGTAATCAGGTGAATAGTAACCCGTGAATAGTAACTCGTAAAAGAAAAAATACCAAAGAAAATGATATTTCATGACGAGTACAAAAGAAATGATATCTCATACAAGTATAATAGAATATACGAAACTGCAAATGGATTTTCACCTGCCATGCGGTAATTCACGTAGACAGATCATTTCCACGATTTAATAAGGAATGAATACGAAGGATCATTCACCATGCATGCAGTAATCCACATAAACATGTTATTCCAATAGAATAATAAAGAATGGAACCAGATCATGTGTAATCCGCACATACAGGATATTCTAACATAATAATAAGGAATGGAATAACAACAGAATTCACCAGGCATGCGATAGGCAAATGACAGACAAAGTTATTCCAATAGAATAATAAAGAATGGAATAACAGAAGAATTTCACCATGTATGCGGTACTTCGCATATACAAGTTATTCTAACATAATAATAAAGAATGGAATAACAACTCTTACGAGTATTGAAAGAAAATAACTCTCTTCATGAATACGAAAGAATAATACCCCTTACCTTAGAATAAAACTGGATACTGGAATAGAGAGGTAGTAGACTTCTCTTCTTCTTTCTCTCTATAATTTCTCTCTATAATAATTGATCTATTGCTTTAGTGAATTGGTGAAAAATAATGAAGGAATGAACTTCTAGTTATAGGAAAATATAGTTTCGATAATTGCACGTTTTGGGGCTCAAAATATTACAGTATAATACCCTCCTCTTTTCTTTTATTTTTAATTTAGTCCTGCAAGTATTATAAAAGTTGCACCACCTCCCCTAATAGTAAATCATGTGAATCAATTGTAAATCATGTGAATCAATAGTTCTAGACATGTGAAAATATGAATTACAGTATAGTACCTTAATCTATACCTCTATTTTTAACTTAGTCATGCAAGTATTATCAATCTTGCACCACCACCCCTAATAATACAAGAATGTGAATCAATAGTACACACATGTGAACACATAGTTATAATCATGTGAATTAATAGCAATTAATTGCTCATTTGTCCGATTAATTACCTGACTGGTCAGTATAACTTCCAGACATCAATTATTATCGAAATAAATGTCGATTTCCATTATCACTAAAAATTCTAACACAATGGAACTATCAATTTCATCTTTAATCAACACAAACTTATTCATCATTAATATTATAACACACAATATTTAACAAACCGTGTCGTTCCTGTCAGAAAGAGGGGCTTTTCAATAAGATTTCTCCTTATTGGCGCGCAATTAGGTGACCAAACCTCTCCTTGACAGAACTTCTAGACATTGTTAATATTGCAAATAATAATATGAATAACTTTTTCGTCTCAATTATTGATTTAATAATATAACATATTATGCAGATGATACTGTGAGAATAATTGAATCAATAATATGAGAGATATGATGTAGCAATTACTGTAGCAATAATTGAGTATAACTGAGTGACTTCTTATGTAAGAATCAATAATCAATACCGTGTGCTACTATGCAACCACACGTATTACTGTACTTTTACTACCTGGTAGTTCAACAGTTTTAACGGTAACACTTTCGCCATTACTTTTATAAAAAGATAATTCTGTTGTTTTCTAACTACGACAATACTTTTATTGTGGGGTCCACCAATGATTATGCCGTCGTATGAATATTCCCTGTTAAAACGAATATTCCACGACCAATCGAATATTATATAACAACTTGCTTACTTTGCAAAATTTATAAATATTACCCACAACTATAACATTATATCAAATCCACACCATAATATTTTAAAAAAAATATTTCGAGAAATTTAAATCTTTATTCATAAAATTTGGGGTCTCAAAGGTATGATATGTTTAAGTTATAAAAGAAAGATGGTCTATAATATTTGAATAATTATAGCTTGATGTTATGAAGATAATGTACTATGATATAGTACGAGATAAACTCGCAAGGAGTTATAGATAATGTATTGCGATGAATTCGTATTGAGCAAGTTAAGAACAAGTTATGAGTAAGATAGAGTTAGGTGGAATTTCAATTGAGGACTCACGTGATGACTGAGTTGTACAAACCTTTGTATGAGCGAGGGTTTTGTGCTTGCACTTGGTTTATCACGTTGATAATCATTGGAATGTCGGTGTCACACTATCAATGTATATGTGGTGAAAAGGTGATTCTTTTTTCATGTGTATATTTGATAGTTAGAAACTATTAATATTAGTCAGATATTATTAGGATTATGTGAGGTTCTTAAAACTAATGCATATGTTAAGTTCGTGACTCATAATAATATGGTATATTTTGAACCCCTCAACGAATGGACGCTTATGGTCTGACTAGGATAAGTTCTTAAACTCATATTATTGTGGCGAGTTCCTGAACTTCCAATGTGCAGTAAGTTTGATGAACTATACTGGGGATATAAGAGGATTGTAAGTTGAAATACAAGAATATTTAGTATAAAGATTGAAATTGATTGAGAAAATTAGATATTCCAAATCTTCTAGCTTTGCTAGATTTTCGAAATTTATTGACTTCGTGCTGATGGTTGCATTTCAGTTTTTCTTGAAAAACATTGGATCAAACGATGGAACCAATTAATGAGTTTTAAAAACAATATCGTTATTCCTATATCTATGCTAATTGTTCTGGCTAGACAATAATGATTTAAAAATATCAAAATATATTTTGTTTTTTTTCCCGTAGTCATTGAGGCATCACTAAATATTATGCTGATTTGACAAACGAAGAAGTCATCAATGCAATTCAACCTGATGTTGGATGTGATCATAAGATCGTCGGCCCACTATGGTATGATGTAGCATGACAAAGTCATTTAATGACTGAATCCTCAATGCACTATCGAGATAATACGGTATCATGTCATCATAAAAGGATTTTTGGTTTTCTTTAAACTAAGAAAGTTATGCCATATGAATTGGATAAAACTATTTCGATTGATGTTCGAGTTGTTGTTAAAAGTCTATGCTATTTGATTCAGCTAGACAAATATTGAAAGATGTTCATGAAATTCAAGCATTCTTTATCAAACTATACCAAACCAAATTATTTTGGTGTGGATTCAAATGTTAAGAAGCTGAGGTGAACAACCCTAAAAAGGGGACATGTTATCGAAGACAATGGTTTCGAAAGTAACACATATAGTCGTTACGATGTTAAGATATAATATGTTGTGCACGACATAGGGGTGCGATAGGCTGATCACCGAGAGTACTTGTAGAGAGTGTTTTCAGTCTGTGTGATTGCTAAATATTCTATTAAAGATGGTTTACAATGGTGGTACACTATTAAACTCGGAGAAGAGTTCAAGGTCTGTGACGCCCCCAAAACTGGTATACTTCACCCATCTTGAGTCGCCAGATACAAGGTACTGAATACAAATACAACTTAATTGTAAGACCCCAACTTATTATTAATGAAATTTAATTTTCTCTATTTATTATTTTGAAATAGTAAGGGTTGATTTGATTAATGTGGATAGTTAGGGGTAAAATACGTAAATATTTCAAAATAAGCAAGTGGTTATAAAATATTCATTGTCGTCGGGGAATATTCGTTTGGTCGTGGAATATTAAATGATCTGTTTGAGAATATTATTAAGACGCACAGTGCAGCGTACCATGTGTGGGCCCCATAACTGAAAAGCGATTGGATGAAGAAAACGACAAATATAAGTTGTTTAAAAATAGCAACAGTAGTTATTACCAATTAATACTATTAAAATACTTGGGTGGTTAAAACACAAGAAGATTTGCGGTATTGCACCAATTATTGATTCTTACGTAAGAAGGCACTACTCAATAATGGTTACGATAATTATTATTCAAAGATTTTATTGATTTAATAATTCTTTGCGTTGATATTTTATATTCTTTGTTGTTTCAATAATTGTCATTACACAAGATTTTTCATTATCGAAGCAATAATTCATATTATCTGAATAATATTATTAGATAACATTATTGGCAATATCTAGAAAGTTCTGTCTAAGTAGAGGTTTGGTCACCTAATTGCTCCGAGAAGGAGAAATTCTTATTGGAAAGCCCCCCTCTTCCCGAGAAGCGCCTGGTTGTCAATATTGTGGATTCGTAATATTATTTGTGAAAAATTAATTATTGATTCATATGATGAGAAAAATATTGATTTTATGTGGATATAGATGGAGAAAATTTTTAATTTGACAATTGTTGAAAATTGAAATTTTATCTTTTTCTGATAAAATAATTCATTTAAATATATTATTATATTTTAATAATATAATAATAGTCATATTTTTACAACGAATATGAGATATATGAGTATACGAGGAGGAAGAGTATTTTTGTTGCGATAAATGTTTAAAACATGTTAAACATGTCGGTGGACCCCATTTATTGACTGAAATTTGAATATAGCTTGTAAAATCGCCCGTTTGTGGATTTCGGTCAAATATTTGTTTGGAATTTGGAAAAACTTTCTTCTGCAAAGTTGTAGAGAATTGAATTTCCTATAAAAAGGTGTGAGTTTTGAATTTTCTGACAAAAGGGCTATTTATTGTGAATTATTGAAGTCCTGAAACTCCGAAATAATTGATTTTTGGAAGTTTAAATTATTTTAAATTAGAAAAACGTTTTTTCTTACTTTTTCTAGAATGTAGCATGTGCTTATTGAGCTGAAATCAGATTTCAAGAGTGGCGTAGGAATTTTGATATATATAATAATATTAAATTAAATTTTCTACTTTGGTGTTCTAAGCAATTTCCTATAAATAGGGTGCTTAGGTTAGAATTGAAAATTACACCAGAAACTGAAGTTTTTTTTCTCTCTATATTATCGAGCGTATTCTTGTGAGTATTTTGAGTATACTTTGAGTATTGCTATACGGTGCAAGTTCAAGTCATAGCCTATATCCGGTGTTTCAACTAAATCTTGTCTTTGTGAGGTAAGGGATATTTTTTTTTTCGTAATGATATTATTTCTTCAATATCATTATGTTGAAATATTGATCTGAAGTTTTTTAACAAATTTGGAACTTTTGGTATCGGAGTTACTATTCATGTATACGACACTATTCACGTATACGGTACTATTCACGAATACGGCACTATTATTCAAAAAATAAAAAAATTTCTTTCCGTCCAAAATATCTATTCTGGATACTAGCTTTGATTGTATCCATGTTTTGATCATTCTTGAATTTTACACCACTATAATTATTTTTGAGGTATTTTTGGACATGGATAAAACAAAGTACGAATCCTTAATCCTTGTCATTTTGTTTCACTGGATTTGTTTCTTTAAAAATATTTTTCATCATCCTCAGTCTTAAATAATGATATTATTGAATATCTTTGGCTTTGTAGTGCAAAGATAAATGATTTGAAGAATATCTTTGGCCCGTAGTGCAAAGATGAGCAGTGTTTAGATGAACATGACTAATCGATGAATATCTTTGGCTCGTAGTGCAAAGATGAATATTTGATTCGAGATATATATTGATTGATGTTACGAGGATAAAAGATAGGCGATGAACTTTTAAATTCATACATAGAAGATAGTAGTTTGCAATCTCTACTTAACTCTTCTAATGAATTATTATTTCAGCGCGAATATTGATTTAAAATTTGTTGTCTATTGTATTCTATTAGATTTTTTCCTGTTGAAGACTAATGGTAATTTGTTGTATATTATCTTAGTCATAATATTTTTTCTTTGGGATAGTTGAGCTCACCCTTTTCCTTTTTGTTCCATTTTTCTTCTCGGAGGCGAGAATATAGCGAGTAGTATTTAGTGGGGTATGGAATGAAGGTTCTAGAGAGAGTTGTTTAGTAGTCCTCACCATTTTTGTAAAATAATGTATCAATAAATGTGATGAGGATTTATTTGAGTATAGATACTGTTGTAATATTTGTAGTTGTTTCTGTACCATGTATTGACAACTCAGAATGGGTGATGTATACCTATTTTGGGGGCGTCACATTAATTATACATCAGTCGTGTAAAATACGACAAAACATAGGCTGTGAGTTTTAATACAAATATTCTCATCCAGACAATATCCACACTCAATGGAGTCTTCATTACATTTATTATCAAACTATTTCACATAATAGTGGGGACTATTAATGCACCATCTAGGACCATCACTCTGTTCCCCGACTAGTCCCAGCTACGTTCTCATTTCCTGAAGAGAACAGTGAAAGAAAGGGTGAGCTCAACTAGCCCAGTAAGAAATATTATGACTAAGATAATGCAGAATAAATTATCATTAGCCTTCAACAACGTTAAACTGATAGAATATAATAGACAACAAGTTTAACGGTAGCTGATTAAACAACTTTATCGCTGAGACTCAGCTTAATAAATAAAATCGAATCATCCCTGCTCCACGGCCAAGGATATTCATGTAATCATCAATGGTCATGACTATATCGAATAATCCCTGGTCATAATCATACCAACAACTATCCACCAATGAACTACATGCCAATGAGGACTTTTACAACATCATTCGTCATATAACGGTCATGATTATACCGAATAATCCCTGGTCATAATCATACCAAGTCCATCTATGCACGTAAGCCAAAGATGACTTTCATCACAATATAAGCATGAGGATGATGACAATGACATAATAATTCAATAAAACAAGTTCAAGAATAAATTTTAAAGATTGATAAATTAATTTATCCAGGAACCAATAACGTCCAAAGTGTCAACATGATACTACTTTGTAGAGTAAAATTGAAGAATGCTCAGAAGAATATTTCCATGAAAAGATATTGGAAGAAGCGCAAATATAAAGGATATTCCACTAATTTCATGGAGTATAGAAGCCAAAGCTTTAACCAATTGAGTATAATAGAATATATGAAACTGGAAATGGATTTTCGCCTGCCATGCAGTAATCCACGTAGACAGGTCATTTTCGCATGTGGTAATCCACATAGATAGGTTATTCCAACAAAATAATAAAGAATGGAATAAAAGAAGGATTCACCATGCGTGCGATAGACTGCACAGACAAGTTATTCCCAATAGAATAATAAATAATGGAACCGAATTAAAGCATAAACGCACAAACAAGATATTCAGGCGAATAATAAATAATGGAACCGAATTAAAAATTGTAAGCGCGACGTATTACGATATTACGATAGAATAATAAATAATGCAACCAGTCCAAACAGAACGCGAAAAACATGATATTCCGAATGTAATAATAAAGAATAGAATATTAGAAGAATTTCACCATGTATGCGGTATCAGATAAACAAAAGTTATTCCAATGAATAATAAGAATGGAATAACAACAGAATTCACTGTGCATCGCGATAGATCACACAGATGATAGGTTATTCCAATAGAATAATAAAGAATGGAATAACAGAAGAATTTCACCGTGTATGCGGTACTTCGCATAAACAGGTTATTCAAACATAATAATAAAGAATGGAATAGCAGAAGTTCTCTTCATGAATACGAAATAAATAATTCCCCTTACGAGTACAACAAATAATATCCCTTACCTTAGAAGAAACTGGATATTAGAGTAGTGAAGTAGCAGAATACTTTTCTTCTTTCTCTCTATAGTTTTTCTCTCTAGAGTTTCAGTGAATTCGTAAGAAATAATGAATGAATGAGATTCTATTTATAGGAGAATGGACTGAATAGTAACTAATTCATGAACGGTCCAGATTGATTTACTTTTAAACGGACGGTCCATATTGGTTTACTATTAAAACTTAAAGTAACGGTCCATACTGATTTACTATTAAAACTTTAAACCAGCGATCCATATTGATTTACTATTATTACTTTCCACCAGCAGTCCATATTGATTTACTATTATATCTTCAACCAACGGTCTGAAAAATTAGCACATCTCCTCGTGGAATAATATTGTACCCAAAAATGATTTGGACCGAAAAGAAATATATTTTACGGATGAATAGTACCCCGTGAATAGTAACTCATGAATAGTAACTCATGAATATTACTCCGACACGAAAAGTGCCCCGAATACCCGATTGAACAATATAACCTCCAGACATCAATTATTATCAAAATAATTATAGATTTCTACTAACACTAATAATCCCAACACAATGGAACTATCGATTTCATCTTTAATCAACACGAACTTATTCATCATTAATATTATAATTCACAATATTTAACAAACCGTGTCGTTCCGTGAAAGAGGGGCTTTCTGATAAGGATTTCTCCTTATTGGCGCGCAATTAGGTGACCAAACCTCTCCTTGACAAAACTTATAGACATTGTCAATATTGCAAATAAGAATATGAATAACTTTGTCGTCTCAATTATTGATTTAATAATATAACATATTATACAGATGATACTGTGAGAATAATTGAATAAATAATATGAGAGATATAATGCAGCAATTATTGTAGCAGTAATTTAGTATAACTGAGTCACTTCTCACGTAAACATCAATAATCAATACCATGTGCTACTATGCAACCACGCGTATTACTGTACTTTTACTACCGAGTAGTTCAATAGTTTTAACGGTAACACTTTCACCGTTATTTTTATAAAAATATTTTTGTCGTTTTCTCAATCCGATAATAATTCCGTTGTGGGGTCCTCTAATGATTGTACCGTTGTACGGATATTCCCCGACAAAAAGAATATTCCCCGACTAATCGAATATTATACAACAACTTGCATACTTTGTAAAATTTATAAATATTACTTACAACTATAACATTATATCAAATCCACAGCATAATATTAAAAAATATTTCGAGAAATTTAAATATTTATTCATAAAATTTGGGGTCTCACAATCTCCCCTCCTTATGAAATTTTGCCCTCGAAATTTACGTGTGCATCTCTGGTATGGCAAGAGATGAGGATACCTTAACTTCATTTCAGATTCTAACTCTTGAGGTATAACCTTTGAGTGTTGAATATGATCCTTCTTATCCAAGATTTTAACACGTATCTCTTCATACGTTAAATCTTCTGCTATCTCGTCTAGTTTTAATTCAATAATGTGGTTCGGGTCATCCACATATTTATGTAACATCGATACGTGAAAAACGTTATGAACACGTGACATACTTGGCGGTAAATCGATTCTATAGGCCACGGTTCCTACTCGATCAAGGATTTCAAATGGGCCAATAAAATCGAGGGTTGAGATTTCGTCTCTTCATCAATTCTTGCTTCTAGAATAATGCCATCTTGAACCTTCTTCTTCACATTCATCAGCTCTGAGTATGTAGCTTGAGCAGCTTTTACTTTATCGATTAAAGTCTATTCTAATCGTATATTCGATATCTTCACGTGGGTCCCTAGAGTCTTTAACTCTATCTCCATCATTTGTAAGTTATACGAAATGGATCTTTGTGTTAACAACATCACACTAGTAAACGCATACGATCTTCTACTCAACGCATCAGCTACCACGTTCGCTTTTCCCACGATGATATTTAATGGTACGATCGTAATCTTCAACAGCTCGAGCCAACGTCTTTGGCACATTTAGGGGTGATCATTCGGTTATAACCGAACTGAATAAGCTATTCGGTTATAACCGAAAACCGAATTATTGGTAATTCTAATATCCGAAATACTAACCGAAATTTGAAAATAACCGAATTACCGAATACCGAATTACCGAATTATAATTTCGGATATTCGGGTAATAGCCGAACTAACATCCAACATAACTTATATGTTTAAAAGTGTGCAGTAAATTAACTGTTAACTTAATTGTCCAACACAAATTAATCATCCAAAGAAGAAAGCAACTTAACGAAACATCCAACATAAAGTTTAAAAATACAAGAGCAACAAGCCAACAGATTAATCGCCCTTAAGACCCTTAACAAAGTTATGACTTAACAAAGCAGCTAGCAACAAGCCAACATAAATTTATTCTACTAGCAGAGAGTCAAGAAAAGATCGCCAAGCAAATAGCCTAGCACCTAGCGACCAACATCAACAAGCAAATCGCAGAATCGCAACACTCAACAACAACAAGCAACAAGCAACAAGCAACAACAAGTTAGCAACAGCCAACAACCAATAGCAAGTTAGCAACAACAACATGAACATGCACCACAAGATCCTGTACATCACATGCCCAAACAAGAAAAGGGAAGAGTATATAATAAGATCCAACACCTTAGAATGTTTAAAAAACGGAATACATATAATGATTGCAGGATTACTTTCACATGATGAATTTACTTTCACATGATTATTCAAGCAATTCAAAGATACAATAATTGGGGTCCTGTAATTATGTTTGTTGGAAGAATGCTTTTAAACTGTTATGGAAGGTGCAATACATTTGGGGTCCTGTAAAAAATGAGCGATGACATTGTTGACACAACTTTGTTTTCTATGTACACTTGTATGGATGGATCATTTTGAAATCAAATCAAATCAACTTCATGGGATGTTTAGCAGAATGATCAACTTAAGTTCAAACTAAACAAATGAATAAGTATTCTCATTAATAATGTACCCCTAAGTCACCATGTATTTCAACTGTAATATTCAAACATGATTCTCTAAAAATAATTTCTCTAAAAATGATTCATACAAATAATTTCACCTCCTTCCTAATCATCTCTTGCATCATAGAGAGAATCTTAAAATACAATCTAGCATATGAAAATTCTAAACAAACAATTTTATATCAATCATACATATAAATCATACATTGTGTGTGTTCATACAATCTAAAAGAATTCATATTTCTTTTATGAGGTTCTCAAGTGTGTAATAAAGGCTATGGAGCTCTGTTATCCAATTGTGTAATTCATATTTTGACTATAATCAAATTAATGAATCCATTAATTTGGCCCTTCTTACCCAAATTCATCAATTCATCATCATGCTTCATTTACAGTCACATGAATCCATTAATTTGATTCTGAAATAAATGAAGCAACACGTGTGTTAACAGAGAGGATAAATCTAGTTTTGAAAGCAATCAAATTTTGATCAGTAATCAAATTAGGACGCCTCAGTATTTCTTTGTCTTCTTTTGATGAGAAAAAGAGAAAATTAAAGGGGGAATATAAGCTCAAATAAGTTACGAGAAAATGATTGCATCTCAAAAATTGGTATCTCACGATCGCTATTCTAGATTTCTAGGACTCGACTAACATATCTTCTACTTTATCTATATCTCTATATATATGTCCACATGTATATGCCTCAAAATAGACAAGATAGATGAAGAGAAATAACAAGCAAACAAAAATAGATTGAACATCGCAATGATTATTGACAACAAAAATCAGATCAAACATGGCTCCTAATGCAGAGAACAATTACAAATTATCATGGTATTTGTCTAAATTACAAATTATTTGTAAACTTATTTTAATGCATTTGAAGTTTAGTTGTTCAATAGGATGGCATTACCTCATTAATCAAGTTGAGTCACGAAAACATTGGCATCATTAGTACCAATGCTCAAGTTGGATATTGCTGAACAAAATAAACAAAAACAATAATTAGTAGAGAATGAACTCAAATTGGAGACAATAAACAAAAACAATAATTAGGGGACAATAAACAAAAACAATAATTATTACCACACTCAAGTTTAGAAGCAAAGTCGATATCTTCCTCCACATCAATGCGATTCTTCACTTTAACCCAATCTTGAGAACATATGAGAGCTTCCACCATATTAGGAGACAATGAACTCCTAAATGCATCAAGAATGCGTCCCCCGTGCTAAATGCGGACTCCGAAGCAACGGTAGAAATGGGAATAGCCAACACATCACGGGCAATACGTGCAAGGATAAGGAATCTTGCACTATTAGCTTTCCACCACCCCAAAATATCGAAAGTATCAATATCTTATTCCACATCTTCACTTAAATACTTGTCCAATTCAGATTTGTCTCCAAGTACAACTCCGGTCCGACGCCTTTTGAACTCTTCTGTAATTCTATTTGTATTTTGGGATTCCATTGAACTAGAACCTTGGGATGACATTGACATATTACTTGCACTTGATTTTCCACTTTCTTGAGTTGAATACTTTTTCCTGTACTCATTAAACAAATCTTCCATTGATCTCTTCACACTATCGGCAATCTCCATCCCAGTGGCCTGATTACTTGATTGATATTCTAAATTCCTATATTCATTATCAATATCAAAGTGAAGATCTATTTCCAAACCCTCCAACGGATTTTCAACTTCAATTTCACTCTTTCCATACATTCTTTCTAAACAAAATTGAACAAAACTCAACTTATACCGAGGATCAAGCACAACGGGAATATATAACAACATATTCATTTTTGTAACATTTCCCCAATACTTATCATATTTTATTTTCATTGCCTTAGCCATTCTGTGTAATTCTATATCATTGCTTCTTTCCCGGTCATTCAAAATAATATAAGTGTCACATATTTCAAGAAATGCATTATTTGATGTGACATAAGATGAGCCTGAAATTTTTACAGTGAGATTATAAAAATGTTCTAAAAAGCCAACAAACAATTTGGCCCTATTCCAATCCGAGTCCGTTGGAATATTTTTGCCCCCCATCTCTTTTTCAAAGCCCCGATCTTTAAACCCAAATCGATCAAAAGCTTCTTTGTATTTTAAGGCCGAGCTTAACATCAAGTAAGTTGAGTTCCATCTAGTTGGACAATCTAGACTCAAGCCTTTCTTATCTTCAAGACCACAATACTCAATACAGTCCTTAAATGACTTGACCCTAGCTGGAGATTGTTTTGCATACTTCACTGCACGCCTAATTGTCTCAATAGATTTCTCAATCAATTTCAACCCATCATTCACAACAAGATTAATAATGTGAGCAATACATCTCATGTGAATGAATTTACCATCTAAGACATTAGTTTTCCAGTATGTACATCTATCTCTCAAGTAAGCCGCCGCAGTATCATTTGAGCTAGCATTATCTACAGTGAGTGTCATAACTTTAGAAAGTCCCCACTCAATTAGACAAGACTCAACCATTTCCCCAATGTCCTTCCCCTTATGACTTGTGATGGTTCAAAATTCAAGATTTTCTTATGCAATTTCCAGTTTTCATCAATAAAATGAGCAAGAATAACACATATAATTCAAGCGTTGATTAGAAGTCCAAGAGTCGGGCCAGAGGCAAACACGTTCACAATGTTTTTAAGGATTGTTTTCAACTTACTCTTCTCATTCTCATACAGTCGAATACAATCTCTAGCAAATGTAAAACGTGAAGGCAATTGAAACCTAGGACAAGCAACTTGCATAAGTCTTTTAAAACCCTCCTTCTCAACATGTTTGAAAGAAGTTCATCTACAATAAGATAGTGAACTACTGGTACGCCCTAACCGCTTCTTGATCAAACCTCCAAGAAGTGAGTGTACCTCACATGCCCCTCCCTCCCCTCACCCTCTTTAATCCCTACAAGTTGGGGTTGAGCTTTGTCCATGTTGATAGGATTTTTTACAAGTTCTAAAGTGATTTCTTAAAGAAGTAGTGCCATTTGAAGATGAATCGTTAGCCTAATTCTTTTTCACAATAAGTACACTTACCTTTGATGACATTACCATCCTTATCTTTAACGGAATGAAGTTCCCTCAGGTCCACACCTTGGATCTAGGTGCCATCCTTTTCTTCGCATTTTTACACTTTCCGAGTGTCCGTAGTTTTTGTACTTGTCGTGGGTTCTTTTGACCCGCGCTCTATATGGTGGGAACACTGTCGTTTGTCTCTCTCCCATGTCCAATTGGATCAAGGTCATCAAGGTTAGGCTCGTCAGTATCATCCACCATGTGCAAATCATTTAAAATACTTTCGACATCATCTACAAATGTCAAACAAATCAAATTATTATGTCAACCCCTATTAAAAATTAACACAGTGCTTTCCATAGAATTCTGATGATTAGAAGCAAAGAAAATTCTCACCCTCAAATCTCAATGGTTCTGGTCTGGAACAAGGCTCAGACAGGATGTCGAAAGTTCCACTTTTAATCCGATTCTCTAGCAAGAATGATTACCGCAATGTTAAAATTATGTATGAGCCCCTGATTTTTCTCTTCATTTGCATAAAAGTACGTAACATGTGATTTGGATCCACGTAAAGATGGTCGGCAATTGTTGAGCATAAGGTATTGAAAGCAAAGTACCATTACCATCCTTAATAACATATAGTTGCAATTAGAATGAAATAAGTGAAGATGCACGTGAGACAAAATAAACAATCGATACCTTTCCGGCTTCAGATAAATCAACCCTTGGATCTGGTTCAGTGTACCCTGCCTCTTTTGCCTCAATCAGACAAATACCACTTCGCTAAAAAGAGTCCCATCGCATCACCAAATTACGATATTACAGGTGGTGGACAAGTTAAAGCATGAATATGAAATTGCATAATCAGATTCATCTTGTATTTAGTGTCATTACCATAACAAATTGTAGATGATGAAAGTCTGATGTATTACTATAACAAATTGCATTAAGATTATAGCCAATTAAGAGACATGTACTTTGAGCAATTTAATAAGTTCTTGCATTGCAGCTTAAGCTTTTGAATAATTAACAATATAAAATTTCAATTAATTTAGGCAAGATATTTAGACTAACCAGATCGGTCAGACAGCAAGAGGGAAGTTCATGGAAAGAGATTTACAAAGGAGTCTCGTTATAACTACTCATGAAACCCTCTCTAAGGGTTGAACCGGAGAAAATCCAACCAAGAGGATCAAGCTAAACTAGTAGGAGTTTTTACAAGCGTAAAACCTAAATACAACTTACAATTTGCCCTTATAGGCTATAGCCAAAGGATTTGGGTCATATGCAATCTCCTCTATGGAGTTCTATCAACTAACAACTATCAAGTACTAAAACGAATCAGAGTCAGTGTGGGACTAACCTTGTAAAGTGGTTATGATGGGGAGACGGCGAAGTGCCTGGCCGATTTATTTAGAGTCGAGAGGCGAGTCGATCGAGAGTGACTGACAGACTGAGTGAGGAATCGGAGATCTAACTTCGAGATCTAGGCAAAAGGCATCGCCGTGTCGACCCATTGAAAGAAGTTAAGACTTAAGAACTTAGGGCAAAATGGGATTGGGATTTGGCCATTTGGGGGAAAACTCAGAAAATGGGGTTAGGACTTAGGAGTCGATCGAAATGGGGGAAATGGGGCTAAGGCTAACCGGCTAAATGCTAATAGTGATAAACTGATAATATCATAATATGATTAAATGATTAATAAAATAATAATTAATTTATTAAATATTAAAATTCGGTTATTAAAACCAAGAATCTGCTTTTTGAAAACCTAACCGAAACCAAATACTAAATAATAATTCGGATATAACCGAAATTCCAGAAAAAAACCGAAAACCGAAAAAATTCGGTTAAAATAATTCGGTTCGGTTCGGTAGTTCGGTTTTATCCGTTTTTGCTCACTCCTAGGCACATTACAAGTTCATTTTGGGTGAAAAAAATATTTGAGGATTTTAGAAATGGGTTTTGTACTGGGGTCAATACAAAATTTGATTTCACGCTCTAGGGTAGGCTAAGAAGTCATCAAGAATACGTCAGGAAATTTATTAACAATAGAAATATCATTTAAAACTGTGACTCTTATCCAAGACTTGGATAGCACGTCACATTGATACCTATCAACTTGCCACCGTTATTCACAACATCCCCTACGGAAAGTTCGGCTTTGGTGCATTCCACATAAGGAAGTCACCAGCGAAAGGTTTGAGGCTCTTTACTTATGACTTGATATGACAATGATTGATTTTAGTGGTTTGGTTGCTTGAATTCGCATAACAGGTTGGTTAGGAATATGAAAGCTAACAACCTTACGAAAAGCATGATGAGTAGTTAACCAATCGATTCCTAAAATCACATCAAAGGCAAGTATTTTCAAAGAGATAAGATCGACAGGTAACGTGAAAGTGTCGATTTGAATCAACAAGATCTATAAACAGAGGAGGTAACGAGGGTTTCTACTATCGAAGTTTCAACCAATAAGTCAAAGTCTAATTTCTCTGAAGTCAAATTTAAACGTTGAGCGCAAGCAAGAGAGATAGAAGAATGGGTAGAACAGGTATCTAACAAGGTATAGACTTCGCTAGAATTTATAAATAACTAACCCATGCTAACTTCGTTTGGGTCACTCGCTTTTTGAGAAGTCACGAAAAACGCTCTTCCTGAAACCACCAACTTTGTTTTGTCCGTATCCCGCTTTGGGTACCCCCGGGCCCCAATTGGACTTGACTTTGGTGCATGCGACAAAAATCCGGGCTAGGTGACCTTCTTTTCCATAATTGTAACATGCTTTGATCGCATCACGCAGTTTGGACTGATATGTCCCTCCCCTCCGCATTTGAAGCACACGACCGGCGGTCGTTCTCCTTCCTTAACAAGTGCTGGTGCTGTTGTCTTTCCATCATTATTGAACCTTCTCTTCTTGAAATTTCCACTTCTATTATCTTGGCCATGATTACCACCGAAGTGGTTACCATTCTTGGAATGATAATTTCCCCCACGATGGTTATCATTGTTCGATGGTCGTTGCCACCGCAGACGATTATTATCGTGTTGTTGGTCGTTGCCTTTTTGGTTGTCTTTGAATCATTATAAGCCCAATAATCGAGCCCTATTCACAACATCTGAATATAAACAAAGATTGTGAGAAATGAGGTATTGATGTATATCGGGTTTCAAACCTCTTAGAAACATTCGCGTCATTCGCTCCTCATTATCGACCAAATGGGATGAAAATCGGGATAACTCTAAAACTTAGCCTTCAGATCGCGACACGATCATATTGTTTTGTTCCAACTTGATAAACTCCACCTCCTTTATGTGACGAATACTTTCGGGAAAGTACTTGTCGTTGAACAGCTCTTGGAACTTCTCCCAAGATATCTTGAGTGCGTCAGGCTGGGTAAGTTTTACAGATTCCCACCAATAATCTACTTCTTCACGCAACACAAAGGTGGGAAAGGGAACCTTTTGCTCCTCGGAGTATACCAAGACATCAAATATCTTGGTGATTTGCTTTAATCACGTCTCCGCCTTAAGTGGTTCTGGTTTTTCAAAAAACTCCGGTGGTCCCAGCTCCTTGAACTGCTTAGCGGTGACCGACCGTGGGTTCCATTGTTTCCACCTGCATTATGAATAGGAGTCTCTCTCGCCTGATGTTGCATGAATTGCATATAGCCTCTGAACATCCCATCGTTCATCATTTCATCGGTGTTATTGTTTACCTGAGGATTAGTGTCTTCCCGTTGCACATTATCCTGGATATTGATCGTTGGTGACTCAACGGTCTCATGTGCTTCATTGCTTATCCCAACATTTTTGGAAGCCATTTTCAAATACTGCGACAAAACAAGGGTTAATTGACATGTCACATATTATCCCTATACTCTGTCCGACCAATTAAATACCAAAATAATTTAGGTAGGTCATACTAGCGAAGGAATTCCCCGTCTCTCCCCTCCTAGTTCTTGTCTCACATCTCAGCCAGGGATCATATCCCTAAGCTTTGATACCAACTGTGACACCCCCAAAACAGGTATACATCACCCATCTTGAGTCGCTAGATACAAGGTACTGAATACAAATACAGCTTAATTATACAACAATCGTGTAAAATACGACAAAACATAGATTGTGAGTTTTAATACAAATATTGTCATCTAGACAATATCCACACTCAATGGAGTCCTCATTACATTTATTATCACACTATTTCACAGAATAGTGAGGACTACTAATGCACCATCTAGGACCATCACCTGTTCCCGACTAGTCCCACCTACGTTTCTCATTTCCTGAAGAGAACACTGAAAGAAAGGGTGAGCTCAACTAGCCCAGTAAGAAATATTATGACTAAGATAATGCAGAATAAATTATTATTAGCCTACAACAATGTTAAACTGATAGAATATAATAAACAACAAGTTTAACTACAGCGGATCAAGCAATCCATTAGAAGAGTCAAGTAAGGTATAAAATCTACTATCTTCTATGATTTAAAAAGTTTTTCATCAACTTTATCGCTAAGACTCAGCTTAATAAATAAAATTGAATCATCCCTGCTCCACGTCCAAGGATATTCATGTAATCATCAATTGTCATGACTATACCGAATAATCCCTAGTCATAATCATACCAACAACTATCCACCAATGAACTACATGCCAATGAGGACTTTTACAACATCATTCGTCACATTACGGTCATGATTATACCGAATAATCCCTAGTCATAATCATACCAAGTCTATCTATGCACGTAAGCCAATGATGACTTTCATCACAATATAAGCATGAGGATGATGACAATGACATAATAATTCAATAAAACAAGTTCAAGAATAAATTTTAAAGATTTATAAATTAATTTGTCCAGGAACCAATAACGTCCAAATTGTCAACATGATATTGCATTGTAGAGTAAAATTCAATAATGCTCAGAAGAATATTTCAATGAAAAGATACTGGATGAAGCGCAAATATCAAGGATATTCCACGAATTTCATGGAGTATAGAAGCTAAAGCTTTAACCAACTGAGTATAATAGAATATATGAAACTGCAAATGGATTTTCACCCGCCATGCGGTAATCCACATAGACAGATCATTTTCACAATTTAATAAGGAATGAATACCAAAGATCATTCACCATGCATGTGGTAATCCACATAGACAGGTTATTCTAACAGAATAATAATAAATGGAATAACCGAAGGATTCACCATGCGTGCGATAGATCGCATGCATGTGTTATTCCCAATAGAATAATAAATAATGGAACCAGTCCAAGATATAAACGCACGCATGTGATATTTCGACATAATAATAAATAATGGAACTGTGTCCCATGTAAACGCACGCATGTAATATTCTTATGTAATAATAAATAATGGAGCCAGTCCGGTAAATTGTAAACACACGTATGTGATATTCCATTAGAATAATAAAGAATGAATATTAGAAGAATTTCACCATGTATGCAAAGATTGCAGATAAATAGGTTATTCCAATGTAATAATAAGAATGGAATAACAACAGAATTCACTGTGCATGCGACGAGATCAAGAAAGACAAGTTATTCTAATGTAATAATAAAGAATGGAATAATAAGAAGAATTTCACCATGTATGCGGTGCAGATTGCGATAAACAAAAGTTATTCCAACATAATAATAAAGAATGGAATAACAGAAGTTCTCTTCATGAATACGAAATAAATAATACCCCTTACGAGTACAACAAATAATATCCCTTACGAGTACAACAAATAATATCCCTTACGAGTACAACAAATAATATCCCTTACCTTAGAAGAAACTGGATATTGGAATAGTGAAGTAGCAGAATACTTTTCTTCTTTCTCTTTATAGTTTCTCTCTCTAGAGTTTCAGTGAATTCGTAAGAAATAACGAAGGAATGAGCTTCTATTTATAGGAGAATAGACTGAATAATAACTAATTCATGAACGGCCCTGATTGATTTACTTTTAAATGGACGATCCATATTGGTTTACTATTAAAACTTAAAGCAGCGGTCCATACTGATTTACTATTAAAACTTTAAACCAACGATCCATATTGATTTACTATTATAACTTTCCACCAACGGTCCATATTGATTTACTATTATATCTTCAACCAACGGTCTTAAACAATTAGCACATCTCCTCATGGAATAATATTGTACCCAAAAATGATTTGGACCGAAAAAAAATATATTTTACGGGTGAATAGTACCCCGTGAATAGTAACTCATGAATAGTAACTTGTGAATAGTAACTCGTGAATAGTATTCCGACACAAAAAGTGCCCCGAATACCCGATTGAACAATATAACCTCCAGACATCAATTACTATCAAAATAAATGTCAATTTCTACTAACACTAATAATCCCAACACAATGGAACTATCAATTTCATCTTTAATCAACACGAACTTATTCATCATTAATATTATAATTCACAATATTTAACAACCGTGTCGCTCCTCGTGAAAGAGGGGCTTTTCGATAAGGATTTCTCCTTATTGGCGCGCAATTAGGTGACCAAACCTCTCCTTGACAGAACTTCTAGACATTGTCAATATTGCAAATAATAATATGAATAACTTTTTCGTCTCAATTATAGATTTAATAATATAACATATTATATAGATGACACTGTGACAATAATTGAATCAATAATATGAGAGATATGATGAAGCAATTCGTAGCGAGAATTGAGTATAACTAAGTGACTTCTCACGTAAGCATCAATAATCAATATCTGTGGTGCTACTACGCAACCACGCCAGACATCGCATTTTTTACTACCGAGTAGTTCAACAGTTTTAACGGTAACACTTTCACCATTATTTTTATAAAAACATTTTTGTCGTTTTCTCAATCCGATAATAATTTCGTTGTGGGGTCCTCTAATGATTGTATCGTCATACGGATATTCCCCGACAAAAAGAATATTCCCCGACCAATCGAATATTATACAACTTGCATACTTTGCAAAATTTATAAATATTACCCACAACTATAACATTATATCAAATCCACACCATAATATTAAAAAATATTTTGAGAAATTTAAATCTTTATTCATAAAATTTAGGGTCTCACAAGGTCCGTATAGTCTTATAACTGTTAAAGGTTCAAGTCAAGATACTTGATAACCTAGGGACGTAGTTCAAGGTCTTATGACCTCTCAATATGATTTGGAATCTTTTAAATTCCTGTTATTTATATCACTTCCAAATTACTGAGCAATTGTGGAAGATTCTTTTTATTCTGAAGGGTGAAAGTGGAAAGGATAAGAAAATTAAGCAAAACATAATAATTTAAAGAAAGAAATGAAATTCCAAAAAGAAGGGAAATATGAAACTCTTAGAAGAGGAAGATGTGAGGAATATCATCATCTTAGAGAAAGAATTTGGTTGTAGAACCTAATGAATAAATAAATATTAACATAAAATCTAATTTAATTATAATGGAATCAACGAATATTAGTAAGTCAAAATTTCGAGGACTAAATTCTTAAAAGAATGGGTGAATGTAATGTCCTGAGAGTTTGAGAATATAGTACATGATAATGATCCTTAGAGAAAGATAATGAATGGGTCAAAGAATACATAATACTCAAATATAATTGAGTCTAAGTAAATGTTATGAAATAAAAATTACAAGAATTTATTATGAAGAATGGTGGTAGTGGTAATAAATAAAACCTATATTAAGGTAATGTGTTGAAGATATTCAACGATAAATTTTGAAAAGAGATTTGGTGAAAACCAAGTAAGGGAGGTTTCGTTGATTCCGAGGACAGAATCCTTATAAGGGGGGAAGGATGTTACAACCCGAATTTTTATAAGTTATTAAAATAGGAATTTAATAATTAAAATTCTTATTATGAGATGTTTTGAGTTTGAGTATGCATATATACGTGCTTTATATTTTTAAATATGCGATCTCGGTGTGAAGAGAAATATATATTCATATATTGGGAAAGTGAGGTTTAATAGTTAATTTAACTATTAAGGAAATTAAATGAATTTTAAATAATTATGAATTAAATAAATATTTTAATTAATTTATTTATTGAGATAAATAAATAGTTGATGAAATTGTGGTGCAATAATTTAGTTAAGTGTGTATGTTAACAAAATTAATGAATGATAATTTTATTGTTTGAAGATTTAATTTAATAAAATAATTAAATTAAATAAATTCCTAAATATTTAAGGAAATAAAATTAATTTAATTTAATAATAAAATTAGATATATAATAATTTATTAAGTATAAGTATGATTATAATGAAAATTATAATTATAATGGTAATTGTAAGATATTAAAATTAAATAAGTGTGTGACAAATGAAACTATATTGTATAAAAATAAATTAGAAACCTAACCTAAGTGTAGCCAAACAAGGCCTTGTGGCCCTTGGCTTATTTTAACTGACTCAGACTGTTGGTCTTTTTACTTGACATACGTGGGTTATATCACGTATTCTCCTAATAAGATAAGAACAGAGAAAGGGAGAAACACATAAAACATTTAGAGGGAATCAAAGGAAGAATTTCTAAACTTTGTTAGCATCATCTTGCTAGTAAGAGATTCAAGGTATAATACATTCTTAAATTTTTCAAGTCTTAGTTTTGTAATCTTATTCTTTATAATTATTATTTTTGTTGGGTTAGGGTTTAAGGTGTTGATTATGTAAATGTGTAATCTGATAATTGTTATATAGAAGTTGTATTGAGTAATCAAATTCATGGAAAAGTGGTTTGTAGAAGAAAATTAAGATAACAATGTTTTGTATATGAAAATGGCTTAGTAAGTCCAAAATTTGATATTCAATCTTTGCTAGAATCTGTTAATTGTTTATATATTGTGTTAGTATATCAAGAAATGAAAACAACGTAGTTGGAATTGTGTCAATTGGTTAAGAATCAAAGATTTGGCAATCAAATTCGCTAAACCTGTCAAAACATGAAAGTTTAGTATGAACATAAGTTTTTGGTCAAGATTTAGGCTAGCTAGTATTTCTATAAATTGTTATAATTCTAGTATATTGTAATTCTATGAATTACGAATCCATAGAATTGAAAACGGACTAATTTGGATGTGTATAACTCAAGTTATGAAGATTAAAAGGAGAAAATATTCAAAAGTCGCGAGAAAAATGAATTCTGTGTCCTGATAAGTGGATTTTATATCCCCGAATCGATGTTCATTTCAAGCTTAATTCGTTGTTACTTTCTTATTTTCGTGTTCGTTTTTACTCGTTTCTTGTTCTTTTATGTGTAGGGTAGTTGTTGTGGCAAGTAGTGAAAAAAGGAGGTCTTTTGGAGCAAGTTTGGAAAAATACATGAAATGGCAAAAAAAATCTTTGATAGTGTACTAGCCCACCGGGGCGGGCATGTTTTGCCTATAGACCCCCACCGGGGCGGGGGGTCGTGAAATCTGAACTCTCATGTTGCTTGTTAAACTATGCTGGGATATGGATTTGAGCATTCTGGTAGCATATGGACTCTAAAAAGGAGATGATTTTGCTGGGACTAGTGTGTGGGAGGCTATTTACTCAACCAACAACGAATTACAGAATACATAAGGCATATTACGAGGATAATTTCTAGATTTTGATAGCAAGCTTTGGAGGAGTATTTTGAAGAGATTTTTGGGACAATTGCAATTCTAAGCTACGTGAAGGGTGTTCATCACTATTCTTCTCCTTAGTCTTTTATTTGTAATTGCAAGGATGTTTTCTTTAAAGTATTCAGTTTTTATTTCATTCATTATGAAATAATTCACTTTTAAGGCTTATAATGGATCCTTAGGTGAAACAATGATTTTGTAGCGTGAATTTATGAATTGCATGATCAACAGTTCTTTGTGGATTTGTATGGAATCGAGAGAGGATATTCAAATTTAGACAGTAGTTAATATAGCATGTGTTCATGAATTTTGTGAATAGCAGATTCTTGATTTATGTTAAGGTAGAAATATGTTTGACATCACATGTAATCGGATAGAGAACTTAATCTTAAACATTCTTTAATTTCAGTTCACATAGAGATATACTGAGTTGGTTGATTAAGGTGTTTAACTTGTTTCTATCTAAATTGTGGATTTAAGTTAATATGGTATTAGTGCATCGAGAGGTGGCTAGTACTACGTTTGTGTTCTTGATTAATAAACTGGGATAGTGAGTTAAATTAGAATAAAGGTGTGAAAATCAGAGTGAAGCTTAGGGTGAAATCACAAGTCTAATTCTCCATTATTTGTTTGAAATTCCAGATTTTGATATTTGTGATTGTTTTGTGATAGTTTATTTATTATTTAAGTTAGTTTCTATAATTTTAAACCATTGAATTGAATAGTTTAATTGAATTAGGATTAATAGGAAATTGATAATTGTGAAGTTAAATTTCTTGCTACTTCGTCTCCGTGGGAATGATACTTTATTCATTACTATATTACTTGTTGACCACGTATACTTGCGTGTTTTGCGTATATAGATTTTATCCAACAAGTTTTTGGCGCCGTTGCCGGGGATAATTTAGTCTAGATTTTAATATTTTTACAATATAAGTTTAATTAGTCCAGTTTTAATTAAACATTTTGTTTTTGTTTTTGTTCTTCTTATTTCAGGTTTTTGACATTGGTTTATGCAAACACGATCCAAAAATCCAGACTTGATTCCTTTTGAGGACGACATTGAAAGAAGATTTCAAAGGTTAAGTAAGTGTATCAAGGAAACAAGGAACGAATTCAAAAACTCTGACATAGAAGAAGCGATGGATGCTGAAGATCAGAAAGCGTTAAGGGACTTCGCCGCACCAAAGGTGACTGAACTGCAGTCGAGCATCACCAGGCCTGCAATTGTTGCAAATACATTCAAAATCAAGCCTGGGATGATTCAGATGATCGCGAATTCAGTTCAGTTTGGGGGATTGGCTAATGAAAATTCGAATGAACATATAGTCAACTTTCTGGAGATTTGCAACACCTTCATGTATAATGGGGTGTCAGATGATGAGACTTCGCTTGTTCCAATTCACTTTACAAGACAAGGCGAAGAGTTGGTTACACTCACTACCGCCGGGATCGATAACCATGTGGGAAGACTTAGCTCAGAAATTCTTTGCCAAATTTTTCCCACCGGCGAAAATTGCCAAAATGAGGAATGACATAACAATGTTTGAGCAACAACATGGGGAGTCGCTATATGAGGCATGGGAAAGATACAAGGAGTTATTCAGAAAGTGCCCGCATCATGGATTGCCTAAGTGGTTGCAAATGAATACTTTTTATAACGGACTACATGGGAATCTCAGAACCAGTATTGATGCAGCGTCGGGTGGAGCGTTCATGGCTAAGAGTTAAGAGGAAGTCTACAATTTAATTGAGACCATGGCAGCTAACAACTACTGGTGGCCCACAACAAGAATGACACGGGCAAAGGCAGCTGGGGTGTTAGAAGTAGATGGAGTGACAGCAATACAAGCAAAATTTTTTGCGTTGTCCAAGAAGTTGGATGCCATGACAGGGGCTCAAGTACAGCAGGTTATAGTAGTATATGAATTGTATGAGGGTGACCATCCTATGAGATCAAAGTCATGTAATCAATCCAACGTCTGCAGTAGTTAAGTAGAGGAGCTACAACAGGGGTCCACAGAATATGTACCAAAACACTTATAACCAGGGGAATATGAACCACCCAAATTTTTGGTGGAGTAATAACAAGCAAAATCAAGCTCCACGGCCATTATATCCCCCAGGTTTTCAGAATCATCAAAAACCGGCTCAACATCAGGAAAGAAAATCAGATTTAGAGGAGTTGTTGTCGAAGTACATAACTAGCAATGAGGCAGCAATGAAAAATCAAGTAGTGGCAATAAAGAACTTGGAAAATCAGATGGGGAAAATTGCCTTAGCATTAAATAACAGGCCCCAAGGGACCCTACCGAGTGATACAAAGAGAAATCCAAAGGGGAAACACGAACAGTGTCAAGCAATTACGTTGAGGAGTGGAACACATCTCGTTGGTAAAGATGCAGAAAATTCAGCAATATCGGATGAAAAAGTTTACGACGGTAAAGTGGTTGAAGGAGACAAGGGTGAGGATAAGAAAGGTGAGAAAACAAAGTTAGATGACAAACCAGTTGCATATCCTCCACCACCATTTCAGCAGAGGGTCCAAAAATAGAAATTAGATAAACAGTTCGCGAAGTTTTTGGAAGTGTTTAAGAAACTCCAGATTAATATCCCGTTTGCAGAAGCCTTAGAGAAGATACTAAGTTATGCGAAGTTCATGAAAGGGATTCTGTCAAGGAAAAAGAAATGGGAAGACTTCGAAACAGTGGCATTAATAGAGGAGTGTAGTGCGGTGTTACATTCTGCAGAAGTTGCCACCAAAGTCGAAAAGACCTGTGGAGTTTCACTATTCCACGCACGATCGTGACACATGTCTTTGAATAAGTGCTTATGTGATTTGAAAGTGTGAACCTTTTGCCATTGTCAAGATAATACGTAATTTAGTTTGCCCGCCGCCAAAGATTACTTAATATTTCATTAAATAAGCGGACAGTCACCAAATATCCGAGAGTCATAGTAGAGGACATACTTGTTAAAGTGGATAAGTTTATATTCCCCGCGGACTTTATTATTCTGGATTTTGAGGAGGACAAGAACATCCTGATTATCTTAGGGAGACCTTTCTTGGCTACGGGTAGTGTGACGAATGAGATTTTTGTAATTTAATTTTAATATTTATTGAAGTAAATAAATATTTTTGATGATTTAATTATTAGATTAAATAATTAATTGATGAAATTGTGGTAGATTAATTTAATTATATGTGTTACATTTACTAAATTAATGTAGAGAATTTTATTATTAAGTATGTGATTATGTGAGCTTATTGTATTAAAAGAAATATTTAATAAGCCTATTGATATTTTAATTAATTTAATTATTAATTAGAGAGTTAATAATTTGACATTATTTATTAATGAGAAATTTAATTATGTGACTATGTGAATTTATGAGAAATTATTATATTTTATTTAAAGTAAATTAAATAAGATATTGATTTATTTTATAAAGGAGTGTGACATTAATTAAACTATATGATAAAGCTTTATTAAATTAAATGGTTTTAAAATCTATTAAGTTTCTAGCCAAATATGGCCTTAGTGGGAGTTATGGGCGTTAACCCATTGATGGGTAACTCACCATAATGCTGTAATCGATTTATTTGATATATTCGACGTCTTCTCTATGTTCTTCATTTTTTCTAAGTTAACAAGTAAATCACAGAGAGAGAATTGAGAAGTTTGAGAGGAATTGTGAGTGTTTAATCAACAAGTTTTTGGTGAAAGGATCATCTGTGATCATCTCTTCTAAACTAGACTCTAGGTAAACTCTCCAAACCCAAATTCTTTTACGTCATTTAGTTTTTATGAAAATTGCTTTCATTCATCTTGTAAAGTCTTTGTAATTGAGAAATTGTGTTGTTATGTGGATATATGTAATAATACGAGTAACATAACATGTTTTATATATATATTGCATGATTCCATATCATAAGTTTCGTAATATGATGACTTGTTATTTCAAAATTTACAGAGTTTGGGTTTTAGCCATATGGCCCTTATACGTAAATTTAATGTGTCAAACATAAATGGTTTTGTAAAATTTATACTCTCATTTGATTATGCATGTTGATACGAAGAGACCAAACCTTAAATGAACGGATTCGATGTTATAACGAATCCGTAGTATTAAATTTCATGATTTATTTTCAAAACCTTCAAGAACATCAAAGTCAGTGAAATTCACATATTTTAATTCTGTAATTATGTGTTTAATGGGTTAAATTCATTCTGTAATTGATGGGTAACGATTATGTATGAATTATATCATGTGGGTATGTCTAAATTCGTGCAGAAATTTAGAAATTGATAGAAATTGGCATATTCTCGCGATTTTTTCATGAACCGCCATATCAAGAATCGGTACGTGCATGCCGCAATACTGGGTCGCCTCATTTATTTTCTCATGCAAATGCCAAGACCTAGTATAAAAGTCAAATAAATACCACTCTCTAGAATGTACATAAATGGAATTTTTTAAATAATTAAGTCTAGCAATGTGTTAGTAACTTAATTAATGAACATGTAAAAATGTTAAAAGTATAATGAGATGATAAAATAGATGTTTAAAATGAAAATAACATAATTTCATGTTGATTGAATTATTGAATACATAATTAATTTATTATTTGTGAAGTGTAATTTATGTGACAATGAATGTGATAATTTAACTAAGTATAGTCATAATTTGAGTTAGACAAAAAGAATGAACGTTTGATGATTAGTTAAGTTATAATTAACTGGTATTGTGAATGTAAATAGTATGTAGGATTTAATTCAAGGAACATGTTTTATTAAAGTGTAATCTACGCACGAGGCAAGTTTCCTACCCCTTCTTGCTATCATTGTTCAAGTTTATTATTTACCTTGAGTAAATTCTCATTAGTATTATTCAAGTTCGAATTGTTATATTAAAGATTAATTATCCTTTCAAAGTATGAAATTGTTATACAATATTTGTTCTATTGTATACCTCTTGAGATTATATTCAATTTGAATATCATTATTGTTGAACCTTGTTACACTAGTGAACCTTATTGATTCGACTAGTCCATAGTTGATGAACGTTCTAAATTTTAGAACCCTTATTGAATTATCCAAACCAAACTTCCTTTGGTGCGAACTCGAACGTCAAACTGAGATGAACAACCCTATAAAGGGATTTACTTATGCGTTAGCGTTAAGATATTGTGTGACAAGATGGTACTAAGGGTGATCCCCTAAGTAACGCAGTAGAAAGGTCCATAGTCTTACGATCGTTAAAGGTTTCAAGTATAACCTTTGATAACCTAGGACATAGTTCAAGGTCTTATGACCCTCAGAAATCTTTTGATTCTTGTTATTCATTCTTGATTCAAAAGCTGAGCTTTTATTTCAGAAGTCTTTGATTCCCTCGCATGCTATTATACATTATTATTTCATTATTTTATTTGTGGGCAATCATGCTCACTCTTGCGTAATAATAACATTGCAGTTAAGAACGAAAGAGCAGACGAACCTTCCACTAGTAAAGGCAAGGGCAAGCTTAGCAAGTAATGAAGATTGATTACTTATGTGGTTATGTAATGATAATTAGAATTGATGTTACTTAAGACTTATTTGTTTATGTTTCCGCACAGATGATTTAAGGTTAGGGTAACCTGTGATTGTATTTATTATGTAGTTGATGTAACCCCATAAGGGGAGATTTATTATTATTTCTATCTATTGCATGGTTTGCATTTATTATGGGTGGATAGATAGATGATATTTTTATAGTGAACACCAAATCCCGTGGAATTTGCTTTATCCGGATTTGGGGGTGTCACAGGTAGGACACTCATCGACGTACATAAAGGAGAACTTACTATGAGGGTCCAAGATCAAGAAATCAAATTTAACGTGTTCAAGGCCATGAAATTCCCCACGGACGAGGAATAATGTTTTCGGATGGATATAATTGAGAAAATTATCAGTGAAGATATGGCAAGAGTCTGGTCAACTGTAACATTCCAGAATTTAAATATAATTTTAAATATTTATTGAGTTATATAAATATTTAATGGATGTGATTATCAGAAATGAATATTTGTTTTATTGATTTAATATTATTTGGAGAATTATTTGTTAAATAAATAATTGATGAATTAAGGAATTGATTATTATATTAATATTTAAATTAAATGATATATTATTTGTATTGTGTTATGTGATTAAAGGATTTACTTAATTAATTGTGATTTGAATTAATTAAGATAAATATGAAAGCTTGATTAAATATAGTGTGACAAATAACTATATTATAAGGAGTTATTAAAATAAATTAAAGTAATTTATTTTAGTGTTTTACCAAACAAGGCTTAATATATTAATTCTTTAATATTTTAAATGATTTACCAAACAAGCCTTATGGCTTTTGAGATTTCTAGATAAATAAAATCAAATCAAATCAAATAAAAAATATAAAATATTTATGTTATATACGTTTATCCTAATAACTGATGTTACTTATTATACGTATTAAGCCTATGTCAGTTTTCTTTGTTATTATATTAGTACGCATATCAGTTTAGTTTTCTTTTACGCATTCTATTTGCTAGCTTAGAGATTACAGAGGGTTGAGAGAATTGTGAGCAAACTTAAGCAAATTTCAGCGAGTTTAGCAAGAATTATAAGCTAATTGAAGGTATATTCTACAAACTTGGATATTATTTATGTTATGAGTATTACGGCAAAACTTTTACATAATCTGTGAAATTCAATTTATTGAATTGTTACTTTACAATGGATTACTTGTGGATATACATGTTCATGATGATAGAGATTATGTTTAAACAACAATTGTATGCTAAATTTCGATTTGACAGTAGGAATTTTGACAGTATTTGGTTGTATATATATATATATATATTTCATATGTTCATGAAAAGTATCAATTCTAGTGGCCAATTCGTATGAGAAATTATAAATTGAAGATTGTATATGCTAGTTTAGTGAAATATGAGCATTATGTAATTTGAATGAGATGATTTGGCCAACTAGTGAGTTCACAGTGATGATTTCTATAACAATGTCAAGAAAAGTTGAGTTTTTGTGAAAAACATAGTTTTGAGAAATTAAAATAGTTTTAGTTAGTGTTAAATTGTTCTAGTTGGTTGTAAATGTGAGCAATCATGTTTATGATATTGCTGTATTTATTCTACGTATTAATATTACTGTTTATTGGGTGAAATTTGTGTTTGTTGGGCTAAAGTCAGCTACTGTTCATAGCCGACTCTGCGTCTGTCTGAACATGCTGGCAATTTGCATACGCAAGTGCCAAGGAATAAATGGCGTAGTCTGCTACTTGGGTCCTAAGTTTTTGTATGGGCGCAATTGCACTTATACCACGGTTTGAGATTCTAACTTCTGCTATTTCAACAGACTTGGGAAAGTGTAACAGCATAGTCTGAAATTGTGTTTGCATGTTAAATGTGTAATGTTAAGGTTAACATAACATAGTGAGTTGTGGTTAGTATGATCAAAGTTGCAAAAAAGATTATTAAATCGAAAATGCATTATGTGATAACATAGTTTATACAATGATCGATAGTTAAGTGTTATGATGATTAACACTTGGGAATTCTAAAATGTAAAGCGTAGCATAAGACTTGTGTTAAAATAACAAGTTTAGCTAGTAATGCGTTTTATATTGAAACGTGAATATTAGTATGTCTAATGGATGTCATGGTTTTAATACTGTGTTTAGGTGAACGTAAGTTTAATATTTTAGCTTACGCTTGAGGCAAGTCTTCTAACTCCATACTTTCATTCAGTTAGTTTGTTATGTTTATGCAATCCTTCTAACTCTACACTTTCGTTGAGTTAGTTCTATTATTATAAATGCATGCTTTTGATTGAGCAAGTTTTTATCTCAACTGTTATTGAATAAGTAAATTGTTCCTAAAATCCATTTGAGCAAACTCAAACTCTAATGTTATTGGAAATTCTCTATTTGTTGATTCATTCCAACTTGTTTACTGTTAAGCAAGTTTCTTAAAATTCAGGCATTCATTTCTAAATATTATAAAACTTGAACCTAGCTTATTTTACTGTTCAAGCAAAGGTTAACCCTTTTATTCATTCTATTGAATACTTATGCTCTATAGTTATTTCAAGCATGAGTTAGATGTATAGAATCAGTTCATTTATGAATCCCAAATATTCTAAGTTATGTTGTTATTAAACAACTATTGTATTATCAAACATTGTGGGTTCAACTAGTTCCCTAGTTGATGATCATTAAACTTCAATTACCCTTGAAAGCTTATCCAAACCAAATTTCTTTGGTGCGGACTTGCACTCTAAATACTGAGATGAACAACCCTATGTTTAGGGGTTTACGCTTAGCGTTGAAATGGTTGTGCACAATACATTGTACGAAGGATTGATCCCCCTGAGTACGTGGAGTCCTTATAGTCATATGACTATTAAAGTTAAAGTTGAAAGATTACTTATAACTGTGGACATGGTTCATGGTCAATTGGCCCTCAATAGTTTATTTAAGAATGTTAATAGAACAAATTATTCAGTTCTATTGAGCCTATGAGTTGGCAAATGTTGAAAAGTTAATAGAACATATCATTCAGTTCTATTGAGCCTATTATTTGGCAAATGTTGTAAAGTTAATAGAACACGTCATTCAGTTCTATTGAGCCTATTATTTGGCAAATGTTGTAAAGTTAATAGAACATATCATTCAGTTCTATTGAGCCTATTATTTGGCAAATGTTGTAAAGATATTTATTCTTATCTCAAGTGAGCTTTGTTTGCTCACTCTTGCATATTTATACATTTATTGCAGCTATGAATGAGAAGGTAGATAAACCTACAACTAGCAAAGGAAAGGGATAAATGTACAAGTGATGAAGACTTGTAATTTTGTTTTATCATTGATGATAGACTGTTAATAATGATGTGATGTAATAATTTTATTTCCGCACTTGAATGATTGTAAGGTTAGAGAACCTGGGAGATAATGTTTTTTATTAAATTAATCTTGTATGGGCAGGTTTTTACTATTCAATTTATTATAATTGGGTAGTTAGATATGAATGTTTTGATTACGTGAATACCAAATCTTGAGGTAATGAATTACAAGGATTTGGGGGTGTCACAAGTTGGTATCAAAGCCTTAGGTTATGAACCTTAGGTGGGGAAAAGCCTTAGGAAGTAACCTTTGAAAAGATAGTGGTGATTAACTCTTATCAATTTTTAAGGAAGAAATAATAAAACACTTATGTGATTATGTGTTTATACTTATGTGCTCGTGAGTGTCGAGTAGTAATGATTAATGATTAAAACTTAAAATTTTGTTGTCAAGATGACTAATGTCAGAGAATCCAGTCAGGCTAGGGAGGATAGACCTCAGATGCCTATAGAGGAGGACACTCGAGACATTCATGTTAGTTGGGGAACAACCATCGCCACGGAGTCATACTCTGTTGGTCACAGTGGTTGAAGATGAGGATGATGATGTGGAGACGGATGAGGAGGATCCCATTGAGTTGCCACAGGAGGATGGGGATGACGAGGAAGAGGAGGAGGAGACTCCACTAACCTCGATAGCTGCTCAAATGTACGATGAAGCCTATGACCATAACGTGGAACTTCAGGATACAGTCGAGGAATTGCAAGAGATAGTTGCTGAACAATAGACTGCAATGACACAGAAAGACGATGAGATCCAAGATCGTGAGGAACGACTGACTAATGTCTAGGAAAAGCTAGAACAGACTGAAGGAGAGAAAGACCAACTGATCGAGGAGGTCTCTGAACTAAAGAATAAGCTTAGGGAAGAAGCTACAAAGAGGACAAGAGCCGAGGACGCATATGAGGTAATGTTTCAACGAGCCGGAATAGTAGTAAAAGACGCGCAGGCAATGAGAATGAAGATGGAAGAGATTAATAGAGTATTCAACAGCATGGTTAATCGAGCTCAGGATCGGGTCATGGGATATCCTATTCACTTCGAGACGCTGCCATCGTACGTATTATATCGCAGAACAATGTTCCGAGTCATGGAGGAAGAACGTAGTAAGGCTAAACAGTATCTTAGTAGAACATCATAGTTGTTGTACGATGAATAGTAGGTTAAATAAATTGTAAATCCCAAGTGTTATGAAACCTATGGAATATGATGATGATGTTGTCCGGAAACTTTTGTAGTTCAGGAAGTAATGTAAATGGAAGTAATGCTATTGTTTTATGTTTTCAAAGAGGTTATGAATAAATAAACGTTGTTATTTTATTCAAAGTGTTATATGATTTGTGGTTATTTCTTTTGTGGAAGCAAGTTAAGTAGAAATTACTTAAAAGAGTTGAGTAATAATCTAATGGGTGTATTTTTAAACAGAAAATGCCTCCCAGACGTTAACCACCACGACAGAGAACCAACGAAGGAACCAACAATAACGACAATGTTGATACTAACCCAGTTCAACCATTAGTGATGTTACTGATAGGAGCGTTGCAGAATCAACCACAGAACCAAGGAACAACATTTAAGGAGTTCAAGGCGGTTGGACCACTTGAATTTCGAGGGTCAGTGAATCCAGTTGAGGCACAGACTTGGATTATAGAAATAGAGAAGGTGTTCGATGTTGCTAGGGTAGGAGATGATCAGAAGACTGCTTTCGCAACATTCATGTTGAAAGAAGAAGCTAGTTATTGGTGGAAGGCCAATAAAACTCGAGAAGGACCAGGGATGATGACCTGGGATAGGTTTAAGGAGATATTCTTCGAGACCTATTTTCCCGAGAATTTGAAGGGTCAGCTGGAAGTACAATTTCTGGAAGTGAGGCAGGGAACGATGACGGTATCTGAGTATGCCACAAAATTCAACGAGTTTGCAAGGTTTGCGCGTTATCAAGTCAGCACGGATGAACGCAAGGCGAAGAGGTTTGAACAGGGACTGAAGCCCTGGTTGTACAGGAAGGTTTCCCTATTTCAGTTGAAGACTTTCATAGCAGTAATGGAGAAAGAAATACTCCCTGAAGGGGGAGGCGAGGCAGTGACAAGGTTCAATCAGGAACAGAAGAAGAAGAAGAACGAGGTGGAAATCAAGAATGGAGGTGGTAGTGGTGGAAACAACAACAACAACAACAACAACAACAACAACAACAACAACTTGAAGAGGAAGTGGAATGGAAACGTTGGTGCTGGAAACCAGCAGGGTAACCAGCAGATCAAGAAGTTTGAAGCATGTGCTACATGCGGTAAGTTTCATAAGGGTGCGTGCTTGATAGGGAAATGAGTATGCTTCAATTGTGGCCAGGAGGGTCACATCACCCCAAATTGCACTCAACCTAAGAAGAACGTGTGATTCACGTGCGGATCCAAGGATCATTTTCCTCGTGAATGCTCTAAGAAGAAGGATGGAGTGACAACCAGAAGCAATGGAGGTACAGCATCAAACAAACCCACAGCTAGAACCTTTAACATGACTATGCAAGATGCTGTGCAATCAAAGGATGTCGTGTCAGGTATTATCCCAATCAATGATATTGATGCTTATGTATTATTTGATTCGGGTGCTACTTGCTCATTTATCTCTGATGAATTTGCTAAGAGGTTAGAATTACCTGTAGAAGAACTGAATTTTCCTTTGAACATAGAGATTACGAATAAAGAGATAATCCATGTTAGATTCGTATACAAGAACTGTAGGGTGAACATTAAAGAGAATATCTTAATGGTAGATTTGATTCCGATTAGATTGGGAGAGTTTGATGTTATTTTGGGAATGGATTGGCTGTTCAAATGTTGAGCGGTAATTGATTGCCAAAAGAAATGTGTAAACCTTATGACTTCGTCAAAGGTAGTATTCTATGGTAGCAAATCACCCAGACAAATGAAATGTCTGACGATTATGCAGGCCAAGAAATTGTTGAGTCAAGGCTATATGGGCTATTTAGCTTACATAGTCGATACTCAGAAAAAGAATGTAAAACTGGAAGAGATACCAGTGGTGAGGGAATTTGAAGATGTGTTTCAAGAGGATTTGCTAGGACTTCCGCCTGACAGAGAAATTGAGTTCGTGATCGACTTAGTGCCGGGGACAGCACCGATATCGAAGGCCCTGTACAGAATGGCTCCAGTAGAAATGAAGGTGCTGATGGTACAGTTGCAAGAATTGTTAGAAAAAAAGTATATTCAACCAAGCGTATCATCGTGGGGAGCGCCAATGTTATTCATGAAGAAGAAGGATGTGTCAATGCGTCTTTGCATTGATTATAGAGAATTAAACAAAGTCACTTTTAAAAACAAATATCCATTACCAAGAGTAGATGACTTGTTTGATCAGTTGAAGGGTGCTAAATACTTTTCGAAAATAGATTTGAGAAGTGGGTATCACCAGTTGAAAGTGAGGAATGAGGATATACCACGAACGGCATTCAGAACTCGGTATGGACATTACAAGTTTCTGGTGATGTCTTTTGGTTTAACAAATGCACCTACTGCATTTATGGATTTGATGAATAGGGTGTTTAAACCATTCTTAGACAAGTTTGTAGTGGTATTCATCGACGACATTCTAGTGTATTCCAAAACTCAAGAAGAACACATGGAACAATTACGTTTGACATTGGAAACACTAAGAAAAAAAAAAGTTGTACGCAAAATTCTCTAAGTGCGAATTTTGGCTAGATCGGGTGCAATTTCTTGGGCACGTGATTGACAAAGATGGGATTTTCGTGGATCCATCAAAAGTGTAAGCTGTAATCAATTGGGAACAACCAAGAACACCGTCGAAAGTGAGGAGTTTCTTGGGATTGGCCGATTATTACAGACGATTTATTCAAGATTTTTCTAAGATAGCTACTCAATTAACAAATTTGACCAGGAAAGTTGTGAAATTTGTTTGGGCGGAGAAATGTGAAGAAAGTTTCTAGGATTTGAAGAAGAAATTAAGCATGACACCTGTGTTGTCATTACCAGATAGTACAGGTAACTTTGTGGTGTATAGTGATGCCTCATGTAAGACCCCGAAATTTTTAAATAAAAAGGAATTTCCTTTATTTTGAAATAGTAAGGGTTGATTTGATTAATGTGGATAGTTAAGGGTTAAATACGCAAATATTTCAAAATAAGCAAGTGGTTATAAAATATTCATTGTTGTCGGGGAATATTCGTTTGGTCGTGGAATATTTAAATCTTTGTCGGGGAATATTAAATGCGACGGTAGTATGACCATGTGTGGGCCCCATAACTGAAAGCGATTGGATGAAAAAACGACAAATATAAGTTGTTTTTAAATAATTGGCGTAGTTGTTGTTGCAGATTATCATTGTTGGAATACCATTGGTTAAAACACACTAATACGTTGTTGAACAAGAAGATACCAGTATTGCACCAATTATTGATTCTTACGTAAGAAGGCACTACTCAATAATGGTTACTGATAATTATTATTCAAATATTTTATTGAGTTAATAATTGTTGTGTTGATATTTTATATATTGTTGTTGTTTCAATAATTGTCATTACACAAAGATCTTTCATTATCGAAGCAATAATTCATATTATCTGAATAATATTATTAGATAACATTATTGGCAATGTCTAGAAAGTTCTGTCTAAGGAGAGTTTTGGTCATCTAATTGCGCGCCAGTAAGAAGAAATTCTTATTGGAAAGCCCCCTCTTTCCTGGGAACTGCCCGGTTGTCAATATTGTGATTCTGTAATATTATTTGTGAATAATTAATTATTGATTTATATGATGAGGAAAATATTGATTTTATGTGGATATAGATGGAGAAAATTTTTAAAATGACAATTGTTGAAAATTAATATTTTATCTTTTTTTGATAAAATAATTCATTTAAATATATTATTTTAATAATATATTAACGGTGATATTTTTACAATGAATGTGGGATATATGAGTATATGAGGAGGAAGAGTATTTTGTGGCATTAAATGTTTAACACATGTTTTGTGTGTTGGTGGACACAATTATTAATAGAAATTTGATTATAACTTGTGTAAATCGCTTCGCTTGTGGATTTGGTTGATTTTGTTTGGAATTTGGAAAAACTTTCTTCGCAAAGTTGTAGAGAATTGAATTTCCTATAAAAACTAGTGAGATTCGAATTTTCTGATGAAAGGGCTATTTATTATGAATTATTGAAGTTCAAGCTTCAAATAATTGATTTTTGGGAGTTTAAATTATTTTTGTTAAGAAAAACGTTTTTGTATTTTTTTTTTGGACATCATTAACATGTGTGGCTGGTGTTTTGACCAAAAGGTGGGCTAAGGAAAATTTGTATAATTATATTAATATTATATTAAATTTTACGCTTTGGTGTTCTAAGCATTTTCCTATAAATAGGTGCTTAGGTTAGAATTGAAAATCACACCGTAAACTAAATTTTTCTCTCTATATTATCGAGCGTATTCTTGTGAGTATTTTGAGTATACTTTGAGTATTGCTAGCGGTGCAAGTTCCTTCAAAGACTATAACCCTAGATTCTAGCTAGAAATCTCGATCTTTCGAGGTAAGGATATTATTTTTTGTGATGATATTATTTCTTCAATATCATTATCTTTGAAATGTTGATCTGAAGTTTTATCAAATTTGGAACTTTTTCATGCTGGGGTTACTATTCATGGGTTACTATTCATGAGTTACTATTCACGAAGTTACTATTTATGAGTTCTTATTCACGAAGTTACTATTCACGAGTACTATTCATGAAGCGTGAAGATGTTTTTGTGGAATTTCTATCTTTTGGTGTCTGAGTTACTATTCACGATATCGACATTATTCACGATATCTGACACTATTCATGTATACGGCACTATTCATTTAAAAAATAAAATTTCTTCTTTTGTCCAAAATATCTATTTCGGATACTAGCTCGATTGTATCCATGTTTTGATCATTCTTGAATTTTACACCACTATGATTATTTTTGAGGTATTTTTGGGCGTGGATAAAACCAAGTACGAATCCTTAATCCTTAATCCTTGTCATTTTGTTTCACTTTGGATTCGTTTCTTAAAAAAATATTTTCATCATCCTCGCCTTAAATGATGATATTATTGAATATCTTTGGCCCAGTAGTGCAAAGATGAATGATTTCTGAAGAATATTTTTGGCTGTAGTGCAAAGATGAGCAGTGTTGAGATGAACATGACCGATTGATTAATATCTTTGGCCTCTGTGAGTGCAAAGATGAACAGTGTTTAAATGAACATGACTAATCGATGAATATCTTTGGCTCTGTAGTGCAAAGATGAATATTTGATTCCGGATGTATATTGATTGATGTTACGAGGATAAAATATTGATGATGGACTGTATTAAATTCATAGATTATAGTAGATTTCATTCTCTACGTAACTCTTCTATGAATTATTATTTCATTGCGAATATTGATCTGAAACTTGTTGTCTATTGTATTCTATCAGATTTTTCCCTGTTGAAGACTAACGATAATTTGTTGTATATTATCTTAGTCATAATATTCTTTACTGGGCTAGTTGAGCTCACCCTTTTCCTTGTTGTTCCATTTTTCTTCTCAGGAGGCGAGAATATAGCGAGTACGAGTCGGGGTATGGAATGAAGGTTTTAGAAAGGATTGTTTAGTAGTCCTCACCATTTTTGCAAAATGATGTATCAATAAATGTGATGAGGATTTATTTGAGTATAGATATTATCTAGAAGATAATATTTGTATTCAAACTCACAGTTTTATTGTTGTAATAATAAAGTTGTAGTTGTTTCTGTACCATGTATTTGGCGACTCAGAATGGGTGTTGTGTATACCTATTTTGGGGGCGTCACAGTTGGTATCAGAGCTTAGGGATATGATCTCTGGCGGAGATCGGGGAATAGAACTAGGAGGGGAGAGACGAGTAAATCCTTCGCTAGTGTGTCCTACCTAAGCTTATTTGTTAGTTGGTCAGTATATAGGGATATTATGTGATATATTGATTTCCTTAATTAACCCTTGTTTTATGACAGTATTTGAGAATGTCGACTGAGAATATTAACAGTGGAGTAAATGAGACCGTGGAGATGCCTGTACTTACCAACGAGGAGAACGTGCAACAGGCTGGCAATGTTCCTCCTGTGAACAACACCACTGAGCAGATGATGAACGAGGGGATGTTTAGAAGCTTTTTGCAGTTCATGCAAAATCAGACGAGGGAGACTCGTGTTCAAAATACAGGAGGAAATGATAGCAATTCACGGGTGGTCACAGCCAAGCAGTTCAAAGAGTTGGGACCACCAGAATTCTGGGGAAAGCCGGATCCGATTAAGGCGGAGACGTGGGTCAAACAAATTACCAAGATATTCGATGTCTTGGGATGCACGGAGGAACAGAAAGTTCCATTCGCCACCTTTATGTTAAAGTGGCGAAGCAGACATTGGTGGGAATCGTGAAGCGTACCCATCCACCGCACTCAAAGATGTCATGGGAGGCGTTCAGAAAGCAGTTCAATGACAAATACTTCCACGAAAGTATTCGTCATATGAAGGAAGTGGAGTTTATTAGACTAGAGCAGAATAACATGACGGTGTCCCGAAGTACGAGGCGAAGTTCGCAGAGTTATCCAAGTTTGCACCTCATTTGGTGGAGAATGAGGAACATATGACGCGGATGTTTCTGAGAGGTTTGAAACCCCACATACGTCAAATATCTCATTTCTCATAAATTTTCTCTCTATTCAGGATGTTGTCAGCGGGGCTCGATTGTTAGAGCGAGATAACGAGTACGTTCAACCAAGGACCATAACCGTGAGGATCATCATCAAGATAGCGATCATCGAATAACGATAACCAACGGAGAAAGAAGAATACGGACAAAAGGTAGAACCACTCTGGTGGTAATCGTGGCCATGAAAATAGAAGAAGCGAGTGGGAGGAGATTTTAAAAGAGGAGATTCAACAACGACCATGTGAAGACGCGTCGGCCAAGATGTAACTAGTTTTAAGGGATGAGAACGACCACCGGTCATATGCTACAAATGCGGAAAAGAGGGACATATCAGTCCAAACTTCCCACAACAATTCAAGGTATGCTATAATTGTGGAAAGGAAGGACATATCGCTCGAGATTGTACAAGAGCAAAACCTAGTTCAAATGGGACGGTGACTCAAAAGATCGTCGAGAAAAGTCAAAGTCAACGATTAGGAAGAGCGTTTGTTGTGATTGGTCAAAATGCGAGGAACCCGAACGAAGTTAGCAGGTTAGTTAATTATAAATTCTTGCTGAAGTTATATTCCTTACTAGATATTGGTTCTACCCATTCTTTTATCTCTCTTACTTGCGCTCAACGTTTGAACTTGACTACGGAGAAATTAAACTTTGACCTATCTGTGGAGACTCCATTAGGAGAAACTTTCATTACATCCGTTGTTTAAAAATCTTGCTTGATTCAAGTTGGCACTATCACATTACCTGTTAACCTTATTTCTATAGAGATATTTGCTTTTGATGAGATTTTAAGGTTAACTACTCATCATGCCAAATTGATTGCTTTAGTAAGGTTGTTAGTTTTCATATTCCTAAGCAACCTGTTATTCGAATTCAAGCAATCAAACCATTGTAGTCAAACATTTTCATATCAAGCCATGAAGTCATTCGTTTATTACGGATGTCAAGTTTTCTTAGTCCATGTTATGGATTTGAATAAAGACACGTCAGATTTTAATAATATTCCTGTTGTTATTGATTTTTCCTGACGTATTTCCTGAAGAATTTCTTGGCTTACTCCCAAAGTTCGATATTAAATTTTGTATCGACTTTGAACCCTAAGACAAAACTCATTTCTAAAATCTCATATCGAATGGCTCCTATTGAACTTCGGAGTTAAAAATTCAACTATAGAATTTGGTACTGAGCCTTTATCTTGTGACTTCCTTTGTGGAATTCACCTAAGCGAACTCTCTGTAGGGGACGTCATATTCGCATGCGATAGTAAAGCGATAGGTGTCATTGTGACGTCTTATCCAAGATTGGGATATGAGTCGCGATTGAGAGCAACCTAAGTCGATTATCGAAAGACGTAGCTTTCTGAGGCTTAGTTGGTTATTATCGGAGATTCGTTGAAGGATATTCTCGAATCGCTATTCCATTAACGCAATTGACTCGTGAGAGATACAAAATTGAATGGAGCAAGGAATGTGGGAAGAGCTTCAAGAACTCAAGAGGAGACTCATTTCAAAGACATGTGTTCGATCATGCCATCCCGAAAAGCGAACGTGGTAGCCGACGCGATGAGTAGAAGATTATATGAGGAACGAAAAGTGCGATGATGTCAAGTATACGATGAGAGCCAACTTTAATAGAAAAGTTAAGATTGCTCAAGCCAGGCTACTCGGGTCGATGCGTATGAAGAAGAAAGTACAAGAAGGAGCTATTCCTAAGCGAGAATTGATGAAGAAGGAATACTTGAGTCCACTCTAGACTTTGTGTTCCTAACGACTACGATTTGAAGTACAAGATTATGATGGAGGCACACAATACGCCATTTGCAATCCATCTCGGAAGTACTAAAATGTATCGTGATCTTGACATACATTTTGGTGGAACAATATGAAGAGAGAGATTGCAAAGTTTATCTCGATGTGTTTAACTTGCCAACGTGTAAAGCGGAGCATCTAGTACCTAAGGGTCCGTTGCAACGACTTGAGATTAGGAATGGAAGTGGGAACACATTACTATGGATTTCGTTCTACGGGTCTTCCTGCGGTTTCTCAAGACATCAATGCTATTTGGGTTATTGTTGATAGATTAACCAAGTCCGCTCATTTCTTACCGATCGAGAGACTTATTCCTTGAACGTCTTTTCTCGTATGTACGTAAATGAGATTGTGAGATTGCATGGCATGCCGGTATCCATAGTTTTGGGTTAGTTTGTAGAAAGCTATGGGCACGAATTTACGATTGATTTGGCATACCATCCTCAAAAGCGGATGGGCAATCGTAAAGGACTACTCAAACTCTTGAAGATATATTAAAACTCGTGTCCTAGATTTCAAAGGAAGTTGGGATAAGTACTTGCCATTGGTGGAATTCTCATACAACAATAGTTATTAAACAAATATAGGCATGGTTTCATTCAAGCATTATATGGACAAAATGTCGTTCTCCAATATGTTGGGATGAGGTGGGGAAGCAACATTGTTGGGACCCGAGTTAGTGCGTATGACTAATGATTCGACAACGTATACAAACCAAGACAAGATCGACAAAAGAGTTATGCGAATCTTCATCGAAAGGACGTGGAATTTAGTGTAGGGGATCATGTATTGTTGCGAGTTGCTCCATGGAAGGAGTTACAAGATTTGGGAAGAGAGGAAAGCTCAATCCACGATTTATCGGTCCATTTCAAATTCTTGACCGAGTAGGAAATGTAGCCTATAGCCTTGCGTTACCTCAAAGTATGTCTCGTGTTCATAATGTGTTTCACATATCATGCTTCGTAAATATGTGAAAGACCCGAACCACGTTATTGAGTTAGAACCGGACGAGATAGCCAAGAAGACTTAACGTATGAGGAGGTACTGTCAAGATTTTGGATAGGAAGGAGCATGTCCCTACGCCAAGAAAGGTCATACCACAAGTTAAAGTTTTGTGGAGGAATCATGCTATAGAGGAAATGACCCGGGAATTGAAAAGCGAAAATGAAAGCGAGGTATCCTCACCTTTTCAAAACACAGTCGTCGTACGTCAATTTCGAGGACGAAATTTCATAAGGAGGGAGGTTGTAAGACCAGAAATTTTTAAATAAAAGGAATTTCCTTTATTTTGAAATAGTAAGGGTTGATTTGATTAATGTGGATAGTTAAGGGTTAAATACGCAAATATTTCAAAATAAGCAAGTGGTTATAAAATATTCATTGTTGTCGGGAATATTCGTTTGGTCGTGGAATATTAATGATCTTTTGGGGAATATTAAATGCGATGTAAATGACCATGTGTGGGCCCCATAACTGAAAGCGATTGGATGAAAAAATGACAAATATAAGTTGTTTTTAAATAACTGGCGTAGTTATTTCAAGAATTATCTTGTTGGAATACCCGGTGGTTAAAACACACTAATACTGCGTTGTTGAACAAGTAAGATTGCGGTATTGCACCAATTATTGATTCTTACGTGAAGAAGGCACTACTCAATAATGGTTATGATAATTCTTATTCAAATATTTTATTGAGTTAATAATTGTTGTGTTGATATTTTATATTCTTTGTTGTTTCAATAATTGTCATTACACAAAGTATCTTTCATTATCGAAGCAATAATTCATATTATCTGAATAATATTATTAGATAACATTATTGGCAATGTCTAGAAAGTTCATCTAAGGAGAGGTTTGGTCATCTAATCAAGGCGCCAAGATGAAGAAATTCTTATTGGAAAGCCCCTCTTTCCTGAACCGCTATGCAGTTGTCAATATTGTGATTACGTAATATTATTTGTGAATAATTAATTATTGATTTATATGATGAGGAAAATATTGATTTTATGTGGATATAGATGGAGAAAATTTTTAAAATGACAATTGTTGAAAATTAATATTTTATCTTTTTCTGATAAAATAATTCATTTAAATATATTATTTTAATAATATATTAACGGTGATATTTTTACAATGAATGTGGGATATATGAGTATATGAGGAGGAAGAGTATTTTTGTGGCATTAAATGTTTAACACATGTTTTGTGTGTTGGTGGACACAATTATTAATAGAAATTTGATTATAGCTTTGTAAAATCGCCTGGTTGTGGATTTCGGTTGATTTTTGTTTGGAATTTGGAAAAACTTTCTTCTGCAAAGTTGTAGAGAATTGAATTTCCTATAAAAACTCGCGAGATTCGAATTTTCTGATGAAAGGGCTATTTATTATGAATTATTGAAGTTCCGAAGCTCTGAAATAATTGATTTTTGGGAGTTTAAATTATTTTTGTTAAGAAAAACGTTTTTGTATTTTTTTTGGACATCATTAACATGTGTGGCTGGTGTTTTGACCAAAAGGTGGGCTAAGGAAAATTTGTATAATTATATTAATATTATATTAAATTTTACGCTTTGGTGTTCTAAGCATTTTCCTATAAATAGGTGCTTAGGTTAGAATTGAAAATCACACCGAAACTGAAATTTTCTCTCTCTATATTATCGGCGTATTCTTGTGAGTATTTTGAGTATACTTTGAGTATTGCTAGGCGGTGCAAGTTCCTTCAAAGACTATACCCCAGTATTCTAGCTAGAAATCTTGATCTTTCGAGGTAAGGGATATTATTTTTTTTGTGATGATATTATTTCTTCAATATCATTATCTTTGAAATGTTGATCTGAAGTTTTATCAAATTTGGAACTTTTTCATGTCGGGGGTTACTATTCATGGGTTACTATTCATGAGTTACTATTCACGAGTTACTATATTAAGCGAGTTCTTATTCACGAGTTCTTATTCACGAGTACTATTCATGAAGCGTGAAGATGTTTTTGTGGAATTTCTATCTTTTTGGTGTTGAGTTACTATTCACGATATCGACACTATTCACGATATCTGACACTATTCATGTATACGGCACTATTCATAGAAAAATAAAATTTCTTCTTTTGTCAAAATATCTATTCGGATAATCGGCTCTGATTGTATCCATGTTTTGATCATTCTTGAATTTTACACCACTATGATTATTTTTGAGGTATTTTTGGGCGTGGATAAAACCAAGTACGAATCCTTAATCCTTAATCCTTGTCATTTTGTTTCACTGGATTCGTTTCTTAAAAAAATATATTTTTCATCATCCTCAGTCTTAAATGATGATATTATTGAATATCTTTGGCCTGTAGTGCAAAGATGAATGATTCTGAAGAATATCTTTGGCTGCATTGCAAAGATGAGCAGGTGTTGAGATGAACATGACCGATTGATTAATATCTTTGGCTCGTAGTGCAAAGATGAGCAGTGTTTAAATGAACATGACGGTGATGAATATCTTTGGCCTGTAGTGCAAAGATGAATATTTGATTCGGATGTATATTGATTGATGTTACTGAGGATAAAATATTGATGATGGATTATTAAATTCATAGATTATAGTAGATTTCATTCTCTACGTAACTCTTCTATGAATTATTATTTCACTGCGAATATTGATCCGAAACTTGTTGTCTCATTGTATTCTATCAGATTTTTCCTGTTGAAGACTAACGATAATTTGTTGTATATTATCTTAGTCATAATATTCTTTACTGGGCTAGTTGAGCTCACCCTTTTCCTTGTTGTTCCATTTTTCTTCTCAGGAGGCGAGAATATAGCGAGTACGAGTCGGGGTATGGAATGAAGGTTTTAGAAAGGATTGTTTAGTAGTCCTCACCATTTTTGCAAAATGATGTATCAATAAATGTGATGAGGATTTATTTGAGTATAGATATTATCTAGAAGATAATATTTGTATTCAAACTCACAGTTTTACTGTTGTAATAATAAAGTTGTAGTTGTTTCTGTACCATGTATTTGGCGACTCAGAATGGGTGTTGTGTATACCTATTTTGGGGGCGTCACACCTCACATTAAGGGTTAGGATGTGTTCTTATGCAGAACGACAAAGTTATTGCGTATGCATCAAGACAACTGAAGGATTATGAGAAAGGTTATCCGACTCATGATTTGGAATTGGCTGCAGTAGTGTTTGCTCTCAAGATATGGAGACACTATCTCTATAGAGAGAAATGTGAAATCTACACAGACCATAAAAGTCTGAAGTATATTTTCACACAGAAAGACCTGAATATGCGACAAAGGAGATGGATGGAATTGATAAAGGATTACAATTGTGAAATCTTTTATCATCCGGGTAAAGCGAATGTGGTTGCAGATGCTTTGAGCAGGAAACGTCCAAAGAAGTTGATGATGATAACTATGCAGGAAGAGCTTATTTCAGCAATGGCAAAGCTAGAGCTGGAAATCAAATTTCCAAAGGAATCCGATGAACGACTATTCCAGATAGATACCAGTCCAACTTTGGTGGACAAAGTGAAGAGTGCTCAACTACAAGATAAAGAATGTGAAACGATCAAAGAGAAAGTGGTTGAGGGTAGCAATGTAAAATACAAGATCGACATCGAAGGACTACTACGATTCGAGGAAAGAATTTGGGTTCCAGCAGTACCAAAGCTTAAAGAAGAAATCTTGACCGAAGCACACAACAGAAGATATTCGATTCATCCAGGAAGTACAAAGATGTATCAAGATTTGCGGTGTCATTTTTGGTGGCTGAATATGAAAAGATACGTTGCAGAATGCGTTGCAAAATGTTTGACGTGTCAGAAAGTGAAAGTTGAACATCAACGACCAAGCGGGTTACTTCAACCGTTGGAAATACCAGAATGGAAATGGGAGCATATCACAATGGATTTTGTGGTAGGACTTTCAAAGACTCAGAAAGGATACGATGCGATATGGGTAATCGTGGACATATTGACAAAATCTGCACACTTTTTGCCAATAAAGATTAGATTTAATCTTGATCAGCTAGTGAAATTATATGTTAAAGAGATCGTGTCAAGACATGGAGTTCCAGTGTCAATTGTGTCAAATAGAGATCCAATGTTCACATCAAACTTCTGGAAGAGACTACAAGAATGTATGGGAACACAGTTGTGAATGAGTACAACATACCACCCGCAAACCGACGGGCAAAGCGAACGAACAATCCAAACATTGGAAGATATACTGAGAGCATGCATCATGGATTTCAAAGGAAGCTGGGATAAACATTTACCATTGGTATAATTTGCCTACAACAACAGTTACCACACGAGCATCGGTATGCCACCTTACAAGGCATTCAGATCAGAAAATGCGAGAACTCCACTATCTTTGGGATGAAGTCTGATTGAACATAACCGTTAGGACCAGAACTGGTACAACAAACTGCTGAAGTTGTCAAGCTCATCAGTATAAGATTGGTAGCAGCACAAGACCGATAGAAAAAGTATGCCGATCAACACAGTCAAAATTGCGAATTTGAAGTAGGAAATTTCGTTTTCCTAAAAGTTTCTCCTTGGAAAGGTAAGATTCATTTTGGCAAGAAAGGAAAGCTCAGCCCAAGATTTATTGGACCATTTGAAATACTACGGAGAGTGGGGGAAGTGGCTTATGAGGTAGCTCTACCTCCAGAATTGGAAAACATTCATAATATTTTTCACATTTCAGTGTTACAACCGTATAAACCCGATTACAAACACGTGATCGAGTACGAACCATTGCAATTCGATAAAGATTTGTCTTATGAAGAAATTCCTATCCAGATAGTCGACAGGAAAGAACAAGTGCTCAAAAATAAAGTGATACCTTCTGTGAAGGTGAGATGGAGAAACCACAATGTCGAAGAGGCAACGTGGGAACTCGAAACTGAAATGATGAAAAGTTACCCTGAGTTATTTGTTTAATCTATGTCTTCGATTCTTGGGACAGAATCTTTGTAAGTAGGGAATAATGTGACGATTTGGTTGTTTGAATTGTGATTCTGAGGACAGAATCCTTTTAAGGAGGGAATAATGTAACATTTTAGAATTTTAAATGTAATTTTAAATATTTATTGAGTTATATAAATATTTAATGGATGTGATTATCGGTAAATGAATATTTGTTTTATTGATTTAATATTATTTGGAGAATTATTTGTTAAATAAATAATTGATGAATTAAGGAAATGATTATTATATTGATATTTCAATTAAATGATATATTAATTGTATTGTGTTATGTGATTAAAGGATTTACTTAATTAATTATGATTTGAATTAATTAAGATAAATATGAAAGCTTGATTAAATATAATGTGACAAATAACTATATTATAAGGAGTTATTAAATTAAATTAAAGTAATTTATTTTAGTGTTTATTAAACAAGGCTTAATATATTAATTCTTTAATATTTTCAATGATTTGCCAAACAAGCCTTATGGCTTTTGAGATTTCTAGATAAATAAAATAAAATAATAAATATAATATATTTATGTTATATGCGTTTATCCTAATAACTGATGTTACTTATTATACGTATTAAGCCTATGTCAGTTTTCTTTGTTATTATATTAGTACGCATATCAGTTCAGTTTTCTTTTACGCATTCTATTTGCTAGCTTAGAGATTACAGAGGGTTGAGAGAATTATGGGCAAACTTAAGCAAATTTCAGCGAGTTTAGCATGAATTAAAAGCTAATTGAAGGTATGTTCTACAAACTTGGATATTATTTATGTTATGAGTATTACGGCAAAACTTTTACATAATCTGTGAAATTCAATTTATTGAATTGTTGCTTTACAATGGATTACTTGTGGATATACATGTTCATGATGATAGAGAATATGTTTAAACAACAATTGTATGCTTAATTTCGATATGACATTATTTGGTTGTATATATATATATTTCATATGTTCATGAAAAGTATCAATTCTAGTGGCCAATTCGTATGAGAAATTATAAATTGAAGATTGTATATGCTAGTTTAGTGAAATATGAGCATTATGTAATTTGAATGAGATGATTTGGCCAACTAGTGAGTTCACAGTGATGATTTCTATAACAATGTCAAGAAAAGTTGAGTTTTTGTGAAAAACATAGTTTTGAGAAATTAAAATAGTTTTAGTTAGTGTTAAATTGTTCTAGTTGGTTGTAAATGTGAGCAATCATGTTTATGATATTCTTTGTATTTATTCTACGTATTAATATTATTTATTTATTGGGTGAAATTTGTGTTTGTTGGGCTAAAAGTCACCATTGTTCATAGCCGACTCTGCGTCTGTTCGAACAACCGTAGCAATTTGCTTTGTGCCTAAGAAAAAAAATGGCGTGAATGCTTGTGGGTCCCAAGTTTTGTGTATGGCGCAATTGCATACATATACCGGTTTGAGATTCTAACTTCTGCTATTTCAACAGACTTGGGAAAGTGTCACAACATAGTCTGAAATTGTGTTTGCATGTTAAATATGTAATGTTAAAGTTAACAAAACATAGTGAGTTGTGGTTAGTATGAACAAAGTTGCAAAAATGATTATTAAATCAAAAATGCGTTATGTGATAACATAGTTTATACAATGAACGTTAGTTAAGTGTTATGATGATTAACACTTGGGAATTCTGAAATGTAAAGCGTGGCACAAGACTTGTGTTAAAATAATAAGTTTATCTAGTAATGCGTTTTATATTGAAATGTGAATATTAGTATGTCTAATGGATGTTATGGTTTTAATACTGTGTTTAAGTGAACGCGAGTTAAATATTTTAGCTTACGCTCGAGGCAAGACTTCTAACTCCATACTTTCATTGAGTTAGTTTGTTATGTTTATGCAATTCTTCTAACTCTACACTTTCGTTGAGTTAGTTCTATTATTATAAATGCATGCTTTTAATTGAGCAAGTTTTTATCTCAACTGTTATTGAATAAGTAAATTGTTCCTAAAATCCATTTGAGCAAAATCAAACTCTAATGTTATTGGAAATTCTCTATTTGTTGATTCATTCCAACTTGTTTACAGTTAAGCAAGTTTCTTAAAGTTCAGGCATTCATTTCTAAATATTATAAAACTTAAACCTAGCTTATTTTACTATTCAAGCAAAGGTTAACCCTTTTATTCATTCTATTGAATACTTATGCTCTATAGTTATTCCAAGCATGAGTTAGATGTATAGAATCAGTTCATTTATGATTCTCAAATATTCTAAGTTATGTTGTTATTAAACAACTGTTGTATTATCAAACATTATGGATTCAACTAGTTCCCTAGTTGATGATCATTAAACTTCAATTACCCTTGAAAGCTTATCCAAATCAAACTTTCTTTGGTGCGGACTTGTACTCTAAATACTGAGATGAACAACCCTATCTTTAGGGGTTTACGCTTAGCGTTGAAATGGTTGTGCACAATACATTGTACGAAGGATTGATCCCCCTGAGTACGTGGAGTCCTTATAGTTATATGACTGTTAAAGTTAAAGTTAAAAGATTAATTATAACTGTGGACATGGTTCATGGTCAATTGGCCCTCAACAGTTTATTTAAGAATGTTAATAGAACAAATTATTCAGTTCTATTGATCCTATGAGTTGGCAAATGTTGTAAAGTTAATAGAACATATCATTCAGTTTTATTGAGCCTATTATTTGGCAAATGTTGTAAAGATATTTATTCTTATCTCAAGTGAGCTTTGTTTGCTCACTCTTGCATATTTATACATTTATTGCAGCTATGAATGAGAAGGTAGATAAACCTACAACTAGCAAAGGAAAGGGAAAAATGTACAATTGATGAAGACTTGTAATTTTGTTTTATCATTGATGATAGACTGTTAATAATGATGTGATGTAATAATTTTATTTCCGCACTTGAATGATTGTAAGGTTAGAGAACCTGAGAGATAATGTTTTTATTAAATTAATCCTGTATGGGCAGGTTTTTACTATTCAATTTATTATAATTGGGTAGTTAGATATGAATGTTTTGATTACGTGAACACCAAATCTTGAGGTAATGAATTACAGGGATTTGGGGGTGTCACATCAACGATCCATTAGAAACAACATTATTGGGGGATGAAGAAGTCGATGACCCTGAATTTGTGGACTACTTACAGATGTTAGATTCATTGCCACGAATTAGCCGATTCAGAGCACCATTTGAACTTTTACACATGGAGGAGATAGCCATGAAAAAATTGAGACCGTCATTGGAGGAGCCATCAACTATGGAACTCAAGCCACTCCCTAAATGTGATGCCCCCAAAATAGTTATATATCACCAATCTTGAGTCGCCAAAAATACATGGTAAAAAATTCAAATACAACTTAATTATATAACAGTCGTGTAAAATACGATAAAACATAATCTAGGAGTTTCCTGAAGAGAACATTGAAAGAAAGGGTGAGCTCAACTAACCCAGTAAGAAATATTATGACTATGATAATGCATAATAAAATATCATTAGCCTTCAACAGTGTTAAACTAATAAAATATAATAAACATCAAGTTTAACTGCAGCAGAACAAGCAATCCATTAGAAGTGTCAAATAGAGAATAAAATTTACTATCTTCTATGATTTAAAAGGTTTTTCATCACTTTTATCGCTGAGACTCAGCTTAATAAATAAACCACATCATCCCTGCACTACGGCCAAGGATATTCAATAGTATCACGACCACAAATTATCAATGCACTACGGGCCAAGGATATTCGTGTATTCATCAATGGTCATGATTATGCCAACAACTGTCCATCAATGCACTACGGCCAATGAGGACCTTTACCACATCATTTGTAACATTATGGTCATGATTATACCGAATAATCCCTAGTCATAATCATACCAAGTCCATCTATGAACTACAGGCCACAGATGACTTTCAACATATTATAAACATGAGGATGATGACAATGATATAAGAATTCAATAAAACAAGTTCAAGGATAAATTTGTAAATATTTATAATTTAATTTATCCAGAAATCAATAACGTTCAAATTGTCAACATGATACTGCTTTGTGGAGTACATTTCAAGAATGCTTAGAAGAATATTTCCATGAAAAGATACTGGATGAAGCGCAAATATCAAGGATATTCCACAAATTTCATGGAGTATAGAAGCCAAAACTTTAATCAACTGAGTATAATAGAATATATGAAACTGCAAATGGATTTTTGCCACCATGCGGTAATCCACGTAGACAGATTATTCCAACAGAATAATAAAGTATGGAATAACAGAAGAATTCACTAGGCGTGCGTAATTTACGCATGCATGCGAGTTATTCCAATGTAATAATAAAGAATGGAACCGGTCAAATGCGTAATTCGCACAGACATGATATTCTAACAGAATAATAAAGAATGGAACCAGGTCAGGCGTAATACGCACAGATAGGATGTTCCAACAGAATAATAAAGAATGGAACCAGGTCATGCGTAATCCGCACAGACAGGATGTTCCAACAAAATAATAAAGAATGGAATAACAGAAGAATTTCACCATATATGCGGTGATCAGATAGAAAAGTTATTCAACATAATAATAAAGAATGGAATAACAACCCTTACGAGTATTGAAAGAAAATAACTCTCTTCATGAATACGAAAGAATAATACCCCTTACCTTAAAAAAACTAGATACTGGAATAGTGAGGTAGCAGACTTCTCTTCTTCTTTCTCTCTATAATTTCTCTCTATAATAATTGCTCTAAAGCTTTTGTGAATTGGTGAGAAATGAAGGAAGAATGAGCTTCTATTTATAGGAAAATATAGTTTCGATAATTACACATTTTGGGGCTCGAAATATTACAGTATAATACCTTCCTCATTTTCTTCATTATTAATTTAGTCCTGCAAGTATTATCAAACTTGCACCACCTCCTCTAATAGTAAATAATGTGAATTAATAGTTCATTCATGTGACTCAATAGTATAATCATGTGAAAAACTAATTACGATATATAGTACCTTCAACTATACCTCCATTTTTAATTTAGTCATGCAAGTATTATCAATCTTGCACCACCTCCCCTAATAGTACATGAATGTGAATCAATAGTACACACATGTGAACAAATAGTTATAAGCATGTGAAATAATAGTAATTAATTGCTCATTTATCCGATTAATTACCCTATTGGTCAATATAACCTCCAGGCATCAATTATTATCGAAATAAATGTCGATTTCCACTAACACTAACAATGGAACTATTAATTTCATCTTTAATCAACACAACTTATTTATCATTAATATTATAACTCACAATATTTAACAACCAAGTCGTTCCCAGGAAAGATGGGGCTTTCCGATAAGGATTTCTCCTTATTGGAGCGCAATTAGGTGACCAAACCTCTCCTTGACAGAACTTCTAGACATTGTCAATATTGCAAATAATAATATGAATAACTTTGTCGTCTCAATTATTGATTTAATAATAATAAATATTATGCAGATGATACTGTGACAATAATTGAATCAATAATATGAGAGATATGATGCAGCAATTAGTGTAGCAATAATTGAGTATAACTGAGTGACTTCTCACGTAAGCATCAATAATCAATACCGTGTGCTACTATGCAACCACGCGTATTACTGTACTTTTACTACCGGGTAGTTCAACAGGTTTAACGGTAATACTTTCGCCATTATTTTATAAAAGATAATTCTGTCATTTTCTAACTACGACAATACATCCGTTGTGGGGTCCACCAATGATTGTGTCGTCATACGAATTTTCCCTGTTAAAATGAATATTCCCTGACCAATTGAATATTATATAACCACTTGTTTACTTTGCAAAATTTGTAAATATTACCCACAATTATAACATTATATCAAATCCACACCATAATATTCAAAAATATATTTAGAGAAAATTAATCTTTATTCATAAAAGTTGGTGTCTTACAACCGCCCCTTCTTATGAAATTTCATCCTCGTAATTAGGGTACATACCTGGTATATTGAAGAGGTGAAGATACCTTGATTTCATTTTAGATTCTAACTCCCAGGTCATTTCCTCAACATCGTGGTTTCTCCACAAAACTTTGACTTGAGGTATAACTTTAGAGCGTAGAATATGATCCTTCTTATACAAGATTTTAACAGGTAACTCTTCATACGTTAAATCTTCCTCTATCTCGTCTGGTTCTAATTCAATAATGTGGTTCGGGTCTTTCACATATTTACGTAACATAGATATATGAAAAAGGTTATGAACACGAAACATACTTGGCGGTAAGGTGAGTCTATAGGCCACAGTTCCTACTCGATTGAGGATTAAAAATGGGCCAATGAATCGAGGGTTAAGCTTTCCTCTCTTTCCAAATCTCGTAACTCCCTTCCATGGAGCAACACGTAACAACACATGATCTCAAATATCGAATTCCACGTCCTTTCGATGAAGATCATCATAACTTTTTTGTCGATCTTGTGAGGTTTTTATACGTTGTCGGATCGTTTAAATCTTTTCCGTAGTCATACGTACCAACTTCGGTCCCAACAACGTTGCTTCACCCACCTCATCCCAGCATACTGGAGAACGACACTTTCTTCTATACAATGCCTCAAATGGAGCCATGCCAATACTTGCTTGATAACTGTTGTTGTAGGAAAACTCCACCAATGATAAGAACTTGTCCCAACTTCCTTTGAAGTCAAGGACACATAGTCTTAATAAATCTTTAAGAGTTTGAATAGTCCTCTCTGAATTCCCATCCGTCTGAGGATGATATACCGAGCTAAATCATAAATCTGTGCCCATATCTTTTTGCAAACTAACCCAAAATCTTGAAGTGAATCTTGGGTCTCGATCAAAAACTATGGATACCGGCATACTATGCAGTCTTACAATCTAATTTATGTACATACGAGAAAGAAGTTCAAGTGTATAAGTTTCTCGTATAGGTAAGAAATGAACAGACTTGGTCAATCTATCAACAATGACCCAAATTGCATCTATACCTTAAGAAACCTTGGGAAGACCAGTAACGAAATCCATGGTAATGTGCTCCCACTTCCATTCTGGAATTTCAAGTGGTTACAATGGACCTTTTGATACTTCTTGCTCCGCCTTGACTCGTTGACAAGTTAAACACCTTGAGATAAACTTCGCTATCTCTCTCTTTATATTGCTCCACCAAAATGTATGTCGAAGATCACGATACATTTTGGTACTCCCCGAATGGATTTCAAAAGGTGTGTTGTGTGCCTCCATCATGATTTTATACTTTAAATCAGGGTTGATAGGAACACAAAGTCTGGAGTTGGCTCGAAGTATTCCTTCTTCATCGATTCTTGCTTCCGGCATAGCACCTTCTTGCACTTCCTCATATGCATTAGCTCCAGGTCTGTAGCTTGAGCAGCTTTAACTTTATCGATTAAAGTCGGTTCTACTCGTATATTCGCCATCATCACATGGGCCCTTGGAGTCTTTAACTTTATCTCTATCCTTTGTAAGGCATATAAAATGGGTCTTTGCGTTAACAATAATGCACTCATACCCGCATATGATCTTCTACTCAATGTATCAGCTACTACGTTCGCTTTTACAGCATGGTATTGAATGGTATGATCGTAATCTTTCAATAACTGAAGCCATTGTCGTTGCCGCATGTTGAGTTCCTTTTGAGTGAAGAAATATTTAAGGCTTTTATGATCCTTATAGATCTCAACCTTCTCTCCATACAAGTAATGCCTCCAAATCTTAAGTGCAAAAACGACTGTTGCCAACTCTAGATCATGAGTATGATAATTCCTTTCATATTCTTTGAGTTGTCGTGATTCATAGGCTATGTCTTTCCCATGTTGCATGAGAACACATCCTAACCCTTTACCTGAAGCATCACTGTAGATGACAAATCCCTCCGAGCCAGATGGTATTGTCAGAACAGGTGCTGAAATGAGTCTCCTCTTGAGTTCTTGAAAACTATTCTCACATTCCTCGCTCCAACCGAATTTTGTATCTTTTCGAGTTAGCTAAGTTAATGGAGTAGCAATTCGAGAAAACCCTTCTACGAATCTCCGATAATAACCAGCTAAGCCGAGAAAGCTACGTACTTCGGTCACTAATTTAGGTTGCTCCCAGCTTTGAATTGCTTCAATCTTTGCCGGGTCAACAGATATCCCATGATTTGATATCATGTGCCCAAGGAATGCAACTTCCTCAAGCCAGAACTCGCATTTCTTCAACTTGGCATATAGCTTGTTTTCACGAAGATTTTGGAGTATCAGCCTCAAGTGTTGCTCATGGTCTTCATGGGTTTTGGAGTATATGAGGATGTCATCAATAAAGACGACCACAAAGTGATCTAAATATTCCTTGAATACTCGGTTCATCATATCCATGAAGGCAGCAATAACATTAGTCAATCCAAAAGACATGACTAAGAATTCATAATGCCCGTACTGAGTTCTGAAAGCAGTCTTTGGAATGTCATCAGTTTTAATCTTCAACTGATGATATCCGGAAAGAAGTTCAATCTTTGAAAAGAATTTGGCGCCTTGCAACTGGTCAAACAGATCATCAATGTGAGGCAACGGGTACCTATTTTTGATGGTGACATGATTCAACTCCCAATAATCAATACAAAGTTGCATACTTCCATCTTTCATCTTCACGAATAGAACAGGAGCACCCCAATGAGACGTACTAGGACGAATGAAACCGATGTCTAACAATTCTTGCAATTGGGTCTTTAACTCCTGAAGTTCAATAGGAGCCATTCGATATGGGCTTTGGAAATGGGTTTTGTACCGGGTTCAAGGTCGATAAAAAATTCAATTTCACGCTCTGGGGGTAGGCCGGGAAGTTCTTCAGGGAATACGTCAGGAAATTTATTAACAATAGAAATATCTTTCGAATCTGACGTATTTTTTTTAAAAATCTATGACATGAGCTAAGAAAAGCTTGACATTCATTTTTCAATAAACGAATAGCTTTATGGCTTGAGATGACCGTGATTGATTTTAATGGTTTGGTTGCTTGAATTCGCATAATAGGTTGATTAGGAATATGAAAGCTAACAACCTTACGAAAATAATCAATTTTAGCATGATGAGTAGTTAACCAATCAATCCCTAGAATCACGTCAAATGCAAGTATTTTTAAAAATATAAGATCGACAGGTAACATGTGGTTACCGATTTGAATCAAACAAGACTTATAAATAGTGGATGTAATGAAGGTTTCTCCCAACGGAGTTTCAACCGATAAGTCAAAGTCTAATTTCTCCAGAGTCAAATTTAAACGTTGAGCGCAAGTAGGAGAAATAAAAGAATGGGTAGAACCGGTATCAAATAAGGTATAGACTTCGCTAGAGTTTATGATAAGCTTACCCGTGATGACCTCGTTTGGGTTCCTTGCTTTCTGAGAGGCTACGACAAACACTCTCCCTTGAACTACCAGCTTTGACTTTTCTGGGACGCCCTTTGGTGCCTCCATCCCAGCTCGACTTGTCTTTGGTGCACGACAAAATTGGGCTAGGTGACCTTCTCTTCAACAATTATAACACGCTTTGGACTGCATCGCGCAGGTTGGACTGATATGTCCCCCCCTCCGCATTTGAAGCATATGATAGGTGGTCGTTCTCCTTCCTTAACAACGGGTGTTGGTGCTGACGTCTTTCCATCATTGTTGAATCTCCTTTTATTGAAATGTCCATTTTTACTATCTTGACCATGATTACCACCGAAGTGGTTACCATTTCTTGCATGTTGATTCCCTCCACGTTTGTTGGCACCGCTTCGATGACTGCTACCACTGGTATTATCATTTTGCCGGCTGCTTTCTCTTAGTTGAGTTGACTCGTTATCGCGCTCCAATAATTGAGCCTAATTAACAACATCTGAATACAAACACAATTGTGAGAAATTAAGTATTGACGTATCTCAAGTTTCAAACCTCTTAGAAACATCCGCGTCATTCTCTCCTCATTATCAACCAAGTGAGACGCAAACTGGGACAACGCGGGAAACTTAACTTCGTACTGTGACACGGTCATATTGTTCTACTCCAACTTAATGAACTCTACCTCTTTCTGAAAGTAGTATGCACACAAGCCAATCATGTTTGATGATAAAGCATATACTTTGTAACAATCTTATTCATTTATTAATAAAAAGTATTAATTTATTAAAGGCTTTTAATTATCTACATGATGCTGTTTTATAATATGTGATAAACCCATAGTTTTAAGCAATGCTTTTAGAATAATGATGATGATCATTCTAATGAGATCTAAATTCTTAGAAAGCTTAAAACTAAAATAGTTCCCAATCGTTGGATTACTAAATTGGGGATTAGTGAATCCGGATAGATTGGTACATACGTTGCTTGCTCGTTGGATGAGGATGATTGATCTCATGATCATTTGTGTGGAGACACTAAAGCAAGTATGTAGGTGCTTATTAGAGAATAAGTTCACTGAACGTGGCTCGCTAAGGAATACCTAATGGAGTTTTACTTGCCTGTCAATAGGAATTCCTGTAGTGATAGTAGTACAAGTGATCCTTGGACTTGAGATCATCATAGTATCTTGTGTATGATGAGTTATACTTTGACTTATTCCTTAAGACCCTTAGGGTATATCAAAGGGTATGCTTGGGTATAATAAGTTGTACATGGAGATAATGTATGATCAATAAAGAATCTACCACTTCTAATAAAGAAGAGAAATGTCCTATGTGATTCGATAAATGACAACCCAAAGAGTCCTTGGCGGCGAATGAAATTAGAAAGAAGTTTCTAATTTGCATTATTTGGAGTTGTGCATTTAAGGATCGAAATACATATAATTAAATAAAATAAGACTTGTGGTAATTCCATGTCTTATATTTAATTGGGACATTGTATGGTGGAAGGATTGAATTGTACGGTAACTATTTACTCAAAGGTTCTTTAATGATTAATGTTGAAATCTATATTATACGGAAAGTCGTTGATCGCTAGGGAGGCTTATCCTATTGTAGAATAAATATTATTTAAATAAATTAATTGTTTAATTTATTTATTTAAATAAGATTAGAATTGTTCTAATTGATTTATTCACAATAGGTTTAATATGGAGAACCTAAAGGGTCACACCATAAAAGGAAGAATAATTATTTAAGAAGTTAATGGCATAATCGTAATAATATGTTAAGTATATTTAATTTAATCTATGGTGATAGAATAAATTAAATAGCTTAATATTTATTATTTAATATTTTAGAAATATTAAATATAAATTAATAAGAGAGTCTTATTAATATTATTACAATTATTATTATTTTAATTTCTAAAAGAGTTTAGGAATTAATTTAATATAAGTACTCTCATTTATTCCTAATTGGATTAGGAAGGAAAATTAATTAAAGGAGTTTAATTAATTATCCCTAATAAGATTAGGGAGCTTAATTAATTAAAAGAATTAATTAATTAAAACCCAATTCCTTAATTGTTAAGGTGGGTTGCCCACATCTATAAATAAGAGGAGTCTTATTATGGGCATATGGGTTGTTGACTTTAACAAAGTACGTAATAATTCCAAGTTGTTGGGAGTATGCCTTTTTCTATAGAGATAGAAAACTAGGGTTAGCCATAACACCCATCTTCTTGAATTTTATTCTTCCTTGGTGGATCACCTCTAGAGGCCAAACATTTGGGTGGCTAACGTTGATCAAAGGAAGGAACCAAACCCGGTGGATTCAAGATTGAACGCGAAAGGATTTGGAGGTGAACTTGTACCTGAGGAAGCTCGATCTTCAAGGGTATGATTTATTCTTTATCTTTTCGTTTAATTAATAATTATGCATAAAGGATGATCCGGGTATATGGTTTGTAAAATTTTAAACTCTGATTTTACACGCTTCCGCACTTTTTATGCAATTTGATTGCGTTATGAATTTTACAAACCTAACAGTGGCATCAGAGCCAAACCTTTATGCGAATTATTAATTGTTCAGATTTGATATGTATGTTGATATGTGTTTAGAACAATTTTATTGGGCATAATTTTATTGTATAAAATTTATTAAATAAAAAAAAATAAATAAAAAAAAAATAAAACGTGGACAAAAAGTCGCATTAGTGGTTTTCGGTTTTTTTTTTTTAAAGTCAAGCACGGATATCATGATTTACACAAATCATGTCTGTAACTTTTTAATAAAAAGGCAGCAGTATGCTAAACTTGTCACGGATAAAGAATGTGCTGAATGAAAAAAATGGCAGGCCACGGTTTTGGAACAGTTTTGCACGGAAATACCGGATTTCATGCTAATTGATCAGCACGGAAATCGAGGCAGCATACAATATGGAAATTAAATGGGATTCGGCTGAAACAAATCCACGGAAATAAAGGAACAGGAGGAGATTATATATATAATATATATATTAACGTAATATATATATTAATATATATATAATAATTTTATAATTAAAATAAAATATTTATTCTAATCTTAAAATAAAAAGTTTATTTTAATTATAAAATAAAAAGTTTTATTTTAATTTTAAAATTAAATTTCATGCTAACTAATTAGAGTTGGAATTGGATTCCATGATAACTAATTGGAGTTGAAATTGGATTATGTTTTTCCTTAAATAAAGGAGTTTATTTAGATATGAAATAGGATTTTATATTATTCAAAATAAAGGAGTTTATTTGTGAATAGAAAGAAAATCAAGTATTTCCTTAAATAAAGGAGTTTATTTAAATATGGAATAAGATTTCATATTATTCAAAATAAAGGAGTTTATTTGTGAATAGGAAAGATAATCCGTGTTTCCTTTAATATTTTTTTTACATGGAATTGGATTCCATAATTAATTAAAATAAAAGAGTTTATTTTAATTAAAGATTATTTTTTTACATGGAATTGGATTCCATAATTAATTAAAATAAAAGAGTTTATTTTAATTAAAGATTTTTTTTTTATTTACATGGAATTGGATTCCATAATTAATTAAAATAAAGGAGTTTATTTTGATTAAAGATTTTGATTAAAATAAAATAGTTTATTTTATTCAAAATTAAATAAATTAAAATAAAATAGTTTTATTTTGATTTAGATTTGGATTTAAATAAAGGAGTTTATTTTAATTCAAAAATAGATTTTATACTAACTAAATTTGCCCATTAAATGATATCAATATATATATTAAATGTTTATTATTCATGAGATGAATATTATTTATTGATGCATATGGTGATGTGTATGATAATAAATGGGATTGATTATGGACTATTGACCAATGTGATTGGATTTTATTTTAGTTGGATGCATGAATGTATGGGTTTTATTAAATGGGGTCTGCGTACCTCGTCTTCTCTAATTTTTCTTAATGTAAATTCTATCTCTCTCCTATGTACTTCCCTTCGATTCAGCGATCAAGGTTTCTATTTATTTTAAATAGTTTTGTAATAGGAATAGTTAGAATTAATTTTGAAAAATTGGAGATAAAGGAAGCAAGGAGCAGCGTGAAGACCCGTTTGTTATGGAGCCCAGGGTTTAAATGTAATAGTTATATTTAAATATTATTTCTTGCACCTAGGGTTTGACCTTTTGGTTCACTTGGTGGCTCTAGTGAACCAAACTAGAATAAAAGTCCATAATCAATCGGGTAGAATATAGTATTCTATATGTGCATGCTATACTATATATATATTATATATTATGCAAACATGCTTCGCATGTTCATTAATATGACGCGTATTTTATATATATATATAAATGCTGCTAAACAGAGATGAGACAAATTAATAACAAACCCCTCAATTTTTATATTAAGTCCTAAGCGTTCAAAGATATTTGGAATATCGAGCGTTAAGCCTTCTAGCATGATAAAATTAATAGAGTATTAAATATTTAATATGAGTTTGTTTGTTGTGTCACCACAAGGCAAGTATTAAGTATTTAAGATGTTAATTTATCACATTTGATGCTTATAAAGAAAATTGAACAATATTGTTTTGTTGTGTCACCACAAGGATGATATTTTCTTTTTTGAATATATGGAGTGCTAGGTGGGACTTAACTTGGATAATTTTGATTAGGATGTGCCACCACTTGATCAAAATAATCTAAGAGGCAAAATACAAGGAGTTGCATAGTTGATGTAATTGACAAAAGTTGTCTACCTATTTATTTATATATAGTTTGTTGTGTCACCACAAGGCTATATACATTTGAAATGGGATCCTTATTCTCACTAGCAAATCTTTAATTAGATTTTTACCGAACTATATAAGTGAGGGTAATATAGTTTGAAGAAAATAGTGGGAGATACCAATTTAAAATAAGACCTAAATTATTTTGGTAATTAATAAAAGAATGTATGTTAAAATGTTGTTAATTACAAATTCATTTACTGAAATTTTACGATGTCTAAAATTACTATCACTGCGAAGCATATTAGATGCTAAATTAACGGGCCAAGAATTAAAGCGGATTGGTTAAGGAATTTGAGAATAGTTCTCATGGTGAAAAGCTATCTTATGTCATAATCGCCTATCCTCGCAATGGTTGCGAACAATGCCTCGAGGAAGAGATTGCTACTTTTAGAAAGTGGCAAGATGATGCACTGATTGGCTCAATGCATCATGCTCGTATCCATGAGTAACAAGCTTGTCGACTGAAACTATGGATACTTCTACTATACTCCCGCCGCGTCAAGTAGTTGATGGTGAGGAAAGTAGGACCCGATAGATATCGGATATCTAAGGAGCTCTTCCGATCTAGAATGGCCAATGGCACTATAAATGCTGAGACAAAAAGTTCTTAATGTAATCAATTTGATTGATCAATTAGACAACAAGTTTTGTCATGGATGGATAGTTGAGCCAAGATTTGATCTTGCAATCACTCCAGGACTCCTTTCACAATTGTTGTGAATTTTTCATATGAACAAGCTAGATATCGACTTTCTTTGATTTGCTTAACATATTGAAAAGGGTTGAGAGTCACTTTCCAACCAAGAAAGATCAAGTCTTACTGGTAGGGGCCAAAGGATCTTCTGAAAAGAAGAACAATTCAAAGAAGGTATATAGAAAGGCATAAACAAAGGATAATAAGAACTAAAGCGTCACGGATAGCAAAGGAGTTTGCTTCACCTACTGATAAGCTTTGGCCTTTGGAAAGAAAGCATGAGAAGCATCTTGCAGAGGCTAACCAAAGAAGCTTAGTGAAGTTTTGGTTTACAATCGATTTTGTTCATGATTGAAATAAATTTTCTTTAAGTCGAGGTTCTACTTGGGTATTGGATACCGACTTTGGTTATCATAAATATAGATTTATGAAGGGACCAAACAGAAGTAGAAAGCTAAACAAGTATAAGTAATCCTATGTGTGGAAAATGAAGCAAAGGTTGCTGCATTAGCTATAGAAACTTATTGTTTAGCATCGCTTACTGGAGCAAATCTATTAAGTCGATAAGTTGTTATTGTATTCCGGTTCTTGTTAAAAATATTATTTCCATTTTATTGTTGGACAATGAAAACTTTGGTATTATAATTAAGAACAATTGTTGTTCTATTTATAATAATAATGTTTTGTATAGAACTGGAATATTACTTAATAAATTTTGTATACTTGACTTACATGAAAATAATTTTGCATATTGAACAAATTAGTATAAGAAAAGGAGATGATAATTCAAAGAGTTGAATGTATGTATTTGTTGAAATACAAGTGTGAATTATTTGAAAGGTTCAAAGAATTGAAGTGAAACAAATTGGCAAAGTATTAAGATTCTTTGATTAGATCAAGGAATAAATACTTGTGCAATAAGTTTCTAGATCATCTCAAATGGTTTTCTCATAATGGACACATCCCGATACTGCTTAATAATTGATTTATGTATCCGAAAGGAAAAATCGTACCTTGTTGGACATGAGTGCGGTCCATAATGATTTTACCGAGCATTCCGGTATCCTTACGGGATAATGTCCTAGAAATGGGCTGCATATCTACGAAAAGGTAACCTCAAAATCCAGCCCCAAGACTCCATAAAAGTTATGGACGGGGGAGGATTCTAATCTTAAGTATGTTAAGATAAGGGTTGTCCAACTTATGTGAAAAGGTTTGAAGGATAAGCTTGGGACAAGATTTGACATGTCTGATTTGTGGGACATCCTAAAGTAAGTTTAGGGTATATGTTCTATAATTCTACTTAGCAAAAGGTGTTTGTTCTGAAACACGCCGCGCTTCTAAGATAAAGGTGTTTATCATTGAAGGGGCTAGTGGGAGAATAATAGATCTTGAAGAGTTCAAGAACCACAAAACACTATAAGTCAAATAAGAGGAACACGTAGATAGATCTATTGTACCACATCGAATCGTAAATCGGAATAGTACTAGAAGATACCTAGGAGGTATGGATTCATCATGGATGATGATGATGAGGTACACATCATAGAAGATGATGATCCAGAGTTACATTCGATGAGGTAAGACTTCTAGTGTGTACAAAAGGGTCAGTGGGAGCGTCGTGACATTCCTAATATTATATGTTGATATACTACAGAAAGGAATGACATACCAATGCTACAATCAGTAAAGATAAAGTTGTCTAAACATTCCTCCATGAATGATTTGGGAAGAGTATCTTAATTGGGGATATAAATCTATATAGATAGATTTAAGAGGATGCTCGACTTAATCCCAAGGAACGTATATTCATTTGATGCTAAAGTCGTTTAGCATGGCAAACTCCAAGAGATGTCTCATGTTGATGAGCCATGGAGTGTATCTCTCTTAATAGTCTCCATAGACTCCAAATAAGAGAGATCACATGAGTAACTATCATGTATGCAATGAAATATACGAGACCTGATGTTGATCAGTCATATTCTGGAGAAGATCACTGTAAGACAGTGAAAAACATCTTAAAGTGCTTAACCGGCACTAAGGATGTGATCATATTCATGGTGGGTCTAAATTAAAACTAGAGGGCTTAACAGACTCAAGTTTTTCAGACAGACCAAGATGACAGAAAATCCACTTTAAGGTAAAAGCGTTATCTTGAACAGTGGTGCAGTGAATTGGAAAGGTTCCAAACAATGAAAGAGTTCTTTGGTTTAGTGATAAAGACAAAGTATATAGCTATAAATGAAGGCGCAAGTTGATTGTTTGGATTAAAAGTTCATTCTGTAACTAGGAATAGTTCCTAAGTCTCATCTTGGATCTAAACATGTGTTGTGGCACTTTCATTTGATTATTAGAATCATTGAAAGATGGGAAATCACTATAGAGATAGTGGACTCTCATGAACAACATTACATATCCATTAACTAAAGCTTATCCAACAGCAGGATAATCGTCACTTAGAGAAGAAGAGTATGAGATACCATGACGATTGACTTTAGTGCAAGTGGGAGATTGAAAGTAGTATGCACACAAGCCAATCATGTTTGATGATAAAGCATATACTTTGTAACAATCTTATTCATTTATTAATAAAAAGTATTAATTTATTAAAGGCTTTTAATTATCTACATGATCTTTGTTTTATAATATGTGATAAACCCATAGTTTTAAGCAATGCTTTTAGAATAATGATGATGATCATTCTAATGAGATCTAAATTCTTAGAAAGCTTAAAACTAAAATAGTTCCCAATCGTTGGATTACTAAATTGGGGATTAGTGAATCCAGGATAGATTGGTACATCGTTGCTTGCTCATTGGATGAGGATGATTGATCTCATGATCATTTGTGTGGAGACACTAAAGCAAGTATGTAGGTGCTTATTAGAGAATAAGTTCTTTGACGCATTGGCTCGCTAAGGAATACCTAATGGAGTTTTATTTGCTGTCGATAGGAATTCTGTAGTGATAGTAAGACAAGTGATCCTTGGACTTGAGATCATCATAGTATCTTGTGTATGATGAGTTATACTTTGACTTATTCCTTAAGACCCTTAGGGTATATCAAAGGGTATGCTTGGGTATAATAAGTTGTACATGGAGATAATGTATGATCAATAAAGAATCTACCACTTCTAATAAAAGAAGAGAAATGTCTATGTGATTCGATAAATGACAACCCAAAGAGTCCTTGGTTAAGGCGAGAATGAAATTAGAAAGGAGTTTCTAATTTGCATTATTTGGAGTTGTGCATTTAAGGATCGAAATACATATAATTAAATAAAATAAGACTTGTGATAATTCCATGTCTTATATTTAATTGGGACATTGTATGGTGGAAGGATTGAATTGTCACGGTAACTATTTACTCAAAGGTTCTTTAATGATTAATGTTGAAATCTATATTATACGGAAAGTCGTTGATCATTTAGGAGACTTATCCCTATTGTAGAATAAATATTATTTAAATAAATTAATTGTTTAATTTATTTATTTAAATAAGATTAGAATTGTTCTAATTGATTTATTCACAATAGGTTTAATATGGAGAACCTAAAGGGTCACACCATAAAAGGAAGAATAATTATTTAAGAAGTTAATGGCATAATCGTAATAATATGTTAAGTATATTTAATTTAATCTATGGTGATAGAATAAATTAAATAGCTTAATATTTATTATTTAATATTTTAGAAATATTAAATATAAATTAATAAGAGAGTCTTATTAATATTATTACAATTATTATTATTTTAATTTCTAAAAGAGTTTAGGAATTAATTTAATATAAGTACTCTCATTTATTCCTAATTGGATTAGGAAGGAAAATTAATTAAAGGAGTTTAATTAATTATCCCTAATAAGATTAGGGAGCTTAATTAATTAAAAGAATTAATTAATTAAAACCCAATTCCTTAATTGTTAAGGTGGGTTTGCCCACATCTATAAATAAGAGAGTCTTATTATGGGCATATGGGTTGTTGACTTTTAACAAAGCACGTAATAATTCCAAGTTGTTGGGAGTATGCCTTTTCTATAGAGATAGAAAACTAGGGTTAGCCATAACACCCATCTTCTTGAATTTTATTCTTCCTTGGTGGATCACCTCTAGAGGCCAAACATTTGGGTGGCTAACGTTGATCAAAGGAAGGAACCAAACCCGGTGGATTCAAGATTGAACGCGAAAGGATTTGGAGGTGAACTTGTACCTGAGGAAGCTCGATCTTCAAGGGTATGATTTATTCTTTATCTTTTCGTTTAATTAATAATTATGCATAAAGGATGATCCGGGTATATGGTTTGTAAAATTTTAAACTCTGATTTTACACGCTTCCGCACTTTTTATGCAATTTGATTGCGTTATGAATTTTACAAACCTAACACTTTCATGTGACGAATACTTTCGGGAAAGTACTTGTCATTGAATAGTTCTTGGAACTTCTCCCAAGACATCTTTAGTACGATAGGTTGAGTACGCTTTACCAATTCCCACCAGTAATCAGCCTCTCCTCGCAATATAAAGGTGGCAAACGAAACCTTTTGCTCCTCGGAGCATCCCAAGACATCAAATATCTTGGTGATCTACTTTATCCACGTTTCCGCCTTAAGTGGTTTTGGCTCTCTAATAAACTTCGGTGGTCCCAGCTCCTTGAACTGTTTAGCGGTGACCGTCCGAGAGTTTCCAGTGTTTCCACCTATAATTTGGATAGGAGCCGCTCTCGCCTGATTTTGCATGAATTTCATAAAGCCTCTGAACATTCCATCATTCATCATTTGATCGTTGTTGTTTACTTGAGGATTATTGTCTTCCTGTTGCACATTATCCTGATTATTGATCTGTGGAGACTCAACGGTCTCCTGTGCTCCATTGCTATTCTCAACATTCTCGGATGTCATTTTCAAATACTGCCACAAAACAAGGGTTAATTGACATGTCACATATTATCCATATACTCTGACCGACCAAATAAATACCAAATAAACTTAGGTAGGTCATACTAGCGAAAGAATTCCCCGTCTCTCCCCTCCTAGTTCTTGTCTCACATCTCAGCCAGGGATCATATCCCTAAGCTTTGATAACAACTGTGACGCTCCCAAAATAGGTATACATCACCCATCTTGAGTCACCAAATACATGGTACAAAATTTAAATATAACTTAATTATACAACAGTCGTGTAAAATACGACAAAACATAATCTAAGAGTTTTAATAAGAATATTGTCATCTAGAAAACATCCACACTCAATGGAGTCCTCATTATATTTATTGTCACACTATTTAACAGAATAGTGAGGACTACTAATGCTATCATTTGGACCGTCACTTCGTTCCCCGACTAGTCCCGGCTACGTTCTCATTTCCTGAAGAGAACAGTGAAAGAAAGGGTGAGCTCAACTAGTCTAGTAAGAAATATTATGACTAAGATAATGCAGAATAAATTATCATTAGCCTTCAACAGTGTTAAACTGATAAAATATAATAAACATCAAGTTTAATTGTAGCGGATTAAGCAATCCATTAAAAGAGTCAAGTAGAGAATACAATCTACTATCTTCTATGATTTAAAAGGTTTTTCATCACTTTTATCGCTGAGACTCAGCTTAATAAATAAACCACATCATCCATGCACTTCGGCCAATGATATTCATTATTATCACGACCATAAATTATCCATGCACTACGGGCCAAGGATATTTGTGAATTAATCAATGGTCATGATCATGCCAACAACTGTCCATCAATGCACTACGGCCAATGAGGACTTTTACCACATAATTTGTAACATTACGATCATGATTATACCGAATAATCCCTAGTCATAATCATACCAAATCCATCTATGCACTACAGGCCACATATGAATGTCAACATATTATATACACGAGGATGATGACAATGTTATAAGAATTCAATAAAACAAGTTCAAGGATAAATTTGTAATGGATGAAGCCCCAAATATCAAGGATATTCCACTAATTTCATGGAGTATAGAAGCCAAAAGCGTTAATCAAATTGTGTGGTACCCAAAAAATAGGTATACATCACCCACTTGCAAATACATGGCACAAAAACAAATACAACTTGTAATATAATTGTAGTGCGAGAACGACAACGCCTATCATTGTAAGTTTGAATACAAATATTGTATACTAGAGAGTATACAAACTCAAAAGGAGTCCTCATTACAATTATTCAAACACTATTTTACAGAAATAGTGAGGACTACTAAAACATCTTTCTAGAACCATCACTCCGTACCCGACTAGTTCCTGCTATGTTCTCACCTCCTGAGAAAAATGGAACAAAAAGGAAAAGGGTGAGCTCAACTAGCCCAGTAAAGAATATTATGACTAAGATAATATACAACAAATTATCGTTAGTCTTGACGAGGAAAAATCTCGATAAAATATAATAGACAACAAGTTTTAGATCAACAAGCTGCGGTGAACAACAATCCATTAGAAGAGTCAGTAGAGAAAGAATTCTACTATCTTCTAAGATTTAAAAGTCCATCATCAATATTTTATCCCTGTAACATCAATCAATATATATCTTGAATCAAATATTCATCTTTGCACTACTGAGGCCAAAGATATTCATTTGTATCACCCGGTTAGTCGTATTCATCTCAACACACTGTTCATCTTTGCATTACGGGCCAAAGATATTCATTAGGTAATCATTCATCTTTGCACTACAAGCCAAAGATATTCATTTGTATCATCATTTAGGAGTGAGGATGATGAAAAATATTTTAAAGAAAACGAATCCAGTGAGATAAAAGATCAAATACTAAGGATTTGTATTATAGTTTATCCAAGTTCAATAATATCCGAAATAACCAATTTTGAAGCGAGTAATTCAAAAAATAATGATCAAAATATGGATACAATCAAAGATAGTAACCATAATAGACAACTTGGACAAAAGAAGAAAATTTCGTTTTTGATTGAATAGTGTCGTATTCGTGAATAATGTCAGTATATCGTGAATAGTGTAAAGTATCGTGAATAAGTAACTCCCAGAACACAAAAAGTTCCAAATTTGATAAAAAGTTCATACCAACATTTTGGTATAATGATATTGAAGAAAATATCATTTTAAGAAGAATATAACACCCTTACCTCAAAAATATTAGTACTTACGATTGGAATATCGGTATAAATTTGAAGGAAACTTGCAGCGATGAATAGAAACTCACAAAGTATCTAAATACTCACAAAATACACTCAATAATAATCTAGAGAGAAAAGAGAAAACTTGTTTCTGGTGTGATTTTTAATTCTAACTTAGCCCTCTATTTATAGGAAAATGTTAGCACGCCGAAGCAGACTTAACCTGCAAGATGATGGCTTTACCTACTACTATTCCCACCCACCACATTTGAATAAAAATCTCAACACATTTTCACCAACCAAAAGTGGGGCCCACCAATTCTTGAATTTTCCACCAAAATTATTTATAACCTAATTTCCGAATCAGTCACCTCTTAAAATTCATAACAAATCATACTTTCATTTTTAACGGTTCAAAATTTGTGGACATATACTCAACTTATATATGTGTAACATATCCAAAATTTACAACGATCCAGCGGTCGGATTAAAAATTATAACTCACACAATATATCTCAAAAAAACTTTAGTTTAATTTTAATACCTCCATTCAAACAAAAATCTTGATAAAACACCTCAACATTAACTCCTTCATTTTTAACCACAATAAATATATCCAACATTTATATCCACATAAAATAAATATTTCCTTATCATATGAATCAATAATTAATTATTCACAAATAATATTACGAGAATCACATTTATAACAACCAGTAGTTCCCGAGAAAGAGGGGCTTTCAATAAGAATTTCTCCTTCTTGGGCGCGCAATTAGGTGACCAAACCTCTCTCTTAATGAGAACTTTCTAGACATTGCCAATAATGTTATCTAATAATATTATTCAAATAATATGAATTATTGATCGATAATGGGAAATATTGTGCGAGTGACAATTATTGAAACAATGATAATATAAAATATCAATATGACAATTATTGAATCAATAAAATAAAATATTGAGCAGTAACTCACTGTTGTAATAATTATTGAGTAGTGCCTTCTTACGTAAGGATCAATAATTCAACAATACATGCAATACTGGTGTCTTCTTGTGCAACAACGCGTATTCACGTATTTTAACCACAGAAGTATTCAACGGTGTTATGATAACAAACAACTACGACATTATTCAATTTTGTCATTTTTTCTTCATCAAATAGTTATCCGTTATGGGGCCCACAAATAGTTACCTGTGATGTAAATACGAATATTCCGAACGGAAAGAATATTCCACGACCAAACGAATATTCACCGACAACAATGAATATTATATAACCACTTGCTTATTTTGAAAATTTTGCACATTTCACCCATAACCAAAGTATGATATCAAATTAATACCTTATTATTCACAATAATAATTAGAGAAAATTTAATTTTATTCATTAATAAGTTGGGGTCTTACAACCTCCCCTCCTTATAAAATTTCTTCCTCGAAATTAACGTACATACCTGGTGTTTCGAAAAGGTGAGGATACCTCGCTTTCATTTCTGATTCTAACTCCCAGGTCATTTCTTCAATAGCATGGTTTCTCCACAAAATCTTAACTTGTGGTATAACCTTCATGCGTAAGACATGATCTTTCCTATCCAAGATCTGAACAGGTACCTCCTCGTACGTTAAATCTTCGGTTATATCGTCTAGTTCTAACTCAATAATGTGGTTCGGGTCTTTAACATATTTACAAAGCATGGATATGTGAAAAACATTATGAACACGAGACATACTTGGAGGTAATGCGAGTCTATAGGCCACATTTCCTATTCGGTCAAGAATCTCAAATGGACCAACAAATCGTGGATTGAGCTTTCCTCTCTTTCCAAATCTTGTAACTCCCTTCCATGGAGCAACACGTAACAATACATGATCCCCAATATTAAATTCCACGTCCTTTCGATGAAGATCAGCATAACTCTTTTGTCGATCTTGTGAGGTTTGAATACGTTGTCGAATCATTTGGATCTTTTTTGTAGTCATTCGTACCAACTCTGGTCCCAACAATGTTGCTTCACCCACCTCGTCCCAACATACTGGAGAACGACATTTTCTTCCATACAACGCCTCGAATGGAGCCACACCTATACTTGCCTGATAACTATTGTTGTAGGAGAATTCCACCAATGGTAGGTACTTATCCCAACTCCCTTTAAAATCTAGGACACAGAGTCTTAATAGATCTTCAAGAGTTTGAATAGTCCTCTCTCGATTGTCCCGTCAGTTTGAGGATGGTATCCAAATGAATCAGATAATCATAAATCCATAGCCCATAGCTTTCGCAAGCTAACCCAAAATCGTGAAGTGAATCTTGGGTCACGATCCGAAACTATGGATACTGGCATGCCATGCAATCTCACAATCTCATTCACGTACATACTAGCAAGACGTTCAAGGGAATAAGTCTCCCGTATAGGCAAGAAATGGGCAGACTTGGTTAATCTATCAACAATAACCCAAATCGCATTTATGCCTTGAGAAACCTTGGGAAGACCCGTAACGAAATCCATAGTAATGTGTTCCCACTTCCATTTCGGAATCTCAAGTGGTTGTAATGGACCCTTTGGCATTTGATGCTCGCCTTTACGTTGACAAGTTAAACACCTCGAGATAAACTCCGCGATCTCTCTTTTCATATTGCTCCACCAAAATGTATGTCGAAGATCATGATACATTTTGGTACTCCCAGGATGGATTGCAAACGGTGTGTTGTGTGCCTCCATCATGATTCTATGCTTCAAGTCAGAATCGTTAGGAACACAAAGTCTGGAGTTGACTCGAAGTATTCCTTCTTCATCGATTCTTACTTCTGGAATAGCACCTTCTTGCACTTTCTTCTTCATACGCATCAACTCCATATCCGTAGCTTGAGCAGCTTTAACTTTATCGATTAAAGTCGGTTCTACTCGTATGTTTGATATCATCACGTGGGTACTTGGAGCCTTCATCTCTATCTCCATCCTTTGCAAGTCATACAAAATGGGCCTTTGTGTTAACAACATTGCACTCGTACCCGCATATGATCTTCTACTCAATGCGTCAGCTACTACGTTCGCTTTTCCAAGATGATATTGGATGGTATGATCGTAATCTTTCAGCAGCTCGAGCCAACGTCGTTGCCGCATGTTGAGTTCCTTTTGGGTGAAGAAATATTTGAGGCTTTTATGATCTGTATAGATCTCCACTTTCTCCCCCATCTGGTAGTGTCTCCATATCTTCAACGCTGAAAAGCATTGCTTTGCTTGACTCCAAATCATGAGTAGGATAATTCCTCTCATATTCTTTGAGTTGTCGTGAGGCATAGGCTATGACTTTCCCATGTTGCATGAGAACACATCCTAACCCTTTGCCTGAAGCATCGCTGTAGATAACAAATCCATCGAACCGGATGGTATTGTCAAAGCAGTGCGAAATGAGTCTCATCTTGAGTTCTTGAAAACTCTTCTCCAATGATCCTCGCTCAACCGAATTTTATATCTTTCTGAGTCGGTGAGTTAGCAGATAGCGATTCGAGAAAATCCTTCCATGAATCTCGATAGTAACCGGCTAAGCCTAGAAAGCTACGTACTTGATCCACCGACTTTGGTTGCTCCCAACTTTGTATGGCTTCAATCTTCACCCGGTTGACGGATACTCCATGTTTTGACACCACATGCCCAAGGAATGCTACTTCCTCAAAGCGAACTCGCATTTCTTGACTTGGCATATAGCTTGTTATCATGAAGCCTTTGTAGTACCGACTTCAAATGGCGCTCTTGATCTCCATGGCTTTTGGAATAGATGAGGATGTCATCAATAAAGACAACAACGAATTGATCAAATATTCCTTGAAAACACGGTTCATCATATCCATGAAAGCGGCGGAGCATTAGTCGATCAAAAGACATGACTAAGAATTCGTAATGCCGTCTGGAGTTACGAAGGCGGTCTTTGGAATATCCTCGATTTTAATCTTGGTGATGATATCTAGAGCGAAGATCGATCTTTGAAAAGAATTGTGCTCCTACTTGTTGGTCAAACAGGTCATCAATGCGAGGTAGCGGATACCTATTCTTGATAGTGACATGATTCAATTCTCGGTAGTCGATACAAAGTCGCATACTCCGTCTTTCTTCTTTCTGAATAACACGGGGAGCACCCCGAGGAGATGTACTAGGGCCGAATAAAACCGATGTCCAACAACTCACGTAGTTGGACCTTTAACTCTGAAGTTCAATAGGAGCCATTCGATATGGGGTTTTAGAAATGGGCTTTGTACCGGGTTCAAGGTCGATAAAGAATTCAACTTCACGTTACGGGGGTAGGCCAGGAAGTTCTTGAAAAACATCGGAAATTCACTAACAAGCGAAATAGTATTCAAATCGGCGTGTTTTTGTTCAAGTGCGTGACATGGGCTAAGAAAGCTTGACATCCATTTTTCAATAAGCGAATAGCTTTATGGCTTGATATAGCGGTGATTGATTTTAATGGTTTGGTTGTTTGAATTAGCATGATAGGTTGGTTAGGAATATGAAAACTAATGACCTTACGAAAACAATCAATTTTAGCATGATGCGTGGTTAACCAATCAATCCTAAAATCACATCAAATGCAAGAAATTTTCAGCGAAATAAGGTCGGAAGGTAATGTGGTGGTACCGACTTGAATCAAGCAAGATTTATAGGCGAGTAGATGTAATAAAAGTTTCTCTAGCTGAGTCTCAACAGATAAGTCAAGGTCTAATTTCTTGAGTCAAGTTTAAGCGTTGAGCACAAAGAAGGAGAAATAAAAGAATGGGTAGAGGCAGGTATCTAGTAAGGTATAAACTTTGCAAGAGTTTATGATAAGCTTACCGTGATCACCTCGTTTGGTTCCCTCGCGTTTTGTGCGATCACGACAAAAGCGCCCTTCCGAGAACCACCAGAGCTTTGACTTGTCGGGGGACGACCTTTGGAGTCACCATCCTGTTGAACTTGGTTTCGCAACTAGACAATCTCTAGCTATATGACCTTCCTTTCCACAGTTATAACACACCTTGAATTGTTATGGGCAATTTGGGCTGATGTGTCCATCCTTCCCGCATTTGTAACAAACAATCGGTGCTCGTTCTCCTCCCCTAAAAATAGTTGATGTTTGTGCTGACGTCTTCACGTTATCATTGGTGTACCTTCTCTTCTTGAAATCTCCTCCCGACTCGCTCCTTTTATTATCATGACCACGATTACCACTAGAGTGGTTACCGCTTTTGTCCGAATGTTTTCCTCCCTGCTGGTTTTCATTGTTTTGATGACTGCCACCACCGGTATGACCCTGGTTGTGGTCCCTTGGTTGAACATACTCATTATCTCACTCTAATAATTGAGCCCTATTTACAACATCTGAATATAAAGAAAATTTATGAGAGATAAGATATTGTCGAATCTCGGGCTTTAGACCTCTCAGAAACATCCTCGTCATTCGTTCCTCATTTTCGACCAAATGAGGTGCAAACTGGATAAACTCGCAAACTTCGCCTCGTCTTTGGGACACCGTCGTGTTGTTTTGTTCGATGATAAACTCCACCTCCTTCATATGATGAATACTTTCGGGAAAGTACTTGTCATTGAATAGTTTTGAAAGCGTTTCCCAAGACATCTTTGAGTGCAATTTGGATTTGGGTGCGCTTCATGAGACTCCCACCTAGTGAGTCTGCCTCTCCTGCATGGAACATAAAGGTGGCGAATGGAACCTTATGTTTCCTCGTGCATCCCAAGACATCGAATATCTTGGTAATTTGCTTGACCCACGTTTCGCCATGATCGGATCCGGCTTTCCCTTAAATTACGGTGGTCCCAACTCTTTGAAGCGCTTGGCTGTGACAAGCCGCGCGCATTGCTAGCATTTCCACTTGGTATTTTGTGCACGAGTCTCCCTAAATGCGGTTTTTTGCATGAAGCGCAAAAACTTCTAAACATCCCATCATTCATCATTTGTTCGGTAGTGTTGTTTACGGGAGGAATATTGCCTTCTGTTGCACGTTCCACAGGTGGTGATAAAAGGTGTCTCCACAGTCGATTTACTCCATTATTAACATTCTCATTGCCCATTCTTAAAATCGCCATAAAACAAGGGTTAATAGTCATGTAATATATTATCCCTATACTCGACCAAACCAAATAAACACCAAATAAACTTAGTCGGGGTCATAGCGAAGGAATTCCCGTCTCTCCTCCTCCTAGTTCTTGTCTCACATCTCGCCGGGGATCATATCCTAAGCTTTGATACCAACTATGGCGCCCCCAAAATAGGTATACATCACCCATTACGAGTCGCCAAATACATGGTGCAAAAAACAAATACAACCCGATAATATAATTGTGTAAGTAATGCGAGAATAAACGACAGCCATGCCTATATCTTTATAAGTTTGAATATAAAATATTGTATACTAGAGTATACAAACTTAAAAGGAGTACTCATTACAATTATTCAAACACTATTTTATAGAAATAGTGAGGAATTTGCTAAAACATCTTTCTAGAACCATCACTCCATTACCCAAATTAGTTTTAGTGCTATGTTCTCACCTCACGAGAAAATGGAACAAAAGGAAAAAGGTGAGCTCAACTAGCCCGATAAAGAATATTATGACTAAGATAATATACAACAAATTATCGTTAGTCTTCAACGAGGGAAAAAATCGATAAAATATAATAGACAACAAGTTTTAGATCAACAAGCTGCGGTGATGAACAACAATCCATTAGAAGAGTCAAGTAGAAAGAATTCTACTATCTTCTAAGATTTAAAAAGTCCATCATCAATATTTTATCCTGTAACATCAATCAATATACATCTTGAATCAAATATTCATCTTTGCACTATAGGCCAAAGATATTCATTTGTATCACCAGGTTGGTCGTATTCATCTCAACACTGTTCATCATCTTTACTACGGGCCAAAGATATTCATTAGGTAATCATTCATCTTTGCACTACTGGCCAAAGATATTCATTTTATATCATCATTTAGGGTGAGGATGATGAAAAATATTTTAAAAAAGCGAATCCGGTGAGATAAAAGATCAAATACTAAGGATTCAGTATTACAGTTTATCCAAGTTCAATAATATTCCAAATAACCAATTTTGAAGCGAATTCAAAAATAATGATCAAAACATGGATCTGATCAAAGATAGTAACCATAATGAACAACTTGGACAAAAAGAAGAAAATTTTATTTTTTATTGAATAGTGTCGTATTAATGAATAGTGTCAGTATCGTGAATAGTAGTATCGTGAATAGTAACCCGACACAAAAAGTTCTAAATTTGATAAAAAGTTCATACCAACATTTGGTATAATGATATTGAAGAAAATATCATTTTAAGAAGAATATAACACCCCTACCTCAAAATATCAAGTACTTACGATTGGAATATCGGTATATAAAAATTTGAAGGAAACTTTCAGCGATGAATAGAAACTCACAAAGTATCTAAATACTCACAAAATACACTCGATAATCTAGAGAGAGAAAGAGAAAACTTGTTTACGGTGTGATTTTCAATTCTAACTTAGCCCTCTATTTATAGGAAAATGTTAGCACAGCAAGCGGACTTAAACACTGCAAATTGATGGCTTTACCCTGCTACTATTCCCACCCACCACATTTGAATAAAAATCTCACACATTTTCACCAACCAAAAGTGGGGCCCACAAATTCTAGAATTTTCCACCAAAATCATTTATAACCTAATTTAAGAATCGGTCACCTCTTAAAATTCATAACAAATCATACGTTCATTTTTAACGGTTCAAAATTTGTGGACATATACTCAACTTATATATGTATAACATATCCTAAATTTACAACGATCAGCGGTCGGATTAAAAATTATAACTCACATAATATATCTCAAAAACACTTTGGTTTAATTTTTAATACCTCCATTCAAAACAAAAATCTTGATAAAACACCTCAACATTAACTCCTTCATTTTTAACCATAATAAATATATCCAACATTTATATCCACATAAAATAAATATTTCCTTATCATATGAATCAATAATTAATTATTCACAAATAATATTACGAGAATCACATTTATAATGACCGGTAGTTCCAGGAAGAGGGGCTTTCAATAAGAATTTCTCCTTCTTGCGGCGTATGATTAGGTGACCAAACCTCTCCTTGTGAGAACTTTCTAGACATTGCCAATAATGCTATCTAATAATATTATTCAAATAATATGAATTATTGATCGATAATGGGGAATCTTTATGCGGTGACAATTATTGAAACAACAATAATATAAAATATCAACGCATGACAATTATTGAATCGATAAAATAAAATATTGAGCAGTAACTATTGTAATAATTATTGAGTAGTGCCTTCTTACGTAAGGATCAATAATTCAACAATAATGCAATACTGCAATCTGGTGCTCTTATGCAACACAGCGACATTGTATTTTAACCCCTTACGGGTATTCAGCAGTGTTACTTGGTAACAACTACGCCGTCGTTATTCAATTTTGTCATTTTCTTCATCAAAGCAGTTATCCGTTATGGGGCCCACAAATAGGCTGCTTGTGAGTAAATGCACGAATATTCCCCGATAGAAAGAATATTCCACGACCAAGCGAATATTCACCAACAACAATGAATATTATATAACCACTTGCTTATTTTTGAAAATTTTATTTTGAAAATATTTATCACATTTCACCAATAATAATTAAAGTATTATATCAAATTAATACCTTATTATTCTTAATAATATAATAGAATATATGAAAACCGCAAATGAATTTTATTCACGATAATAAGTTGGGGTCTTAATATTCCAATGAATAATAAAGAATGGAACCAGTCGAGCGTAATCCGCACAGACAGGATGTTCTAACAGAATAATAAAGAATGGAACCAGGTCATGCGTAATCCGCACAGATAGGATGTTCCAACAGAATAATAAAGAATAGAATAACAGAAGAATTTCACCATATATGTGGTACTTCGCATAGACAGGTTATTCCAACATAATAATAAAGAATGGAATAACAACCATTACGAGTATTGAAAGAAAATAACTCTCTTCATGAATACGAAAGAATAATACCCCTTACCTTAGAAAAATTGGATACTGGAATAGTGAGGTAGAAGACTTCTCTTCTTCTTTCTCTCTATAATTTCTCTCTATAATAATTGCTCTAAAGCTTTTCTGAATTAGTGAGAAATGAAGGAACAATGAGCTTCTATTTATAGGAAAATATAGTTTCGATAATTGCACGTTTTGGGGCTCCAAATATTACAGTATAATACCTTCCTCGTTTTCTTCATTTTTAATTTAGTCCTGCAAGTATTATCAAACTTGCACCACCTCCCCTTATAGTAAATAATGTGAATTAATAGTTCATTCATGTGACTCAATAGTATAATCATGTGAAAAAACTAATTACAGTATAGTACCTTCAATTATACCTCTATTTTTAATTTAGTCATGCAAGTATTATCAATCTTGCACCACCTCCCCTAATAGTACATGAATGTGATTCAATAGTGGACACATGTGAACAAATAGTTATAAGCATATGAAATAATAGCGATTAATTGCTCATTTATCCGATTAATTACCCGATTGGTCAATATAACCTCCAGACATCAATTATTATCGAAATAAATGTCGATTTCCACTAACACTAATAATCTTAACACAATGGAACTATCAATTTCATCTTTAATCAACACAACTTATTCATCATTAATATTATAACTCAGAATATTTAACAACCAAGTCGTTCCTAGGAAAGAGGAGGCTTTCCGATAAGGATTTCTCCTTATTGGCACGCAATTAGGTGACCAAACCTCTCCTTGACAGAACTTCTAGATATTATCAATATTGCAAATAATAATATGAATAATTTTGTTGTCTCAATTATTAATTTAATAATAATAAATATTATGCAGATGATACTGTGACAATAATTGAATCAATAATATGAGAGATATGATGCAGCAATTACTGTAGCAATAGTTGAGTATAACTGAGTGACTACTCACGTAAGCATCAATAATCAATATCGTGTGCTACTACGCAACCACGCAGTACATCGTACTTTTACTACTAGGGTAGTTCAACGGTTTTTTAACGGTAATACTTTCGTAGTTATTTTATAAAAGATATTTCGTCATTTTCTAACTACGACAATACTTCCGTTGAGGGGTCCACGATGATTGTGATCAGGTCATTACAAATATTCCCTATTAAAACGAATATTCCCCGACCAATCGAATATTATATAACCACTTGCTTACTTTGCAAAATTTGTAAATATTACCCACAACTATAACATTATATCAAATCCACACCATAATATTCAAAAATATATTTCGAGAAAATTATTCTTTATTCATAAAAGTTGGGGTCTTACACTAAACACCTCAAGTATACGTATTTAGGCAATTCAAATTCTTTACCTGTTATTATTTCTGCTTCACTTAACGATTTACAGGAAGAAAAGTTGTTGAGGGTAAAAACTTGTTGGGTAAATTCTAGTTACGCACAACACGCAAGTATACGTGGTCAACAAGTAATAAAGAATAAGTAAAGTATCGTTCCTACGGAGAATTAACTAATAAAGTTCACCAAGCATTAACCCATAACCATCTCAGTCTTATTTAAACGAATGGCTTTGAGTTTTTATATTTAAACTATTAACTTAAATAAACCTAACTATTCCTAGAGTGAGACTAGATAATGAAGACCTGAGATTACAATTTCATCTAGTAACTCATTCAAATCCATACACTTCATGTTAAACCAAACCAATTGTCTTAGGTTTGTTAATCGAGAACACTAAAAGTAAAATATAGCCATCTTTCAATGTACCATACCCATATCACATATAATCCACAATTGATAGAATACACGTGAACACCCACATTACCTAAACCACTATATATACATGTGATTTACAAATAATTAGGGTTTAAGCTCAAGTTCTCAATTGACTTCTGAAGGTAGTGCTTGGTATATATCTATCTAAGCTTACGAATCATATATTCTATCACCATGTAGAACATACAAACACAAGCTATCAAGATCAAATCTAAACCCATAGTCCGTCTTTCAAGTTCATATGGGTTATCATGGCCAATCAACTAAGCAAATAAGCATGAATCTTAATAGACAATCTCATAGCAATTAATAACATTAACAATAAAATATATCAGATTAAACTAATCAATAGAATCCATTGTAATCTCAAAATAGAGTTTAGCTCATCATAGAATCAAAACCCACAATCCACAATTGATTATACATTGAGAAATAAAGATAGAAGTAAAGAGAAGGTAGGGATTTGGGAATGCAAATTTGAGATTCTCCTCTTGCTCCAATTTTGAATTTCCAATGCTCTTCGATTGCTTCAATCTTCAACTCTCATCTAATCTAGGGTTCTAATCTAATCTAAAAAGAAAGAGAAGAAAAGAAAACAATGACTGCTTTAGCCCCAAAGGGATGGAATAATATTTACATGATGAGAATATGTCTAATATATATGCCCTAATTGAATCCCCCTCTCCGTTACGCTTCAATTGCGCTGTTTAATGAAAAGTCAGCTTTGGTCAACACCCGAAGTTGCGCGGCCGCGCAAGAATTGGCCTAAAGTTGGACGCGGCTGCGCACAAGTGAAAATCGCGTCTTTTTGCTACTGCAAGTCTCACGGCCGTGCACAAGTTCGCGCGCCCGCGCGCAGGTGATTTTCTGCTACAGTGTGCTCTGGTAAAATGGCCATAACTTTTGATCCGGGAAGAGTTACGGGGCCTGCCACCTATCAAATCGAAGATATCGACGAGCTCTACAACTTTCATTCTTTGATAATTGAGAAATTATGAACAGATGAAGGTTGAAATTGAGCTGGAAGGGACTGCTATGCAAATGGCGAACCAAAACAGCGAAGTTTGACATCCGTTGGTACAACGATCATAACTCTTTCATCCGAACTCCGATTAGAGCGATTCAAGATGTTCCAGAAAGCTATGTAGACGTTCTACACTGTAAGCTAAGTTCCAAACCAACACATGAAGTAAACATGAAAGCCTAAATGATGTCCGGATTGCCTTTTCTTTGCATTTTCTTTACTTTTCATTACCAATAATCGCTCACACCGCTCCCAAACGTATAACCTACAAAATGAACACAAAATACATGAAAAGTAACTAATACACATGAATATAAGCAATTAATTCAAGTAAAAGATACCGGATAAGTGTATAAAAAATCTACTTATCAGTGGTTCGGGAACATAAAGCAGCGATAGGGTGGACGATCGCAGATATCAAGGGAATCAGCCCTTCATTTTGCATGCACAAGATTCTGATGGAAGATGATGCAAAACCGACGGTGGAGCAACAATGAAGACTTAACCCGATTATGAAGGAAGTGGTAAAGAAGAAAATTCTGAAATTATTGGATGCATCTATCCAATTTCTGACAGTAAGTGGGTTGGTCCGGTTCATTGTGTGCCAAAAAAGGGAGGAATGACCGTGGTACATAATGAGGATAACGAGTTAATTCCAACAAGAACAGTGACAGGTTGGAGGGTGTGCATCGATTGTAGGAAGTTGAATAAGGCAACCCGAAAAGATCACTTTTTGCTACCCTTTATCGATCAAATGTTGAACAGATTAGCGAGACATGATTACTACTGTTTATTGGATGGATACTCGGGCTATAACCAGATCGCCATCGCTCCTGAGGATCAAGAGAAGACTACATTTACGTGCCCTTACGGCACATTTACGTTCAGAAGAATGTCATTTGCTTTGTGTAATGAACCTGCTACCTTTCAACGGTGTATGATGGCCATTTTCTCAGAAATGGTGGAGAAAAACGTGGAAGTCTTCATGGACGACTTTTCTGTCTATGGAGACAATTTTGATACTTGCCTAGGGAATTTGGTAATGGTGTTACAACGCTGCAAAGAGACGAACCTTGTACTTAATTGGGAAAAATGCCACTTCATGGTTGAGGATGGCATAATTTTGGGCCACAAGGAATCGGCTCACGGACTGGAGGTCGACAAGGCTATGCTGGAAACAATTGAGAAACTGCCTCCACCAAGCTCAGTAAATGGAAAAAGAAGTTTTCTGGGACATTCTGGGTTCTACAGAAGATTCATAAATGACTTCTCTAAAATGGCAAAACCTCTGTGCAGTCTTTTAGAGAAGGACTCTTTGTTTAATTTTGATGAGGAATGTAAGTCGGCGTTCGAGTTGTTAAAAAAGAAGTTAACTACAGCCCCTGTGATAGTCACACCAGATTAAAATATGCCCTTTGAGCTGATGTGTGATGCAAGCGACTACGTGATTGGGGCTATTTTGGGACAACGCAGAGAGAAGGTATTTCAAGCCATATATTATGCAAGCAAAATGCTCACGGAGGCTCAAATGAACTATACAACTACGGAAAAGGAATTGCTTGTAGTGGTGTATGCGTTTGACAAGTTCCGAGCATACTTGATCGGGACTAAGGTGATAGTCTATACGGACCATTCGGCTATTTGGTACCTAATTGCGAAAAAAGATGCTAAGCCAAGACTTATTCGATGGATTCTCCTGCTTCAAGAGTTTGATCTAGAAATAAAGGATAGAAAGGGGACCGAGAATCAAGTCGCCGATCACTTGTCTAGGCTGGAAAATCAAGGGAAATTGATAGAGGATAAGTGCGAAATCAATGAATCATTTCCGGACGAGCAATTATTTGGGATAAATGCAGAATTTCCTTGGTACGCGAATTATGCAAATTATTTAGTGAGCAACATTCTTCCACCTGATCTCACAAGACAACAGAAAGAGAAGTTTTTTTATGACGTAAAATGGTACATGTGGGACGGACCCTATTTGTTCAAGTAGTGCACCGACAAAATGATTAGAAGGTGCGTGCCCTACAGTCAAGTGAAGAACATTCTGCATGAGTGTCACTCATCTGCGTATGGCAGACATTATGGTAGTGAGAGGACAACATCAAAGGTACTGCAATCTGGGTTTTATTGGCCTACACTATTCAAGGACGCCCACCAATTTGTCAAAACATGTGATAGATGTCAAAGGGTGGGAAACATTTTGAAAAGGAATGAGATGCCTCTACAAATGATTCTCGAAGTTGGAATTTTTGATGTATGGGGCATCGATTTCATGGGGCCGTTCCCTTTCTCATTTTCTAATCAGTACATTTTGCTTGCGGTGGACTATGTGTCATGGTGGGTTGAAGCAGTAGCACTACCTTCTAACGATGCTAAGGTGGTCCTTAAATTTCTACAGAAAAAACATTTTCACGAGGTTTGGCACGCCAAGAGCAATTATAAGTGACGAAGGTAGTCACTTTTGCAACAAATCATTCACAGCTCTATTGGCGAGGTATGGGGTCAACCACAAGGTAGCGACGACGTATCACCCTCAAACCAGTGGACAGGCTGAGGTGTCGAACAGGGAAGTCAAGAAAAATATTGGAGAAAGTGGTGAATCCAAATCGTAAGGATTGGTCGCTCCGGTTGGATTATGCATTATGGGCATACTGTACTGCGTACAAGACACTGATCAGGATGTCACCATACAAACTATTATACGAAAAGGCGTGTCACTTACTAGTCGAGCTACAACATAAGGCTTATTAGGCAATTCAGAAACTCGATTTCGATCAAGCAGCTGTAGTGGAAAAGAGATTACTTCAACTAAATGAGCTCGACGAATTTCGCCTTCAAGCCTACGAGAACTCAAAGTTATACAAGGAAAAGGTCAAGAGATGGAACGACCAAAAAATTATGCGAAGAACATCGAATTAGGACAATCAGTCCTTTTGTTCAACTCACGACTGAGATTGTTCCCAGGAAAAGTCAAGTCGAGATGGTCGGGACCATTCACTATAAAGCAGGTGTTCTCTCATGGAGCCGTTGAACTTTACAGTCAAAATCCGTTAGAAACTTTCAAAGTCAACAGTCAACGGTTAAATCACTATTGAGGGGGGGGGCAAGTCCAACACTGATGTCATCGCCATCACATTGTCTGACGCACTGTGAACAAGAAGTAGTCAGGATGAAAGACTTAAAATCAAGCGCTATTTGGGAGGCAACCCAATCTTTCATTTATTTTTTGTATTTTCATTCATAATTGTTAGACTATAGTTTTTATTATGTTATTAGGTAGGTATTATAGAGTAAAAATTTTGTTGAATCCCTCAATCAAACTCCAAGTGATCAATAATCTAATATCTTATATGTTTTATGGTTGCAAGAAGTGTCAAAAGTGAGTAATAGCAACAACAGGCAAGTAAAGAAGAAAAAAGGGCTAATTTTGAACTGCACAATTCGAAACCACATGGATGAAGTCAGGGGACTAGAGCTCACGGCGGGTGCTATATCGTTTGCACCTTCACCGGGCTGGGTCCTTGATCTCAAGCGGAACATGTTAGGCAAGTACACACGCTGGCCCCTTCTACTTCCCCACTACACGTCCACTTCTCCTTCCTTCTTCCTCACCTAAACAACCCATTCTCCTATACAATACCCATGACAACTCCTACCCCATTCCTTCTGCCCACGATTACTCCATCCTCTTACCCCATTACTACACATAAATCCACTACCTCCATCAATTACTCCCATTCTTCTCCCCCACACCACCTCTATATAAACCCTATCACTTAATCCTAATAATCACCACATACACTCCACTCCTTCTACACAAGGCTACGAATTCAGCAAGATATTGGGGTGATTTTAGAGCACAATTACACTTCATCTTCATCTTCTCTCACCAGAATTGCCATAGAAACCACCTAGTTTGGGGGGAAGAAAGTATTGTGCATGCCACGTATTCGACAGTTTGTGTGAACCAAGTTTGGGTGGAATTATTGTGTCTACAACAATCAATGGCTTCGCAACCTACACCGAAATGCCAAAGGGGAGAGAGTTCAAGGCCAACTCCACTATCCCGCATATTCGACCGCACAAAAGTTAAAAAGTGCCACCGCCGCCGACCGGTACGATTATATGGTCACCAAGGCTCTTACACCGGAGAGGGGGTTGGCTCCCGATGCCCACGACGGTGAGATGATGCAACAAATTTATCAGCAAGGGTGGGTCAAGTTCACGAAGGAACCCGAGCCTGCCGCTGTGAATGTGATCAAGGAATTCTATGCGAACGCTGAGGACAAGGCACCGTTCAATGCCTTTGTGCGGGGTCGCATGGTCCCATTCAGTTCTGATGCAATCAATACATATTATCAGTTGAGGGTGCCTCGACAGTGTCAGTACGTCTATTTGAGGGATTTCGACCCTGACTTTGAGGAGGTTATCAAGAAAATTACCAAGCCGGGTACAACATGGATAAAGGGTCGGAAGGGAGGCACGATGTTTCACAGCAAAGACCTCAGTCAGTACGGGAAAATTTGGTGTGCGCGAAACTGTTGCCATCCATGCATACCTCCGACGTGACTAAGGAGAAGGCACTACTAATGTATGCCATTGTGCAAGACTTCATCATAGACATCGGGCCCATAATCAGTTTTTCAATTCGCCGATGTTTAAGGGGCAACTTCTCGGGCGGCTTGCCACACCCATCTCTCATATATGGGTTGTGTCGTCAAGCCGCAGTTCGATGGTCCGATGATGAACCCACTAAGATGCCAATTTCCTTCAGCAGTCGATGCCACTGCCGAGGTTTCCACCTACTGACTCAAATGAAGAAGATAAACCACCACCTCCCCAGACTTAGGTGATTGCAGGGAAGTCCTCATGCACTTAATTTTGATTATTTATCCAATGAGGGCATTGTATTACTTAAGTTTGGGGGATTTAAATTTCTAAAGGATAATGCTAGGGTAAATTGTGACGCCCCCAAAATAGGTCTAATCCACCCAACCTATTCTGAGTGGCCAAATACATGGTACATAAACAACTACAACTTCATTAATACAATTGTCGTGTAAAATACGACAACACATAAACTGTGAGTTTAAATACAAATATTGTCTTCTAGACAATATCCACACTCAAATAAGTCCTCATTACAATTATTGATACACTATTTTATAAAATAGTGAGGACTACTAAAACAACTGTCTTGAACCATTACTCCACACCCCGACTAGTTCCCGCTATATTCTCGTCTCCTGAGAAGAAAAATGTAACAAAAAGGAAAAGGGTGAGCTCAACTAGCCCAGTAAAGAATATTATGACTAAGATAATGTTCAACAAATTATCCTTAGTCTTCAACAGGGAAAAATTTGATAGAATACAATAGACAACAAGTTTTATATCAACAACTGCAGCGGAGACAACAATTCATTAGAAGAGTTACGTAAAAAATGAAATCTATTATCATCTATGAATTTAAAAGTCCATCATCGATATGTTATCCCTGTAACATCAATCAATATACATCTTGAATCAAATAGTCATCTTTGCACTATAGGCCAAAGATATTAATCAGTCGGTCATGTTAATCTCAACACATGTTCATCTTTGCACTACGGGCCAAAGATATTCATCAAAAAATCATTCATCTTTGCACTACAGGCCAAATATATTAATCAGTCAGTCATGTTCATCTCAACACCTGCTCATCTTTGCACTACGGGCCAAAGATATTCAGTAATATCATCATTTAGGACTGAGGATGATGAAAAATATATTTTAAAGAAAACGAATCCAGTGAGACAAAAGAACAAATAGTAAGGATTCGTACTTCGGTTTATCCATGTTCAAAAATACTCCATAATAAACTATTATAGAGCAGAATTTAAAAATAAAGATCAAAACATGAATACAATCAAATATAGGAACCATAACAGACAATCTTGGACATAAAAAAGAAAATTTAATTTTTCTGTGAATAGTGTCGTATACGTGAATAGTAAATCCGACACTAAAAGGTAGAAATTCCAAAAGAAAAATCATCATGCTTCGTGAATAGTACTCGTGAATAGTAACTCATGAATAGTAATTCGTGAATAGTAACTCATGAATAGTAACCCCGACATAAAAAGATAAGAATTTCACAAGAAAAATCTTACCAATATTCCAGTATAATGATATCGAAAGAAATAATATCATTTATAAAATAATAATATCCCTTACCTCAAAAGGATAGTACTTCTGACTAGAATACTGGATATAGTGCTGAACGAACTTGCACCGTATAGCAACACTCAAAGTACCAAAATACTCACAAAAATACGCTCGATATTATAGAGAGAGAAAACTTTAGTTTCTGGTGTGATTTTCAATTCTAACCTAAGCACCCTATTTATTGGAAAATGGTTAGAACACCAAAGCAGAAAATTTAATAAAATATTAATATATTTATATAAATCATACGCAAACTTGGAAATTCTAATTTCAGCATGTTTAACAACAAGTGGGGCCCACCAATCATAACAAAAACGTTTTTCTTAAAAAAATTATTTAAAACTTCAGAAATCAATTATTTCGAAACTTCAATAATTCATAATAAATAGCCCTTTTATCAGAAAAATTCAAATGTTATGTCCTTCTATAGGAAATTCAATTCTCTACAACTTTGTAAGTTTAAGTTTTTCCAAATTCCAAACAGAAATTGACCGAAATCCACATACGGATGATTTTACAAGCTATAATCAAATTTCAGTCAAGTAATGGGGTCCACAAACATGAAAAACATGTTTTTAGTATTTATTGCAACAAAAATACTTCCCCTCCTCATTTACTCATATATCACACATTCATTGTAAAAATATCACCATTATTATATTATTATAATATAATAATATATTTAAATGAATTATTTTATTAGAAAAGATAAAATATCAATTTTCAACAATTGTCACTTTAAAAATTTTCTCCATCTATATCCACATAAAATGAATATTTTCCTTATCATATAAATCAATAATTAATTATTCACAAATAATATTACATAATCAAAATACTGACAACAAGGCCGTTCCCAGGAAAGAGGGGGCTTTCCGATAAGGATTTCTCCTTACTGTCGCACAATTAGGTGACCAAACCTCTCCTTAGACAGAACTTTCTAGACATTGTTAATAATGCTATCTAATAATATTATTCAAATAATATGAATTATTGATCTGATAATGGAAAATAATGTGTAGTGAAAATTATTGAAACAACAATAATATAAAATATCAACGTAGCAATTATTGAATAAATAAAATAAAATATTGAACAATAATTACTGTAACAATTATTAAGTAGTGCCTTCTTACGTAAGAATCAATAATTGGTGCAATATCGTAATGCTCTTGTGCAACACCGCCAGACATCTTGTGCTTTAACCACGGGTATTCCAACGTGTTTAACGATAACAACTACGCCGTTATTTATAAAAACTCATACTTGTCATTTTCTTCATCCAATCGATTTAGTTATAAGCGCCCAATAAACAAAGGCTGGTCAGTAAATGCGAATATTCTCCATGACTAGAATATTCCATGACCAAACGAATATTCCCCGACAACAATTTTATAACCACTTGCTTATTTAAAAATATTTGCACATTTTATCCAGAACTAACCACATTAATCAAATCAACCCCTTACTATTTCAAAATAATAATTAGAGAAAATTAAATCTTTATTTATAAAAAGTTGGGGCCTTACATAAATGAGAGAACGATAAGCATAGGCAGTTAAGGCGAAGATTAGGCAAGATCCTAAGTTTGGGGGATTATATGTGGGGTACATAAGCTTTTTATATAAAAAAAAAGAGAAAAAAAGAGATTATATATTGTGACTAGTCTTGTTTCATGGCCTTTGTTACCTGAGCAAGTACGCCCGAGGGGATTGTCTTTACACCTAGCGCCCTAAGGTCTTTTATGGTCTGGGAGTCGTTGGTCGAAAGCTCGCTAAGGGGTAGCACTGTTAGCCTAATGGGATGAGACCTTGCACAGTCATATATCTATATTAAAAAAAAGACAATAAAGCGGGAAAAGAGAAAAAAGCCCCCGTGAAAAAAAGAGATAAATGAAGTATAAGTACCTTGCATGAACCCTTGAATTTTGTATTGCTTAGTTTCAGTTAGAATGTGCCTATTTTTGGAATTTTTAAGTTTGCACTGTATGATTCCTTCTAAGAAATTGAGTATGTATTGAATTTGAGTCCATATACGTCATCATAGATGTTGAACACACACGCACATTATACCAGTGATGATGGTTTAAGATTTGAGAATTAATACGGAATTGTGGATTGGTTTTGGTAATTCATATTGTAGAGTTGCTTGTTTTGTCTGAGGCCGATGGGATAATATTGATTCTACGGTACTGTTGGATTAGAAGTCGTATAGATTATATTCATTTCATCTTATTGCATTGCATAGCATGTAGTTTGTTTTGTGCTCGAAGACTAACACAATTTAAGTTTGGGGGATTTTGATAAGTGGATTTTATATCTACGAATCGATGTTCATTTCAAGCTTAATTTGTTGTTATTTTCTTGTTTTCGTGTTCGTTTTTACTCGTTTTTTGTTCTTTTATGTGTAGGGTGGTTGTTTGTGGCAAGTGGTGAAGAAAGGAGGTCTTTTAGAGAAAGTTTGGAAAAATACATGAAATGGCAAAAAAATTCTTTGACAGTGTACTAGCCCACCAGGGCGGGCGTGTTTTGCCTATAGACTGCCGCCGGGGCGAGGGGTCGCGAAAGCTGATTTCTCCTGTTGTTTGTTGAACTCTGTTGGGATATGGATTTGAGCATTCTGGTAGCATATGGACTCTACAAAGGATAGGATTTCGACTGGGACTTGTTTGTGGGAGGCTATTTACTCAACTAACAACGAATTAAAGAATACATAAGGCATATTACGAGGATAATTTCCAGATTTTTATAGCAAGGTTTTGGAGGAGTATTTTGAAGAGATTTTTGGGACAATTGCAATTCTAGGCTACGTGAAGGGTGTTCATCACTATTCTTCTCCTTAGTCTTTTATTTGTAATTGCAAGGATGTTTTCTTTAAAGTATTCAATTTTTATTTCATTCATTATGAACTAATTCACTTTTTAGGCTTATGATGGATCCTTAGGTGAAACAATGATTTTGTAGCTTTGATTTCCAGTTCAATAAAGTTATTATAGTTTATCTATGTTAATTTGAGCGTGAATTTACGAATTAGATGATCAACAGTTCTTTGTGGATTTGTTTGGAATCGAGAGAGGATATATTCAAATTTAGACAGTAGTTAATATAGCATGTGTTCAAGAATTTTGTGAATAGCAGATTCTTGATTTATGTTAAGGTAGAAATATGCTTGACATCGCATGCAATCGGATAGAGAACTTAATCTTAAACCTTCTTTAATTTCAGTTCACATAGAGATATAGTGAGTTGGTTGATTAAGGTGTTTAACTTGTTTCTATCTAAATTGTGGATTTAAGTTAATACGGTATTAGTGCATCGAGAGGTGGCTAGTACTACGTTCGTGTTCTTGATTAATAAATTGGGATAATGAGTTGAATTAGAATAAAGGTGTGAAAATCAGAGTGAAGCTTAGGGTGAAATCATAAGTCTAATTCTCCATTATTTGTTTAAAATTCTTGATTTTGATATTTGTGATTGTTTTGTGATAGTTTATTTATTATTTAATTTAGTTTCTATAATTTTAAACCATTGAATTAAATAGTTTAATAGAATTAGGATTAATAGGAAATTGATAATTGTGAAATTAAATTTCTTGCTACTTTGTCTCCGTGGGAACGATACTTTATTCATTACTATATTACTTGTTGACCACATATACTTGCGTGTTTTGCGTATATAAATTTTTCCCAACATGTCTAAGGCTTAATTGGGCGCAGCTGCGCCCAAAGTATGTCAGGTGTGACTGTTTTGAGCTACTTTAGTAAAATAGGCATAACATTTTCATACGAAATCCGATTGAGGCGATTCAAGATGATCCGGACGAATAGACCTACACCTTTTAATCTTTAAGTTTTTCAATTTGAGGTCTGGAACAGGGGTAAAAATGGTCATCTTTAGGACTATTGTGTTTTCGGGGACAATCAGAGGGCGTCGGGCATGCACGTATGCAAGTGTAGTGCCTCTGACGATAAAAGATGTTGTTTTAAGTTATAAAACATGAATGTTAGTAAACATAATGATGCTTAACATTAACAAATAATGTATAAGATAAGTTGTATAAGCATACTAAGAATACACAAGAGAGACAAATCGGGCGTGTGACGAATGTACGTTGAAACGCTGTAATAAATGTTAATGAACGTAAAAAGTGTTTAAGGCAAATGAACTGAATATTATAAGATATGAAATGGGTTTAATATAAAATCAATAATGATTCCTAGCAATACTTAAACACTTCAACAAACATCGAGTCGGAAATATAGTGAGATATAAGTCGAAAGTTAACACAATCAAATTGAACATTGTATATTAATTAATAAGAAAGGTTATGGGACGTAGAGTAAAATTTACATTACAACTATTATTCGTTGCTATGTGACTAATAGTTGATGTGTATGATTATATAATTGTGTAGAGCACGTGAAGTGCAGATAACTGTAAGTTGTTAAACTGTTATTGGTAAACAACGATCAAGGCAAGTCTTTCAGTTCATATTTTCTATGTGAGCTTGATGATGAACTTTTTTAAATCTTTATTGCAAATAACATGATGTGTTATATATATGATGAAAGCATGAAACATTAAAGTCAATTTATGACTACGTTGATTGAGTAATGAATGCTGATTGAGTAAGGAACTTAATCTTTATACTTGTTATATGAACTGCAACATGTTTGTTATGTTAGTCCAATGTTTATGAGGTGTATGATAAGCATGCTATTATGTGTTACGTGATGAATGAAAACTGCTATATTTTGCTGGGTTATCGAGCTCAACCTTTCAAATAACCACTTTTGCAGGTTAAATATTCAAGGTAAAGTTATGTGTTACTTGAAAGACATGAATCAGATGTGGTACTTGATGATTTATACACTTGGCTGAGTTATTATTATTTGAATTATGTTTAAGGTTTCGAATAATGTACTAATGTTGAATTGTAATATCATTTTGCGATGTAAACTATTGTAGTATTAAAATGATTCTGAGATATTTAAATGTAAAGGTTGAAAGTTTTGGGAACGAGAATAGTTTGTAATAGAAAATTTTAATTATTCCGCAAATTTCAATTGTTGTATTATCGTTTAATAGTGTAAGATTAGAGGTTGAATGCATTGTTAACGACCGAAGTCGAGAATTAAATTATTTAAATTTTGGGGTCGTTCCAAAATTAGACTAAAAGTTTAACTGGAATTATTAAAAGAGAATTAATGGAAAGAGAATAGATGATTAATAATAATCATTGTGATATTAAAGTGTGATAGGGAATAATGGGTTGAGAGTACCCAACTGATTTATGTTTAGCCCAATTAAAACATTATTTGGACTAGCCCAATGTAAATGGGATATAAGATTATATTGGTGTATATTTAAAATATAAGTATACTTCTTATATATGGGTAGGTACATATCTATATGTATATATGTGTCCATAACTTAATTTAATGTAGTAATATTAAATCATTATAATTGATTTAATAAGCCAAAAGTAATTAACTTTAGTAGAATGAGACCCATTTTACTGATAAGTTAAAGAGTATTAAGCCTTATCCCAAAATCAGTGTCTCATTAATTATAACAGCCGTAATAGGCCATTGGCCTAACTATACGATTGCTGAAAACATGAAAAGGCTAGAATAGCTGCAAATGATGGAGGAAGATGGAGCAGGTTACCAACCTCCCTCAATCCACTGGCTTCTTCTTCTTCTCTTTGGTTTAAATTGTTGGGCAAAGACATTGTTTGGTCAATGGTTCCTCTATAAATAAAGCCACCTTCTTCTCTTTCCCGTTTGTTGAATGTCTAAGCATTTGATAAAGAGAGTAAGTTAAATTGAGGAGAAATTGAAGGATTGGAGAGTTATAGTTAACAATTTCAAGCATTAAGAAGGTAACATTTTTGTTATATATGTTCTTAAATTCAAGTATTGCAAAGTTCTTAGAAAATGGCTAAAATACTTGTTTAAAGTTGGAAAAATTTATGGTTGAAACATGATAGAATCTGTCAATTAATGCTAGACATTGATAATATGGTTGAATACGAAAACAACGAAGGTTAAACGGACCAATTTGGTTGAGAAACGAATTCGTAGTGAATGAATTCGCTAAACTTTTCAAAACATGAATGTTTAGTATGAACATGAGTTTTGGATTGATATGTGGATTAGTTAATGTTTATGCTAATTGTTGATTCCTTGGTATGTTGTAGTTTTATGAGTTACGAATCCATAGAATCGAAAACCAACTAATTATGACTTAAAATGAAGAAGTTATGAAGATTTTAAGTAAAAACATTGAGAACTCTGTAATCTGGGCGAGGCCAAGCGTGGGCGCGCTACCTAGGAGAGCGCGCACGGCTGGGCACTGCCAAATGGTGCGAGCACGCTGGCATGGTGAAGGAATTGGGCACAGCCGCGCCCAAAGTGTAACTATTTTGACTTGTTTTGGTAAAACGGCTATAACATTTTCATACATACTCCGATTTAGGTAATTCAAGATGATCCATAACGAGGACGAATAGACCTACAACTTTTGTTCTTTAAGTGTTTCAATTCATGGTCGTTAGAAGGGGTCAAAATAGTCATCTTTAGGACTGATGTGTATTAGGAGGCAATAGGAGGGCGTCAGACATACACATACGCAAGTGTAGTGCTCCCGACGATAAAATATGTTGTTCTAAGCAATAAAACATAAATATACATGATACTAGATATATCATATAGCTAAAATTAATTTACTCATAATGGAATTCTTTAACATGATTTTCTAAAAGAAAACTTAAAGTTTTTGAGAAACGGAAGTTGATGAATTTGGTGTCCTTCGAGTTTTGGCCTTGGACCCTATGTACGCATATCAACGTGCATGAAATGTAGTTTTAAAGTTACCTTGCATATACTAGATTGATATAGCTTGGTTTAAAATGTTTTAAAAGAAAACTCAGAAGTTTTGAGAACTAATAGTTTTGAATATTGTGTAAAGAATACTTTGACCTTTCTAGCATGCATACTAAGACGCCTTATGCCTCTAGATATGGCGAATATGTTCATCATCTAGCTAAGCATGAATTGGAGCTTTTAAGTGTGGTTTCAAATATGTTTTCAAGTAAATGAAGTATGTTATGTCTATGTAAATGAGATAGAGACGTGTGAACATGCGTATTAAAGGCTTGTTAGTACTAAAAAAAGGTTTAAAACTTATAAACATTGAACCTTTGATAAAAGAAGTTGTTAAGCCTTGTTGATGTAAATAATTCAACATAGAGCTATTTAATTCAAAACTAAATGAATTGAAATGAGAACTTAAAGAAATATCAGAACCCACTTGATGTATGTTTATAGTATGTATCAGAATGCATAATATGTTAGGACTAGACTGAGCAATGAAAAGCTCAAGTTTGGTTTTGGCAGGGAGTAGCATGGCCGCGCCACTCCCAAGATTAAATGCAGCGCGACCGCGCCGTCCTGCATGCAAAGTGACCAAGAGTAGTTTATTAACTGCATCATCGTAAGTTATGGTTATATGTTGTCCTTAAGGACTACAAGATATGAAACAAGATTGTTTAGATAAATATGATAGTAGAATGAGCTAGTCTCTTGGTTATCCTAAGTTCAAGTAAAAATGAAACCAAGTTAGGAAACAATATTTGTTCTTATATTACGAGCATATGAAATGTATGACTGATGGATATGAATCCATGATTATGTAACTGTGTAGGAATACACGAAGTGCAAATAACTATAAGCAGTTAAGTTGTAGTTGATAAACTACGAATCAGGCAAGTCTTTCAGTTTCTATTTGATATATGAATTCAATAACTATTAGTTGAGCTATATTATGCTATGAGAATGTTGACGTATATATGTGAAATGCATATGAGATATGTATGAAATTGAAAGTTGATCTTTGATGATATGCTTGTGAAGTAAATCTATATGCATGTTATGTGAGAAGTAACATGCGTAGTAAATATTAATTGATTATGAATGCATGAACTGAGTATGTTATAATATGTTATGTGCTGCATGAAAACTGTTAGAATTGTTGGGCTGTCGAGCTCACCCTTACAAATAACCACTTTTGCAGGTTAAGGACTCACGGTAAAGATTACGTGCTACTTGATTGATTGAGTTCAATAGTATCGAAAAAATTGATTTATCTATTTAAATATATGCTCTTGAACCATGTTTAATGTATATGATAGTATTTTACAATGTGTAATACATATTACGTTGTAAAGTTGTACTATATGATGAATAGAGGAATTCTAATCGAGATGTAAAAATTTATACCGTAATTCGAATAGAATGAATCATAACATAATTTGATTCAAGGATATGTAATTGATTCAAGTTAAGAAATCAATAAAAGATTTTTTAAAAAAGATTGAAATGGTTTAAATTATTCCGCATATTTTTATAACATCGAATATGATGTAAGAGAGGGATGGTAAATGACCAATATTTGAAACTTATAAAAGTTTGGGGTCATTATACATATCCTGGAAATGGAAAGAATTTATATTCTAAATTGTAATAAGCAAGGTTATATTCATTAAGTTATGAATATATGATATAAAAAGTTTAACGATAATAGTATTGTGGCGGACCGGATCCGAGGTTCGAAGGAACCCAGATTTTGGGGCGTCAAAGGTTGGTATCAGAGTTGTAGGTTATAAACTTTAGGTAAGAGTAATTTAGGCTATAACCTGAGAGATAGAAATAATAAGATTAATATATATATTCAAAGATTCAAAGAAGAATCTTGAAGTATCTAGAGAATGAGAATTCAGGAGTTTCCTAACTCCGGTAATAAAAATGTTAAGATGATGTCTATAAGATGAAGATGATAAAGATAATAAGAATGAACTCGAATAGAGTTTAGTTGATAATGGGAAAGAACCCTAAGGTAAATCGATGATCACGACGTGATCTGATTGAGATATGAAATGATAAATAGTCTGTAACGACTAAGTAGTTATAGCTTAATGCTATAAGAGAATGTATTATGAAATGGTACGAGATGAACTCATGAGGAGTTGTAAATGATTAGATACAAAAAATTTGTATCGAGCAAAGATAAAGTTAAGAGTGAGATAGAGTTAAGTGGGATTTCAATTGAGGACTCATGTGAGAGCTGAGTTGTACAAACCTTTGTATGGGCAGAGGCTCTGTGCTCACGCTCGGTTCCTCACAATGATAATAAATAGAATGTCGGTGTCGCGCTATCTGTGACGCCCCCAAAATAGGTATACATCACGTATTCTGAGTTGTCAATACATGGTACAGAAACAACTACAACTTTATTATTACAACAGTAAAACTGTGAGTTTGAATACAAATATTATCTTCTAGACAATATCTATACTCAAATAAATCCTCATCACATTTATTGATACATTATTTTACAAAAATGGTGAGGACTACTAAACAATCCTTTCTAAAACCTTCATTCCATACCCAGGCTACGTGTACTCGCTTATATTCTCGCCTCTGAGCAAAATGGAACAAAAAGGAAAAGGGTGAGCTCAACTAGCTCAATAAAGAATATTATGACTAAGATAATATACAACAAATTACCGTTAGTCTTCAACAGGGGAAAAATTTAATAGAATCTGATAGACAACAAATTTTAAATCAATATTCGCAATGAAGTAATAATTCATTAGAAGAGTTAAGTAGAGAATGCAAACTACTATCTTCTATGTATGAATTTAAAAGTTCATCGCTCTATCTTTTATCCCCGTAACATCAATCAATATACATCCGGAATCAAATATTCATCTTTGCACTACTGGGCCAAAGATATTCATCGATTGGTCATGTTCATTTAAACACTGTTCATCTTTGCACTCTGAGCCAAAGATATTCTTCGTAAATCATTCATCTTTCCACTACTGTGCCAAAGATATTCAATAATATCATCATTTAAGATCGAGGATGATGAAAATATTTTTAAAGAAAGCGAATCCAAAGTGAAACAAAATGACAAGGATTAAGGATTAAGGATTCAGTACTTGGTTTTATCCACGCCCAAAAATACCTCAAAAATAATCATAGTGGTGTAAAATTCAAGAATGATCAAAACATGGATACAATCAAAGCTAGTATCCGGAATAGATGTTTTGGACAAAAAGAAGAAATTTTATTTTTAAATTGAATAGTGCAGTATCGTGAATAGTGCCAGTATCACGTGAATAAGTGCCGATATCGTGAATAATCATTAGTATCATGAATAGTAAATCTGACACCAAAAGATAGAAATTCCACAAAAACATCTTCACGCTTCATGAATAGTACTCGTGAATAGTAACTCGTGAATAGTAACCCCGACATGAAAAAGTTCTAAATTTGATAAAAAGTTCCAACCAATATTTCAGCATAATGATATTGAAGAAATAATATCATTTGAGAAGAAAATAACATCCCTTACCTCAAAGAATCAGTACTTCGGAATGAAAGGTCAGAAGTGATGCTGAATGAAACTTGTACTGAACAGCAACTCTCAAAGTATCTAAATACTCACAAAATACGCTCAATAATATAGAGAGAGAAAGAGAGAAAGCTTATGTTTCTGGTGTGATTTTCAATTCTAACTTAGTCCTCTATTTATAGGAAAATGTTAGCCCGCCGAAGCAGACTTGACCTGCTACCTGATGGCTTTACCTGCTACTATTGCCACCCACCACATTTGAAATAAAATTCAGCACATTTCTTCACCAACCACAAGTGGGGCCCACTCAATTCTAGAATTTTCCACCAAAATCAATTATAAACCTAATTTCCGAATCAGTCACCTCTTAAAATTCATAACAAATCATTCGTTCTTTTTTAACGGTTCAAAATTTGTGGACATATACTCAACTTATGTATGTATAACATATCCAAAAATTACAACGATCCAACGGTCGGATTAAAAATTATAACTCACACAATATATCGTAAAAATACTGATTTGATTTTTAATACCTCCATTCCGACAAAATTACTGATAAAACACCTCAACATTAAATCATTCAATTATAACCACATAAAACAAATAAATCCATCATTTATAAATATTTTCTTATCATATAAATCAATAATTAATTATTCACAAATAATATTACAGAATCACCATTATGACAACCGGTAGTTTCCCAGAAAGAGGGGCTTTCAATAAGGATTTCTCCTTCTCTTGGCGCGCAATTAGGTGACCAAACCTCTCCTTGATGTAACTTTCTAGACATTGCCAATAATGCTATCTAATAATATTATTTAAATAATATGAATTATTGATCCGATAATGGAGATAATGTAATGCGGTGACAATTATTGAACAACAATAATATAAAATATCAACGCAGCAATTATTGAATCAATAAAATAAAATATCGAATAAAGTAACTCTTGTGAAAATTATTGAGTAGTGCCTTCTTACGTAAGGATCAATAATTCAACAATATGCATGCAATCTGGAGTGTACTCTTTGCAACCACCGCCAGACATCGTATTTTTAACCAAGGGTATTCCAACAGTCTTAACAGTAACAACTACGCCCGTTATTTTTAACCAACTTATATTTGTCGTTTTCTTCATCCAACTTTCGTTATATGGGGCCCACACATGGGTCGCTACCGTCCGCATGCGAATATTCCCCAAACGATTCGAATATTCCACGACCAAACGAATATTCCCCGACAACAATGAATATTTTATAACTACTTGCTTATTTTGAAATATTTGCCTATTTAACCCCTAACTATCCATATTAATCAAATCAACCCTTACTATTTCAAAATAATAAATAGAGAAAATTAAATTTCATTAATAATAAGTTGGGGTCTTACACTATCGATATGCTTTTGGTGAGAAGGTGATTCTTTTCTCATATCATATTTGATAGATACAGACTATTAAGATTAAGATAGAGAATATTAAGATTATGCGCGAGTTCTTAAAACTGTGACAACCCTAATTTTAAAATTTATTAAAATAAGAATTTAATAATTAAAATTCTTATTATGAGATGTTTTGAGTTTGAGTATATATATATATGCGTGCTATATATTTTGAAATATGTATTTTAATCAAGAGAAATATATATTCATATATTGAGAAAATGAGGTTTAATAGTTAAGTTAACTATCAAGAAATTAAATGAATATGGTGATTATTTTAAATATTTATTGAATTAAATAAATATTTTAAATAATTTATTTATTGAGAAAAATAAATAATTTATGAAATTGTGGTATAATAATTTAGTTACGTGTGTATGATAATTAAATTAAAGCAAAGGTAAATTTTATTCTTTGAAGATTTAATTTAATGAATTAATTAAATTAAATGTGTTGTTTAATATGAAAGAAAATAAATATATTAAATAAAGTAATGTTTAAGTCTAATTTATTAATTAAATTAGATACATGTAATTATTTATTAATTATAAGTATAATTATAATAAGATTATAATTATTATTATTATAAGTTATTTAAATTAACTAAATGTGTGACACATGAAACTATATAATATAATATTATTAAAATAATATATTTTGGGGGAATTGGTGTGTGGCCAAACAAGGCTTTGTGGCCTTTGGTCTAATTTAACTGATGAAGACGTATTATTATGTAACTAAAAGAGTACGTGGGAGGATGGCCATATCAGTTTATTTTCTACGCATCTAAATTTTTAAGGCTAAGTTCAGAGAGGGTTTGGTGAGAAGAAGTAAACACAGAGAGTTTGGAGAGAGAGCAAGAGAGGAAACATGGTGAATTGGATTCTCTATGATTGTCAAGGAGAGGGATCCTAAACCTAGTCATCATCTTTTGCTAGTCAACAATCAAGGAATAAGGTATAACTTACTTCAATTTTAACTCTTATGTTTGGAATTTCTGTTGATAATTGTGTTGGATTGATACATATACATGTATGTAAGGTTTTTACTCTGTTAATCATCACACGTGGGTGTTGTTTGAGTATCAAATTCATGAAATTTGGGTTTGTAGGGAGAAAAGTAAATAACAGTGTATGTTTATGAAAAATAGCTTAAGAAAATATGAAATTTTATGTCTAATATGTGTTACAGTCTGTAAATTGGTATTTTATTATGTTAGTATGTGAAGAAACGAAAACGACGTAGTTTGAATCATGTCAATTGGTTAAGAAACGAAGTCGTGGCCATTGAATTCGCAAAATTTGTTTAAAACATAAAAATTTTGCATGAACACTGAATTGGAACCCTTAAAATGATTTGTTAATATGTTTTAAGTGTTAACATTATTCTCTAGATGAGTAGCTAAGAGTTTAACGAGTCCAATGAATCGAAAACCAACTAATTCGGACTTAAAATGAAGAAGTTATAAAGGTTTGAAGTAAAAACATTGCAAAATTTGTAATATGGGCGAAGCCGAGCGTGGGCTCGTTGCCTAGGAGTGCAAGAATGTAGGCCCGTGGCTGGACGCTGCTAACTGGCGCGGGCACGCTGTGGTGTGAAGGATTTGGGCGCGACCGCGCCCAAAGTATGTCAGGTGTGACTTTTTCACATGTAATAGTAAAATAGGCATAGCGTTTTCAAACGAACTCCGATTGAGGCGATTCAAGATGATTCAAAACGAGGAAGAATAGACCTACACCTTTTATTCTTTAATTATTTCAATTTGAGATTTATAATAGTAGTCAAAATGGTCATCTTTAGGACTGTTATGTGTTCGGGGGCTATCGGAGGGCGTCAGACATGCACATATGCTAGTATAGTGCTTCTGATGATAAAATATGTTATTCTAAGTTATAAAACATGAATGTTAGTAAATATAATGATGATTAACATTAATAAATGTTGTATTAGATAAGTTATGTAAGCACACTAAGCATACACAAGAGAGACGATTCGGGCATGTGACGAATGAAAGTCGAAACGCCGTGACAACTGTTAATGAACATTATAAGATATAGAATGGGTTTAATATAAAACCCATAAGTATTCCTATGAAGACTTAAAGACTTGAATGAATTTAGAATATTACATAAGTCGAAAAGTTAACACAATCTAATTGACCATTGTGTGTTAATTAACAGGAAGGATTATGAGATGTGGAGTAGAGTTTACATTAAAATTACTATGTGTTGTTATGTGACTAATAGTTGATGTGTATGATTATATAATTGTGTAGGGCACGTGAAGTGCAGATAACTGTAAGCTGTTAAACTGTTATTGGTAAACAACAATCAAGGCAAGTCATTTAGTTCCTATTTGCTATGTGAACTTGGTGATTAGCTGTTTTAAATCTTTATTGCAAAGAGCATGATGTGTTATATATATATTGCATTTATGAAATGTTAAAGTCAACTTATGACTACGTTGATTGAGTAAATCATGCTGATTGAGTAAGGAACTCAATCTTTACACTTGTTATATGAACTGTAGCATGTATGTTATGTTAGTCCAATGTTTATGAGATATATGTTGAGCATGTTATTATGTGCTACGTGATACATAAAAACTGTTAGATTTTGCTGGGCTGTTGAGCTCAACCTTGCAAATAACCATTTTTGCAGGTTAAGAATTGAAGGTAACACTATGTGCTACTTGAATGATGTGGATCAGAAAATAATACATGAAGATTAATATTTTAGCTAAAGTTGTTATTTCTTTATACCATGATTAAGATTCATAAGATGTATTAAATATTTTATGATGTATAGTTTTATGTTGAGTTTTAAAGCTAAAGTTAGAGTTATCTGATATGTAAAGGTTATCGGATTTAAATGTAAAATTTTATATAATAACAGTGATGAAGAGAATCATAAGATAAGATTGATTCAAAGACATATAGATGATAAAAGTTTTGATTCAGGGAATTAAAGTAAGATGATAGAAAAGTTTTAATTATTCCGCATTTTATTAAGTTTAACATTGAATAATGATGTAAAATTAGAAGTTAGACGTATTATTAACAACCGAAGTCGATAATTAAATTGTATGAATTTTGGGGTCGTTACAAAAACTCATGCTTATGGTAAGTTCGTGACTCATAATCATATGGTATATTTTGAACTCCTCAGCGAATGGACGCCTATGGTCTGACTAGGATAAGTTCTTAAACTCATATGATTGTGGCAAGTTCCTAAACTTCCAAAGTGTGGTAAATTTGATAAACTATACTGGGTATAGAAAACTTCTGAGGTAAGAATTAAGAAATTTTGGTATAGTAAGCATTGATGGTGTTAGAGATTGATAGAATGAAGTAATGGAGTAAAGATTGAAGTTGATGGAGAAATATGGATTTTCTTAATCTTCTAGCTCTGCTAGATTTTCAAAATTTATTGACTTCGTGCTGATGTTTGCACTTCTGTTTTCTTGAAAAACATTGGATCATGTGATTGAACCAATGATGTTTAAAACTAATACTGTTATTCATATGTCTATGCTAATTATTTCCGCTAAGACAAAAATGATTTGAAAATTTTCAAAATGTATTTCTAACCATGTGCATCATTTGATATGGTGTAGAAAATGGCAAATGATGGAGTCATCAATGCAGTTAAACCTAGTGTTGGTTGTGATCAAAAGATTATTAGCCCACTATGGTATGATATAATATGACAAAGTCAGATAATGGCAGAATCATCAACGTACTACTAATTTGGTACGGTATCATGACGTCATAAAAGAATTTTTAGTTTTCTTGTAAATTATGAATAAGGTCAATTAAGTTGGCTAAATTATTTTGATTGATGTATGAGTTGTTGATAAAAGTCTAAGCTATTTGATTCGGCTAGACGGCTGTTGAAAAATATTTATTTAATTCAAGCATTCTTGAGTATTTATGCCAAACCAGATTGCTCTGGTGCGGATTCAGATATTAAAAAGTTGAGGTGAACAACCCTATAAGGGGACATGTTTTCGGGGACAATGGTTGTGAGCGTAACGCATATATTCGTTACAAAACACTACGTTGCAGCCCAACATAGTGGTACAATAGGTTGGCCACCTAGTGTATGCGTGGAGGGTATTTTCAGTCTTTGTGATTGATAAACACTCTGGTTAGAGAAGAGTTCACGGTCTTGTGACCCCTCAGCATAATTTGGAATCTAAGATTTTTTATACTACTTCCCGATTATTGAAAAATCGTGGAAGATTCTTATTCTTCTGAATGATGAATGTAGTAAGGAGAATGTTCCTTAGAGAGGAAAAAGTGGTAGAATGCATTTGAGAAAGTTATAATAATAAAAACTTCCGAAAAGAGAATGGATAAAATTATTCAAAAGAATATGTAATATTCGGAATAGCACCGAGCAGAGAAAGTCTCGGTGATTCCAAAAATTATTAGAACCTGAATTTTCAAAAATTATTAGAATAAGACTTTAGTAAATAAAATTCTTAAGGCATGAGAAGAGTTCGAATAAGAATATATATATATATATATATATATATATATATATATGTGTGTGTGTGTGTGTGTGTGTGTGTGTGTGTGTGCTGTGAGGTATGTGGTATTGTGTTGTATAGGGTAATATAATATATGCAATAAGTGATTTCTGTGTTTAATAAATATATTATTATTATATATTTGTTATTTATTGGAGATGGTGAGTTATTTGAAGTAAAGAAGATGGATAGAAATTTATCTATCGATATTAAATAATTTATGTGAAATTATTTTATCATAGTAAGTTGGTGACATTAAATATCTTTGATAATCACCAATTCCTTGAGTATATGTACGAGTAGGTATCAAGTCTAAGGCAGTGCAACCGTACCCTTTAATGATGGATGTTTAGGAGCTGGGCTAAACGATTCCTTCAGAGAAAGGATGTATATACGAATTAGTAACCGATCTAACTCAATGTGAAAATAGTGTAGACGAGACAAAAACTAATTTGTTGGTTGTTTGTGGGAAACCACTCAGTGTACTATATTGATTACCATTAAAGACTCGATGTGTGCTAGATTTCGACTTGTATATATGTACGTTGTTGACGAGAGAAGAAAATCGATATATCTTTAGAAAAATATTGGTTAGAGATTTATTGACTAATATTGGGATATGGTTAAAGGTATAGATTAAAGAAAGAAAAGTTGAACTTGAAGTTTAATCTCTAAATTATTGAAGAATGTAGTCGTTGGAGATTTATTTTGGTTAGTATAATGAGATATCATGTAAGGAGCATATTAAAGGATTTGCGAGTTAAGTTCTGTTTCTGTTGAAACATAACATGTATGCGTCCTAACTTAAGGTGGCGCGACCGCGCCACACTCAAGCCTAAGACTAGCGCGGCTGCGCCGGTCTGTAGACAATTCATGATGAGTTTGTGTAATCTGAAATATAGGAATTGTATATTAGTGGCTAATATGTTATCATATGGGTCATATTTGATATTTATAGTTTCCATGAATGGATTTAGATAGCAAAGTATGAATTGAATGAGAGTTAGTTATGGAAATTAACTAAACAAGAATAAAAATTGGTTAACTTAAATTAAGTTGAAATTTATATTATGGAATAATATAATTGAGTATTAAAGCCTTGTGTGGCAGTGGCGTGATAGTAAATTGAATGAAAGGAGTAATTTAATTAAGTAAAATGGTGAATTAATATATGTGCTTTATATAAAGAAAATGAAATGATTATGTTAATTAATTTTGGTATTTTCATATATTATGTAACATGATAATATATGAAAGGATTTAATATTTGAAAGATGATAATGGAAAATAAGTGAGGGATAATAGAAGAAAACCAATATAATTATAAATAGACATTGGTTGGAGATTTGTGCATTAAGTTAATAATTAAATTATGGCGAACTGAAATGTGTTGGGCCAATTGTGGAAGAAAAGGAATTGAAGAATTATAGTACAGTAATTGGTATTGTACATATTAATTATTTTAAGAAAAATGGTTCTCTTAAATAAAGGGGCATGAGTATTAAAGTTAAATCTGTGACAACCAGAATTTTTATAAGTTATTAAAATAGGAATTTAATAATTAAAATTCTTATTATGAGATATTTTGAGTTTGAGTATGTATATATCGTGCTATATATTTTGAAATATGTGATGCAAAGTGTGAGAAATATATATTCATATATTGGGAAAGTGAGGTTTATAGTTAATTTAACTATTGAAGAAATTAAATGAATTTTGAAATTAATTTTAAATATTTATTGAATTAAATAAATATTTTAATTTATTTATTTATTGAGATAAATAAATAGTTGATGAAATTGTGGTGCAATAATTTAGTTAAGTGTGTATGTTAACTAAATCAATGAATGGTAATTTTATTGTTTGAAGATTTAATTTAATAAAATAATCAAATTAAATAAATTCCTTAATATTTAAGGAAATAAAATTTAATTTAATAAATAAATTACATATATAATAATTTATTAAGCATAAGTATGATTATAATGAAAATTATAATTATAATGGTGATGAGTAGGTTCTCAACCTATGATTTATGTTCGTTTAGCTTGTTATATTGTTAGTTTTTTGGTACTTTCATGTTACTTTTGATGGATGTTGTGTTTGTTGTAGGATAATCTATGTGCCTATCAGAATGCTAGCATTGGAAGGAGATTTCAAGCAATTTTTGGAGTTTCTTATTACATAGCGCGGACCGCACTGTGAATGCATAGTGGAGTAGCGCGGGGGGCGCTGGTTCGTGGAATTCCTCTGGGGCAGCATCAGTTCTGGGCTAAAAGTAATTTTGTGCTGGAAGTTGGGTAATGTTGGGAGCTATTAATTCTTTATGTAGTGTGATCATAACAAGGTTGTGGGATGGTTGTTATTTCATTTGGGGGGAGTCTTTGACTATTGATTTGTTGGTTTTGAAAACTATTTAGATTGCTACTTGAATTTTCTATGGGAGTAGTTAGAGTTGGATTAGGATTGGTGGTATGGATCTGAGTTGGGGCTATTTTTATGTGAAGTGTTGGATCTTAGAAGCATTATTCAGACACACTTCGAGAATGAGATTGAATAGCAAGAGCTTGGAGGAACGAAGAAGAAGAATAATTTCACGAAGATTTCAGATTTGAAGGGCGAGAAGGGTGGTGTATTACTATTCTCCTTTAATTTCAAATTTTGTAATCGGGATGATGCTTTCTTTTATTTATTCAGTATTTAAATCATTAGCTATGAACTAAATTACTTATTAGGCTTATAATGGATCTTTAAGTGGAACGATGATTATGTAACCTTGGTTTTCAGTTTAATAAGTTATTATGCAGTTTATCTATATTAATTTGAGCTTAAGTTTATGAATTGCCTGATCAATAATTTTATGTGGATTTGTATGAATTTGAGAGATGAAATATGAATCTAGACTTAAGTAATATAGCATGTGTTCTTGATTTATGTGAATGAACAGAATCTTAATGTATGTTAGGGTAGAGATATGCTTGACATCGCATGTAATCATAAAGAGAACTTGAACTTAACCCTTCGTTAAGTATAATTCACGTAGAGATATAGTGAGTTGGTTGATTAAGGTGTTTAACTTAATTCTATCTTAATAGTGGATTTGAGTTAATACGGTGTTAATACATCGAGATGTGGTTAATACTACTTATGTGTTCTTGATTAATAAACTGGGATAGTGAATTTAATTGGAATAAGGGAATAATAATCAGAGGGATGCTTTGTAAGACCCTAACTTTTATGAATAAAGATGAATTTTTCTATAAATATCATTTTTAAATATTAAGGTTTGAATTTGAAATAATGTTATAGGTGTGGGTATTATTTATAAATTATGCAAAGTAAGCAAGTTGTTATATAATATTCAATTGGTCGGGGAATATTCGTGTTAACAGGAAATATTCGTATGACGACACAATCATTGGTGGACCCCATAACATAATTATTGTCGAAATGAGAAAACGACATAAATATCTTTTTATGAAATAACGGCGAAAGTTTTACCGTTAATAGTTGAAACACTCGGTGTTAAAAGTACAGTAATACGCGTGGTTGCATAGTAGCACATGGTATTGATTATTGATGCTTACGTGAGAAGTCACTCAGTTTTGTTCAATTATTGCTACAGTATTTGCTGCATAGTATCTCACGTTATTTGATTCAATTATTGTCGATATTTTATATATTAGTAAATCAATAATTGAGACGAAAAAGTTATTAATATTATTATTTGTAATATTGACGATGTCAAGGAGAGTTTTGGTCACTTAATTGCATGCTAATAGGGAGAAATCCTTATTGGAAAGCCCCCTCTTTCTTGGGAACGACCTGATTGTTAATATTGTGAGTTATAATAATATGAATAAACGTTGTTAAAAATATTGAGGGGGGTGGGGGAGAACCTGATGAATTTTGGTCACTGGAATTGGTGGAGAAATGATGGTATTAGTATTATATATATATATATATATATATATATATATATATATATAAGTTTGAAAAGTTGTCACATGGGAGTATAAAATGGATTCACCGGGGGTGATATATATGGAAAGGAGTACTATTATTATATGTTTATATATATAATATAAGTGTGGGTGATTGATAAGATTATAACATGTGAATATATATATATATATATACACACACATATAACTTACGTATGGAAAAGGGAACAACTTGCAAATTCAAAACACCCGTGAGTCTTTTGGTTGTTCGTCCGTGAGAAGGAAGAAAAAAATAATATTGTTCACCCGTGATTTGTTTCCAAATAGTATCATTCCATTCTCCTATAAATAGGATGCTTAGTTAGAATTGAAAATCACACCAGAATCAAGGAATTCTTCTTCTATAATCTTGAGCGTATTTCTTTAGAGTTTTAGAAAGCTTTGAGCGTAGAAAACAGTGAAAGTTTTCTTCAAAAATATTCCCGATATACCAGTTGGAATACTCTTCTTTTCAAGGTAAGGGATGTTATTGTTGTTCAATACTCGCTTGAAATAATATTATCTTCCATACTCTGTAGTATGTAAGTAATATTATTTCGTTTCAGATTTTGAATTCATAACTCATTTAGTTAAAGTTTTGGCTTCTATACTCCATGAAATTAGTAGAATATCCTTGATATTTGCGCTTCATCCAATATCTTTTCATGGAAATATTATGCTAAGCATTCTTGATATGTTTTAACTTTTTCATGTCGGGGTACTATTCACGGGGTTACTATTCCCGAAGTTACTATTCACGAGTACTATTCACTCGGTTACTATTCACCTGGGGTACTATTCATGACAAATATTGATTCATTTTCGGTCCAAGTTATTTTTGGTACAATATTATTCTTGAATTTTACTCCACAAAGCAGTATCATACTGACAATTTGGACGTTATTGATTTCTGGATAAATTAAATTATAAGTCTTTAAAAATTTATCCTTCAACTTGTTTTATAGAATTCTTATATAATTGTCATCATCCTCATGTTTATATTATGTTGAAAGTTATCTATCACTTTGTAGTGCATAGATGGACTTGGTATGATTATGACCGAGGATTATTCAAAGATAATCATAGCTTAGTAATATTACAAATGATGTGGTAAAAGTTCTCATTGGCCCGTAGTGCATTGATGGACAGTTGTTGGCATGATCATGACCATTGATGAATATACGAATATCCTTGGCCCATAGTGCATGAATAATTTATGGTCGTGATACTAAAGAATATCATTGGTCGTAGTGCAGGGGTGATTCGATGATGTGGATTATTTATTAAGCTGAGTCTCAGCGATAAAAGTTATGAAAAACCTTTTTAAATCCTAGAAGATAGTAGATTTTATACTCTACTTGACTCTTCTAATGGATTGTTTGTTCCGCTGTAATTAAACATGATATTTATTATATTTTATCAGTTTAACATTGTTGAAGGCTAACGATAATTTATTCTGTATTATCTTAGTCATAAAATTTCTTACTGGGCTAGTTGATCTCACCCTTTTGCTTTCATTGTTCTCTTCAGGAAATGAGAACGTAGCCGGGACTAGTCGGGGAACGGAGTGACGGTCCAGATGATAGCATTAGTAGTCCTCACTATTTTATGAAATAGTGTGATAATAAATGTCTTGTTAACTCCATTTGAGTTTGAATACTGTCTAGAAGACAATATTCGTATTAAAACTCTCAGTTTATATTTTGTCGTATTTTACACTACAGTTGTAATATTAAGTTGTATTTGAATTGGTCGGTCAAAGTATAAGGATAATATGTGACATGTCAATTAACCCTTGTTGTGTGGCAGTATTTGAAAATGACATCCGAGAATGTTGAGAATAACAATGGAGCACAGGAGACCGTTGAGTCACCACAGATCAACACCCAGGATAATGTGCATTAGGAAGTCAATAATCCTCATGTGAACAATAACACCGACCAAATGGCGAACGATGGAATGTTTAGAAGCTTTTTGCAATTCGTACAACATCAGGAAAAAGAGACGCCTGACCAAAATACAGGTGGAAACACTGAAAACTCTCGGACGGTCATCGCTAAACAGTTCAAGGAGCTGGGACCACCAGAGTTTATTGGAGAGCCAAAACCACTTAAGGCGGAGACGTGGATAAAGCAGATCACCAAGATATTTGATGTCTTGGGATGCTCCGAGGAGCAAAAGGTTCCCTTTGCCACCTTTATGTTGCGAGGAGAGACAGATTACTGGTGGAAATCGGTAAAGCGTACTCAACCTGCGGCACTCAAAATGTCTTGGGAGAAGTTCCAAGAACTGTTCAATGACAAGTACTTTCGTGAAAGTATTCGTCATATGAAAGAGGTAGAGTTCATCAAGTTAGAGTAGAACAATATGACCGGTGTCACAAAGATAAAGCTAAGTTTCTCAATTGAATTGTCGGTTTCCCCACTTGGTTGATAATGAGGAGAGAATGACGCGGATGTTTCTAAAAGGTTTGAAACCCGAGATACGTCAATACTTAATTTCTCACAAACTGTGTTTGTATTCAGATGTTGTTAATAGGGCTCAGTTATTGGAGCGCAATAATGAGTCAACTCAACCAAGAGAAAGCAGCCGACAAAATGATAATACCAGTGGTAGCAGTCATCGAAACAGTGACAATAAACATGGAGGGAATCAACATGCCAAAAATGGTAACCACTTCGGTGGTAATCATGGCCAAGACAGTAAAAAATGGACATTTCAAGAAGAGGAGATTAAACAATGATGGAAAGACGTCAGCACCAACACCCGTTGTTAAGGAAGGAGAACGACCACCTATCATATGCTTCAAATGCGGAGGGGAGGGACACATCAGTCCAAACTGTGCGCAGGAGTCCAAAACGTGTTATAATTGTGGAAGAGAAGGTCACCTAGCTAGATTTTATCATACAGGGATGCCAAGTCCAATTGGAGCGGTGACACCAAATGCCGTCCCAGACAAGTCAAAACCAGTAGTTCAAGGGAGAGCGTTTGTTGTGACATCCCAGAAAGCAAGGAACCCAAACGAGGTCATCACGGGTAAGCTTATCATAAAATATAGTGAAGTCTATACCTTATTTGATACCGGTTCTACCCATTCTTTTATTTCTCCTACTTGTGCTCAACGTTTAAATTTGACTCCGGAGAAATTAGACTTTGACATATGTGTTGAAAGTCCTTTGGGAGAAACCTTCATTATATCCACTGTTTATAAGTCTTGTTTAGTTCAAATTGGTACCCTCACATTACCTGTCGATCTTATTTCCTTAAAAATACTTGCGTTTGACGTAATTCTATGGATTGATTGGTTAACTACTCAATATGAAAAAATTGATTGTTTTCGTAAGGTAGTTAGCTTTCATATTCCTAACCAACCTATTATGAGAATTCAAGCAACCAAACCATTATAATCAATCACTGTCATCTCAAGCCATAAAGCTATTCGTTTATTGAAAAAACGGATGTCAAGCTTTCTTAGCTCATGTCAAGAATTTAAACAAAAATACGTCAGTTTTTAATGATATTTCTATTGTTAATAAATTTCCTGACGTATTCCTTGAAGAACTTCCTGGGCTACCCCCAGAGCGTGAAATTGAATTTTGTATCGACCTTGACACATTGGGTAGAAGATCATATGCGAGTACGAGTGCGATATTGTCAACGCAAAGGCCCATTTTATATGACTTGCAAAGGATGGAGATAGAGTTAAAGACTCCAGGTACCCATGTGATGATAGCAAATATACGAGTAGAACCGACTTTAATCGATAAAGTTAAAGCTGCTCAAACTACATACTTGGAGCTAATGCGTATAAAGAAGAAAGTGCAAGAAGGTGTTATTTCGGAAGCAAGAATCAATGAAGAAGGAATACTTAGAGTCAACTCCAGACTTTGTGGTCCTAACAACCCTGATTTAAAGTATAAAATTATGATGGAGGCGCACAACACACCGTTTGCAATCCATCCTGGGAGTACAAAAATGTATCGTGATCTTCGACATACATTTTGGTGGAGCAATATGAAGAGAGAGATAGCAGAGTTTATCTCAAGGTGTTTAACTTGTCAACGAGTCAAGGCGGAGCATCAAGTGCCAAAAGGTCCATTGCAACCACTTGAAATTCTAGAATGGAAATGGGAGCACATTACCATGGATTTCGTTACTGGTCATCCCAAGGTTTCTCAAGGCATAGATGCAATTTGGGTCATTGTTGATAGATTGACCAAGTCGGCTCATTTCATACCTATACGAGAAACTTATACACTTGAATGTCTTGCTCGTATGTACATAAACGAGATTGTAAGATTGCATGGTATGCCAGTATCCATAGTTTCTGATCGAGACCCAAGATTCATTTCAAGATTTTGGGTTAGTTTGCAAAAAGCTATGGGCACGAATTTACGATTTAGTTCGGCTTATCATTCTCAAACGGATGGGCAGTCAGAGAAGACTATTCAAACTCTTGAGGATCTATTAAGACTCTGTGTACTTGACTTCAAGGGAAGTTGGGACAAGTTCTTACCATTGGTGGAGTTTTTCTACAGCAACAGTTATCAAGCAAGTATTGGCATGGCTCCATTCGAGGGGTTGTATGGAAGAAAGTGTCGTTCTCCAGTATGCTGGGATGAGGTGGGTGAAGAAACTTTGTTGGGACCAAAGTTGGTACGTATGACTACAGAAAAGATTCAAACGATCCGACAATGTATAAAAACCTCACAAGATTGACAAAAGAGTTATGTTGATCTTCATCGAAAGGATGTGGAATTCGATATTGGAGATCATATGTTGTTACGTGTTGCTCCATGGAAAGGAGTTATGAGATTTGGAAAGAGTGGAAAGCTCAATCCTCGATTCATTGGCCCATTTTTAATCCTCAATCGAGTAGGAACTGTGGCCTATAGACTCGCCTTACCGCCATGTATGTCTCATGTTCATAACGTTTTTCACATATCTATGTTGCATAAATATGTGAAAGACCCGAACCACATTATTGAGTTAGAAGCAGACGAGATAGCGGAAGATTTAACGTATAAAGAGGTACATGTTAAAATCTTGGATAAGAAGGAGCATGTTCTACGCTCCAAGGTTATACCTTAAGTCAAAGTTTTGTGGAGAAACCACGATGTTGAGGAAATGACCTAGGAGTTAGAATCTGAAATGAAATCAATGTATCCTCACCTCTTCATCATGCCAGGTATGTACCCTAATTTTGAGGGAGAAATTTCATAAGAAGGGGAGGTTGTAAGACCACAACTTTTATGAATAAAGATGAATTTTTCTATAAATATCATTTTTGAATATTAAGGTTTGAATTTGAAATAATGTTATAGTTATGGGTAATATTTATAAATTGTGCAAAGTAAGCAAGTTGTTATATAATATTCGATTGGTCGGGGAATATTCGTTTTAAAAGGGAATATCTTTTTATTGTCATTGGTGGACCCCACAACATAATTATTGTCGAAATGAGAAAACGACAGAAATATCTTTTTATGAAAATAACGGCGAAAGTTTTACCGTTTACTGTTGAATCACCCGGTGTTAAAAGTACAGTAATACGCATGGTTGCATAGTAGCACACGGTATTGATTATTGATGTTTACGTGAGAAGTCACTCAGTTTTGTTCAATTATTTCTACAGTAATTGCTGCATAGTATCTCACATTATTTGATTCAATTATTGTCGATATTTTATATATTAGTAAATCAATAATTGAGATGACAAAGTTATTAATATTATTATTTGCAATATTGACGATGTCTAGAAGTTCTGTCAAGGAGAGGTTTGGTCACCTAATTGCATATCAATAGGGAGAAATCCTTATTGGAAAGTCCCCTCTTTCTTGGGAACGACCTGGTTGTTAATATTGCGAGTTATAATAATATGAATAAACGTTGTTAAAAATATTGAGGGAGGGAGAACCTGATGAATTTTGGTCACGGGAATTAGTGGAGAAATGATGGTATTAGTATTATATATATATATATATATATAAGTTTGAAAAGTTGTCACATGAGGAGTATAAAATGGATTCACGGGGGGTGATATATATGGAAAAGAGTACTATTATTATATGTTTATATATATATAATATAAGTGTGGGTGTGTGATAAGATTATAACATGTGAATAATTATATATATATGTAAGACCCCAACTTTTATGAATAAAGATTAATTTTCTCTAAATATCATTTTTGAATATTATGGTGGATTTGATATAATGTTATAGTTGTGGGTAATATTTATAAATTTTGCAAAGTAAGCAATTTGTTATAAAATATTCGTTTGGTCGGGGAATATTGTTTTTGTCGGGGAATATTCGTACGACGACACAATCATTGGTACACCCCATAATAGAATTATTGTCGGAGTTAGAAAATGACAAAATTATCTTTTTATAAAAAATAATGGCGGAAGTTTTTGCGTTAACTGTTGAAATAACCGGTAATAAAGGTACATTATTACGCGTGGTTGCATAGTAGCACACGGTATTGATTATTAATGCTTACGTGAGAAGTCACTCAGTTATACTCAATTATTGCTACAGTAATTGTTGCATCATATCTCTTATATTATTGATTCAATTATTGTCACAGTATCATCTGTATAATATGTTATATTACTAAATCAATAATTGAGACGACAAGTTATAATATTAATGATGAATAATTGTTGAAAGATTAAATATGTGTTGATTAAAAATAAAATAATTTGTGGTAATATTTATTCAATCCTTGATGTATATAAGAAGTCAATTATGAGACGTTTGTAGTAAGTTTGGTTATTCTATGGGGGCCCATATGTCATCATCTAAGAGTCTCTTTCGCCAATAGTAATTACTTTTACCAGATGTCAAACCACTTGTCGTTTCATATTACAGGCGTCGAACCAATTGTCGTTTCACATTACAGGCGTCGAACCAATTATCGTTTCACATTACAGGCGTCGAACCAATTGTCGTTTCACATTACAGGCGTCAAACCACTTATTGTTTCACATTACAGGCGTCAAACCACTTGTTGTTTCACATTATAGGCGTCAAACCACTTTTCTTTTCACATCACCAGTCGTCAAGCCGCTTGCCTTTTCACATTGCAAGGGCTAAGCTAGAAATCTTCTATAAATAGAGGTATAGTTCATCATTATTTTTCACGAATTCATTCAAGCTATAGAGAGATAAATTATAAAGAGAATAAGAGAGAAAGAAGAAGAGTATTTTGTTACTACACTACTGCAGTATTCAACCTCCTACTAAAGTAAGGGGTATTATTTCTTTTGTATTCATGAAGAGAACTTCTGTTATTCCATTCTTTATTATTCTGTTGGAATAACCTGTATACGTGGACTACCCAATACTTGGTTACATTCTTCTGTTATTCCATTCTTTATTATTATGTTGGAATAACTGCATCGCCAATCTCGCATACATGGTGAAATTCTTCTATTATTCCATTTTTTATCATTTTGTTGGAACATCCTATCTCGTGTTAGACGATAACCTTGGTTCCATTATTTATCATTACGTTGGAACATCCCGTCTGCTTTTACGCGCATGATTGGTTCCATTATTTATTATTACATTGGAATATCCTCGCGTGCATTTACGCATGACCTGGTTCCATTATTTATTATTCTATTGGAATAACCTGTCTGTGCAGTCTATCGCATGCTTGGTGAATTCTTTTGTTATTCGATTCTTTATTATACTTAGTTGGTTAAAGCTTTGACTTCTATACTCCATGAAATTAGTGGAATATCCTTGATATTTGCGCTTCATCCAGTATCTTTTCATGGAAATATTCTTCTGAGCATTCTTGAATTTTACACCACAAAGCAAAGATCATGTTGATAATTTGGACGTTATTATTGGCTCTCGGATAAATTAATTCTTGAACTTATTTTATTGAATTCCTATATCATTGTCATCATCCTCATGTTTATATTACATTGAAAGTTATCGTGGCACTCGTAGTGCATAGATGGACTTGGTATGATTATGACCGTGGATCATTCAAAGATAATCATGACAAAGAATGTTACAAATGATGTGGTAAAAGTCCTCATTGGCCCTTAGTGCGTTGATGGACAGTTGTTGGCATGATCATGACCATTGATGAAAACACGAATATTCGTGGCCCGTAGTGCATGGATAATTTATGGTTGTGATACTAATGAATATCCTTGGTCGTAGTGCAGGGATGATGTGCATTATTTATTAAGCTGAGTCTCAGCGATAAAAGTATTGAAAAACCTTTTAAATCATAGAAGATAGTAGATTATATTTTCTACTTGACTATTCTAATGGATTGCTTGTTCCGCTGCAGTTAAACTTGATGTTTGTTATATTGTATCAGTTTAACACTGTTGAAGGCTAGCGATAATTTATTCTGCATTATTTTTGTCATAATATTTCTTACTGGGCTAGTTGAGCTCACCCTTTTGCTTTCATTGTTCTCTTCAGGAAATGAGAACGTAGCCGGGACTAGTCGGGGAATGGAGTGACGGTCCAGATGATAGCATTTGTAGTCCTCACTATTATATGAAATAGTGTGATAATAAATGTATTGAGGACTTATTTTGAGTTTGAATACTGTCTAGAAGACAATATTTCTATAAAAACCCATAGCTTATGGTGTATATTTAAGATTGTATTTGTATTTTGTACCATGTATTTGGAGACTCAGAATAGGTGATGTATACCTATTTTGGGGCATCACAGTTGGTATCAAAACTTAGGGATATAATGTCTAGCTAAGATGTGAGACTAGAACTAGGAGGGGAGAGACGGTTAATTCCTTCGCTAGTATGACCTACCTAAGCTTATTTGTTATTTAATTGGTCGGTCAGAGTATAGGGATAATATGTGGCATGTCAATTAACCCTTTTTTTGTGGCAGTATTTGAAAATGACATCCGAGAATGTGGAGATAAGCAATTGGGCACATGAGACCGTTGAGTCACCAACGATCAATACCCAGGATAATGTGCATCAAGAAGACCATAATTGTGACGCCCCCAAATCCGAGTATCTTCCAACCCGACAGATGGTGCTACATGGTGCTACAGTTCACATAAACATTCAATTCAAATACCTCAAAAGAACGGATATGTCTTATATATATATATATATATCAAAAGAATATTTACATACCCCAGGTTCTTTATAACCAATACATTGTCTTTGTCATAATATCAATATCATTACGTACAAAACCTATACTATTACAAATGTAATCTACGGGTTCGCCTTTGCTTTCCCTTTATCCTTGCCGGATCCGTCGATCGTTCTGTCTTAGCTGCATTCATATGGTTCAAGCAAGAATGAGCCTAACTAGCTCAGCAAGTACAACAATTCTAAGAAAATAGCATGCTTAAAACATAGGAATCGTATATCTTCAATAACTAGACAAGAGTTACGAAGTACTATTGAAAATTCAAAATAATACTTCTTTTCATTCAAAACATTTTACAACAACAATATTTAGTAAAACATCAATTCCGGTTCAAGACCGTAAGCATTTCATAAGTACTTTGAAAAGGACATCCCGACACGAAGTCCGTAAGTCAGGTATTGCTTACGAGCACATCTAGGTGATCAGCCTATAGTACTCTATGTTGATCAACACTACATTCATTAAACGTGTATACGTTTAAGTTGTGGCAACCTCACGTGCCTGTCGTTTGACAACAAAACCATTTTAGCATACACAATCTACTTTTGAAAACCACAACAATATTAGTTTGGTAAATCCTTATCAACACTTGATAGAATAATATAGCATACGTCTAGCCGAAAAGATTGGCTTTGACATTCCTCAGATACTAACTCATGACTTATCCGGCCATTTTTGAGTCCGCAACTCTATAATGCCAAACATGACTTGTCTCCATCGAAAACTAACGTTTCCAATGTCAACCACAAAATATGACTTCTATTCCGAGAATTTTACGAATTTAACGACTATCGTCCAATTGTACAAATTCCGACGAAATGTTATTACTAGTGATTTGTTTATCATTCTTAACACATTCATTCCATTATCTAGACATCTCAACATATGTATTACAATAACTTATATTCCAATTCGGTTATGGCTTATTTATAAGTTCATAACAACAATTTCTTAATATATGATTTTCATTTCCTTATGACTTATTCGGCGTTTTAATTATTATTTTAAAGAAAAACGTTTTTTTGCATTGAAGTGGGCTAACATATGATATTAATTGCTGAAATCAGATCTTCAAAGATGGGCTAAGGAAATTTATAATATTTATTAATATTTTATTAAATTTTACGCTTTGGTGTTCTAAGCATTTTCCTATAAATAGGTGCTTAGGTTAGAATTGAAAATCACACCGTAAACTCAAGTTTTCTCTCTATATTATCGAGCGTATTCTTGTGAGTATTTTGAGTATACTTTGAGTATTGTTAGATTGCGTGCAAGTTCCTTCAAAGACTATACCCTAGTATTCCAATTTAGAAGTACTAATCTTTCGAGGTAAGGGATGTTATTTTCTTCTCAAATGATATTATTTCTTCAATATCATTATGCTGAAATATTGGTTGGAACTTTTTATCAAATTTGGAACTTTTTCATGTCGGGGTTACTATTCATGAGTTACTATTCACGAGTACTATTCATGAAGCGTGAAGATATTTTTTTGGGAAATTTCTATCTTTTGGTGTCGGAGTTACTATTCACGTATACGGCACTATTCACCGAAAAATAAAATTTCTTCTTTTTGTCCAAAATATCTATTCTGGATACTAGCTTTGATTGTATCCATGTTTTGATCATTCTTGAATTTTACACCACTATGATTATTTTTGAGGTATTTTTGAACATGGATAAAACAAAGTACGAATCCTTAATCCTTAATCCTTGTCATTTTGTTTCTTTGGATTCGCTTCTTTAAAAATATTTTTCATCATCCTCGTCTTAAATGATGATATTATTGAATATCTTTGGCACGTAGTGCAAAGATGAATGATTTTGAAGAATATCTTTGCCCGTAGAGTGCAAAAGATGAACAGTGTTTAGATGAACATGACCAACTGATGAATATCTTTGGCCTGTAGTGATGAGGATTTATTTGAGTATAGATATTGTCTAGAAGATAATATTTGTATTCAAACTCACAGTTTTACTGTTGTAATAATAAAGTTGTAGTTGTTTCTGTACCATGTATTGACAACTCGAATGGGTGATGTATACCTATTTTGGGGGCGTCACAGTTGGTATCAGAGCTTAGGGATATGATCTCTGGCGGAGATCGGGGAATAGAACTAGGAGGGGAGAGACGAGTAAATCCTTCGCTAGTGTGTCTTACCTACCTAAGCTTATTTGTTAGTTGGTCAGTATATAGGGATATTATGTGATATATTGATTTCCTTAATTAACCCTTGTTTTATGGCGACATGATTTGAGAATGTCGTGAGAATATTAACAATGGAAATGAGACCGTGGAGACGCTCAGTACTCACCAACGAGGAGAACGTGTAACAGTCGGGCAATGTTCCTCCCGTGAACAACACCCACCGAAAGCAGATGATGAACGAGGGGATGTTTAGAAGCTTTTTTGCGATTCATGCAAAATCGAGACGAGGAGACTCGTGTTCAAAATACAGGAGGAAATGATAGCAATTCACGGGTTGTCACAAACCAAGTAGTTCAAAGAGTTGGGACCACCGAATTTAAGGGAAAGCTAGATCCGATCATGGCGGAAACATGGGTCAAGCAAATTACCAAGATATTCGATGTCTTGGGATGCACGGAGGAACGAAGTTTCCATTCGCCACCTTTATGTTCAAGTGGCGAAAGGCGTATCTTGGTGGGAGTCTCGTGAAGCGTACTCCATCTAGCCGCACTCAAAGATGTCTTGGGAGATGTTTTAGAAACTATTTAATGACAAATACTTTCACGAAAGTGTTTGTTATATGAAGGAAGTGGAGTTCATCAAATTAGAACAAAACAACAACATGGCGGTGTCTTAGTATGAGGCAAAGTTTGCAGAGTTATCCGAGTTTGCACCTCATTTGGTGGAGAATGAGGAACGATGACGCGGATGTTTTCGAGAGGTTTGAAACCCAAGATACGACAATATCTCATTTCTCATAAATTTTCTCTATTCGGATGTTGTTAATGTGGCTCAATTGTTAGAGCGAGATAACGAGTATGTTCAACCGAGGGACCATAACCGTGGATCGCATCGGAGATAGCGATCAATGTAATAATGATAACCGGCGGAGAAAGAAACAGACGGACAAAAATGGTAACCACTCTCGGTGGTAATCATGGCCATGAAAATAGAAGAAGCGAGTGGGAGGAGATTTTAAAAGAGGAGATTTAACAACGACCATGTGAAGACAGCGATTTCGCAAAGAATCGGTTCTAAGGAGGAGAACGACCACCCATTATATGCTATAAATGCGGAAAGAGGGACATATCGGTCCAAACCATCCCACAACATTCAAGGTATGCTATAATTGTGGAAATGAAGGACATATCACTCGAGATCATTATGCAGTAGCGAAACCTAGTTCAATGGGATGGTGACTCAAAAGACCGTCCCGTAAAAGTCAAAGTCAACGATTAGGGAAGAGCGTTTGTTGTGGATGGTCAAAATGCGAGGAACCCAAACGAGGTGATCACGGGTAAGCTATTTATAAATTCTTGCGAAGTTTATACCTTACTTGATACCGGTGTATACCTTCATTTATCTCTCCTGCATGTGCTCAACGTTTAAACTTGACTCAGGAGAAATTAGACTTTGACCTATCTGTGGAAACTCCGTTAGGAGAAACTTTCATCACATCCATCGCTTATAAATCTTGTTTGATTCAAGTTGGCACCATCACCTTACATTGACCTTATCTCTTTAAAGATACTTGCTTTTGATGTGATTTTGGGATTGATTAGTTAACTACTCATCATGCCAAAATTGATTGTTTTCGTAAGGTTGTTAGTTTTCATATTCCTAATCAACTGTTGTTATTTAATTCAAGCAACTAAACCATTAAAATCAATCACCGTCATATCTAATCATAAAGCTATTCGTTTATTGAAAAATGGATGTCAATCATTCTTAGCCCATGTTATGGATTTGAATAAAGACACGTCAAATTTGAATAATATTCTGTTGTTATTGACTTTCCGACGATTTCTGAAGAACTTCCGATTCTACCCCGTAACGTGAAGTTGAATTCTTTATTGATCTTGAACCCGATACAAAGCCCATTTCTAAAACCCCATATCGAATGGCTCCTATTGAACTTCAGAGTTAAAGGTCCAACTACGAGGAATTGTTGGACATCGGTTTCATTCGCCCTAGTACATCTCCTTGGGGTGCTCTGTTTTATTCAGTAAAGAAGAAAGGCGGGAGTATGCGATTTTGTATTGACTATCGGAATTGAACCATGTCACCATCAAGAATAGGTATCCTCTACCTCGTATTGATGACTTGTTTGACCGATTGCAAGGGGCACAATTCTTTTCAAAAATCGATCTTCGCTCGGATATCATCACCAAGATTAGAATCGAGGATATTCCAAAGACCGCCTTCGTAACTTCGGTATGGGCATTATGAATTCTTAGTCATGTCTTTCGGACTAACTAATGCTCCTGCGGTTTTCATGGATATGATGAACCGAGTATTCAAGGAATATTTGGATCAGTTCGTTGTTATTTTTATTGATGACATCCTCATATATTCCAAAAGTCGTGAAGATCATGAGCACCATTTGAAACTGGTACTCCAAAGGCTTCGTGAAAACAAACTATATGCCAAATTGAAGAAATACGAGTTCTGACTTGAGGAAGTAGCATTCCTTGGGCATGTGGTGTCGAAACATGGAGTATCCGTGGACCCGACGAAGATTGAAGCAATACAAAGTTAGGAGCAACCGAAGTCGGTGATCGAAGTACGTAGCTTTTTGGGCTTAGCTGGTTATTATCGGAGATTCGTGGAAGGGTTTTCTCGAATCGCTACTCCATTAACTCAGCTAACTCGGAAGGATACAAAATTCGTTTGGAGCGAAGAATGTGAGAAAAGTTTCCAAGAGCTTAAGAGGAGACTTATTTCGGCACTTGTTCTAACAATACCATCTGGTTTGGATGGATTTGTTATCTACAGTGATGCTTCAGGCAAAGGGTTAGGATGTGTTCTCATGCAACGTGGGAAAGTCATAGCCTATGCCTCGCGACAACTTAAAGAGTATGAGAGGAATTATCCTACTCATGATCTAGAGTTGGCGTGCGATCGTTTAAGCGCTAAAGATATGGAGGCACTATCTATATGGGGAGAAAGAGGAGATATATTGCACCATAAAAGCCTTAAATATTTCTTTACTCAAAAAGAACTCAACACGCGACAAATGACGTTGGCTCGAGCTATTGAAAGACTACGACCACACTATTCAATACCATCCCCGGTAAAGTTTAACGTGGTGGACGCGATTGAGTAGAAGATCATATGCTGGAATGAGTGCGATGATGTCAAGTATACGATAAAGCCAACTTTAATAGAAAAAGTTAAGGTTGCTCAAGCCACCAAAGGCAGGAAATGATGCGTATGAAGAAGAAAGTACAAGAAGGAGCTATTCCTAAGCGAGAATAGATGAAGAAGGAATACTTGAGTCCACTCTAGACTTTGTGTCCCTAACGACTACGATTTGAAGTACAAGATTATGATGGAGGCACACAATACACCATTTGCAATCCATCTGGAAGTACCAAAATGTATCGTGATCTTGACATACATTTTGGTGGAACAATATAAAGAGAGAGATTGCAAAGTTTATCTCAATGTGTTTAACTTGTCAACGATAAAGGTGAGCATCTAGTACCTAAGGGTCCGATTGCAACCACTTGAGATTCAAATTGAAGTGGGAACACATTACCATGGATTACATTTGGTCTTCCTACGGTTTCTCAAGGCATCAATGCTATTTGGGTTATTGTTGATAGATTAACCAAGTCCGCTCATTTCTTGTCGTCACGGAGACTTATTCCTTGAACGTCTTGCTAGTATAGTACGTGAATGAGATTGTCGGGTTACATGGCATGCCTGTATCCATAGTTTCGGATCGTGACCCAAGATTCACTTCAAGATTTTGGGTTAGCTTGCAAAAAGCTATGGGCACGGATTTTACGATTGGATTCGCATACCATCCTCAAAACAGAGACGGACAATCAAAAGGACTATTCAAACTCTTGAAGATTTATTAAGACTCCGTGTCCTAGACTTCAAGGGCAGTTGGGATAAGTATTTACCATTGGTGGAATTCTCCTACAACAACAGTTATCAGGCAAGTATAGGTGTGGCTCCATTTGAAGCATTATATGGACGAAAGTATCGCTCTCCAGTATGTTGGGACGAGGTGGGTGAAGTAACACTATTGGGACCCGAGTTGGTACGTATGACTACGGAAAAGATCCAAATGATTCGACAACATATACAAATGGCACAAGATCGATAAAAGAGTTATGCGGATCTTCATCGAAGAGACGTGGAATTTAGTGTAGGGGATCATGTATTGTTGCGAGTTGCTCCATGGAAGGGAGTTACAAGATTTGGGAAGAGAGGAAAGCTCAATCCACGATTTATTGGTCCATTTCAAATTCTTGACCGAGTAGGAAATGTAGCCTATAGACTCGCGTTACCTCCGAGTATGTCTCGTGTTCATAATTTGTTTCACATATCTCGCATGCTCAGTAAATATGTGAAAGACCCGAACCACGTTATAGAGTTAGAACAGGACGAGATAGCGAAGACTTAACGTATAAGGAGGTACTGTCAAGATCTTGGATAGGAAGGAGCATGTCCTACGCCAAGAAAGGTCATACCACAAATTAAAGTTTTGTGGAGGAATCATGCTATAGAGAAAATGACAGGGGAATGGAAATGGAAATGAAAGCGAGGTATCCTCACCTTTTCAAAACAATAGATCGTCACGTCAATTTCGAGGACGAAATTTCATAAGGAGGGAGGTTGTAAGACCCAACTTATTATTAATGAAATTTAATTTTCTCTATTTATTATTTTGAAATAGTAAGGGTTGATTTGATTAATGTGGATAGTTAGGGGTAAAATACGCAAATATTTCAAAATAAGCAAGTGGTTATAAAATATTCATTGTTGTCGGGGAATATTCGTTTGGTCGTGGAATATTCTTCTTTGTCTGGGAATATTCGTGATTGACTGCTTGATCTTTTGTGGGCCCCATAACTAAAAAGCAATTTGATGAAGAAAATGACAAATATAAGTTGTTTAAAAATAATAACAGAAGTTGTTATTCAAGTATTATCTTGTTAAAATACTAATTGGTTAAAACACAAGAAGATACTACGGTATTGCACCAATTATTGATTCTTATGTAAGAAGACACTACTCAATAATGGTTACAGTAATTCTTATTCAATATTTTATTGATTTAATAATTCTTTGCGTTGATATTTTATATTCATTGTTTGTTTCAATAATTGTCATTACACAAGATTTTTTCATTATCGAAGCAATAATTCATATTATCTGAATAATATTATTAGATAACATTATTGGCAATGTCTAGAAAGTTACATCTAAGGAGAGGTTTGGTCACCTAATTGCTTGCCAAGATGGAGAAATTCTTATTGGAAAGCCCTCTTTCTCAGAGGCGCACGGTTGTCAATATTGTGATTTTGTAATATTATTTGTGAATAATTAATTATTGATTCATATGATGCTGGAAAATATTGATTTTATGTGGATATAGATGGAGAAAATTTTAATGTGACAATTGTTGAAAATTGAAATTTTATCTTTTTACGATAAAATAATTCATTTAAATATATTATTATATTTTAATAATATAATAATGGTGATATTTTTACAACGAATGTGGGATATATGAGTATACGAGGAGGAAGAGTATTTTTGTTGAAATAAATGTTTAAAACATGTTAAACATGTCGGTGGACCCAATTTATCGATTTGAAATTTGATTATAACTTTGTAAAATCGTCCGTTTGTGGATTTCGGTCAATTTTTGTTTGGAATTCGAAAAAACTTTCTTCTGCAAAGTTGTAGAAAATTGAATTTCCTATAAAAACTCGCGAGATTCTAATTTTCTGATAAAAGGGCTATTTATTGTGAATTATTGAAGTTTCAAAGCTCTGAAATAAATGATTTTTGGAAGTTTTAATTATTATTTTAAAGAAAAACGTTTTTTTTGCATTTAAGTGGGCTAACATATGATATTAATTGCTGAAATCAGATCTTCAAAGATGGGCTAAGGAAATTTATAATATATATTAATATTTTATTAAATTTTACGCTTGAGTAGAATTGAAAATCACTTAAACTCAAGTTTTCTCTATATATTATCGAGCGTATTCTTGTGAGTATTTTGAGTATACTTTGAGTATTGTTAGATTTGCAAGTTCCTTCAACACTATACCCGGTATTCCAAATTTAGAAGTACTAATCTTTCGAGGTAGGGATGTTATTTTCTTCTCAAATGATATTATTTCTTGATATCATTATCTTTGAAATATTGGTTGGAACTTTTTATCAAATTTAGAACTTTTCCATGTCGGAGTTACTATTCATGAGTTACTATTCACGAGTTACTATTCATGAGTTACTATTCATGAGTTACTATTCACGAGTACTATTCATGAAGCGTGAAGATGTTTTTTGGGAAATTTCTATCTTTTGGTGTCAGAGTTACTATTCACGTACTACGGCACTATTCATAGAAAAATGAAATTTCTTCTTTTGTCCAAAATATCTATCTCGGATACTAGCTTTGATTGTATCCATGTTTTGATCATTCTTGAATTTTACACCACTATGATTATTTTTGAGGTATTTTTTGAACATGGATAAAACAAAGTACGAATCCTTAATCCTTAATCCTTGTCATTTTGTTTTCTTTGGATTCGTTTCTTTAAAAATATTTTTCATCATCCTCGGTCTTAAATGATGATATTATTGAATATCTTTGGCTCTGTAGTGCAAAGATGAATGATTTTGAAGAATATCTTTGGCCCGTAGTGCAAAGATGAATAGGTGTTTAGATGAACATGAATTAATGATGAATATCTTTGGCTCAGTAGTGCAAAGATGAATATTTGATTCCAGATATATATTGATTGATGTTACAGGGGATAAAAGATAGAGCGATGAACTTTTAAATTCATACATAGAAGATAGTAGTTTGCATTCTCTACTTAACTCTTCTAATGAATTATTATTTCATTGTAATATTGATTTAAAATTTGTTGTCTATTGTATTCTATTAGATTTTTCCCTGTTGAAGACTAACGATAATTTGTTGTATATTATCTAAGTCATAATATTTTTTACTGGGCTAGTTGAGCTCACCCTTTTCCTTTTTGTTCCATTTTTCTTCTCAGGAGGCGAGAATATAGCGAGTATTTAGTGGGGGGTATGGAATGAAGGTTCTAGAGAGAGTTGTTTAGTAGTCCTCACCATTTTTGTAAAATAATGTATCAATAAATGTGATGAGGATTTATTTGAGTATAGATATTGTCTAGAAGATAATATTTGTATTCAAACTCACAGTTTTACTGTTGTAATAATAAAGTTGTAGTTGTTTCTGTACCATGTATTGACAACTCAGAATGGGTGATGTATACCTATTTTGGGGGCGTCACATCCACGAACTCACTCACTATAGGTATTTGTTCCATGGTCGCTCCCACTCTCTGGGTATCATCCACATGACAAAAATAACCTACACACCCCTTCCTCAATAATTTCCTAGTTTGTGTCATGGTAAGACAACACGAACGTCCTGGCGATTTATTCCCGTAAAATATTACATGAGATTGGTTTAATGTTTTAATATTTACGCATTTCTTTTGACAATCTATTATTGCTCCATGATTTATCAACCAATCCATTCCGAGGATTACGTCGAATTCTCCTAACTTTATCGGTATCAGATCTACCGATAATTTACAACCTCAAATGTCTACGTAACAACTCCTATGAATATCTTCAACATGAATTATCTCTTCATTTGCTACCTTAATGTTCAAAGGTATAGGCAACTTTTCGAGAAGTAATCCTAGTCGTCTAGCGAAATCACATGCGATAAACGAACAAGTAGCACCCGAGTAAATTAGCACGTATGCATTTAAGTCGTTGATCGGAATAATACCTGCGACTACGTCCCCCAAGGCCATCGCATCTTGGACGGTCATATTAAAGGTACGGGCCATCGGCCTACCCAGCTGCATTGGACCCCCAATAGTTAACTTACCACTATTGGCGCCCTTATTCCCGTATGTCCCCTTCTTTTGGCAGTTCTTTGCCATGTGATCTGTAGACCCATATACAAAGCACCCATGATTCTTCTTCGGGCTTGGACAATTTGGCGCAATATGTCCCTCCTGTCCGCAGTTATAACACACGGCCTTACCCTTGAGACAGACTCCTAAATGAGTCTTCCCATAGGTCTTGCAGGCCTCCATTCTCCTCTTAGGGTCTCCTTGTTTCACTCCGGTATTGCCAGAGCTAACTACCTTCTTTTTATACCCTTCGCCACTCCCATTGCCACCTTCAACCTTCACTCCTCCATCGACCTTCCCTTTACTTTTCTTATCATTGTGGTATTGGCTCAACGCCTCACTACCACCTTCGGCAATTATTGCCTTCTCTAAAATAATTCCAAAGGAAGTACTTTTGAACACAGAGATACGATTATAGAGCCAGGGTTTCAAGCCCTGCTCAAATTGTCGAGTTTTCCTCACCTCGGTATCCACTTGATGTGGAGTGAACCTTGACAATTCATTAAACTTAGCGGCATACTTGGGAACCGTCATGTCCCCTTGTTTTAAATCTAGAAATCGTATCTCCATCCTTCCTTGCATGCTCGTGGTAAAGTAGTTCTCGTAGAATATTTCCTTGAACCTCACCCACGTTATCACATCTATTCCGGCCCTTGCTTAATTGGCCTCCCACCAAAAGTAAGCCTCTCCCTTCATCATGTAGGTTGCAAAAGCAACCTTTTGGGCCTCGTCGACATTTGCCATCACAAATGCCTTCTCAATCTCCCCAACCCACGTTTGGGCTTCGATAGGGTCCGTAGTTCCTTTGAACTCCGACGGACCCACACTCTTAAAGTCCTTAAATGTAGTAGCTCGTACTACACCAGGATTTACGGGGATATTAGCCCCAGTTCGGTTAAACAATGCGGTTAAAAGGTTCAAAAATTCTTGCATGTGGTTAACCGGACCTCCCTCCGGTTGATTCGTGTTCGCACCTTGGGTACATGGTACTCTTCTTGGCGGCATTTTGTTGTTACAATAAACACATATCTCGTTATTATGCATTTCCTGTTAGTTAGTTATTATTCCATATTTAAACTATAACTTAAACATTCATTACTCAACATTTTTCGAAAAAGAAAACTTATATTTATTCATTGTAATATAATACTACATCGGTTACATAACACGGCCTAAGCTAGATACATTACTTTCCCGTTATTGCTTTCCAAAAATTGGGAATTACACAAGACTTGAAAGTAGTATGCACACAAGCCAATCATGTTTGATGATAAAGCATATACTGTGTAACAATCTTATTCATTTATTAATAAAAAGTACTAATTTATTAAAGGCTTTTAATTATCTACATGATGCTGTTTTATAATATGTGATAAACCCATAGTTTTAAGCAATGCTTTTAGAATAATGATGATGATCATTCTAATGAGATCTAAATTCTTAGAAAGCTTAAAACTAAAATAGTTCACAATCATTGGATTACTAAATTAGGGATTAGTGAATGGGATAGATTGGGTACATACGTTGCTTGCTTTCATTGGATGAGGATGATTGATCTCATGATCATTTGTGTGGAGACACTAAAGCAAGTATGTAGGTGCTTATTAGAGAATAAGTTCACCGAAGCATTGGCTCGCTAAGGAATACCTAATGGAGTTTTATTTGCTCGTCAATAGGAATTCTCAGTAGTGATAGTAGTACAAGTAATCCTTGGACTTGAGATCATCATAGTATCTTGTGTATGATGAGTTATACTTTGACTTATTCCTTAAGACCCTTAGGGTATATCAAAGGGTATGCTTGGGTATAATAAGTTGTATATGAAGATAATGTATGATCAATAAAGAATCTACCACTTCTAATAAAAGAAGAGAAATGTCCTATGTGATTCGATAAATGACAACCCAAAGTTAGTCCTTGGTTAAGGCGTAATGAAATTAGAAAGGAGTTTCTAATTTGCATTATTTGAGTTGTGCATTTAAGAGTCGAAATACATATAATTAAATAAAATAAGACTTGACAGTAATTCCATGTCTTATATTTAATTGGGACATTGTATGGTGGAAGGATTGAATTGTACATTAACTATTTACTCAAAGGTTCTTTTATGATTAATGTTGAAATCTATATTATCTGGAAAGTCGTTGATCGCTAGGGAGGCTTATCCCTATTGTAGAATAAATATTATTTATTTAAATAAATTAATTGTTTAATTTATTTATTTAAATAAAATTAGAATTGTTCTAATTGATTTATTCATAACCGGCTTAATATGGAGAACCTAAAGGGTCACACCATAAAAGGAAGAATAATTATTTAAGAAGTTAATGGCATAATCGTAATAATATGTTAAGTATATTTAATTTAATCTATGGTGATAGAATAAATTAAATAGCTTAATATTTATTATTTAATATTTTAGAAATATTAAATATAAATTAATAAGAGGAGTCTTATTAATATTATTACAATTATTATTATTTTAATTTCTAAAAGAGTTTAGGAATTAATTTAATATAAGTACTCTCATTTATTCCTAATTGGATTAGGAAGGAAAATTAGTTAAAGGAGTTTAATTAATTATCCCTAATAAGATTAGGGAGCTTAATTAATTAAAAGAATTTAATTAATTAAATAAAACCCAATTCCTTAATTGTTAAGGTGGGTTGCCCACATCTATAAATAAGAGGAGTCTTATTATGGGTGAGGGTTTGTTGCTTTTAACAACTACGTAATAATTCCAAGTTGTTGGGAGTACACCTTTTCTATAGAGATAGAAAAACTAGGGTTTAGCCAACCACCCCTTCTTCTTGAATTTTCTTCTTCCTTGGTGGATCACCTCTAGAGGCCAAACATTTGGGTGGCTAACGTTGATCAAAGGAAGGAACCAAACCCGGTGGATTCAAGATTGAACGCGAAAGGATTTGGAGGTGAACTTGTACCTGAGGAAGCTCGATCTTCAAGGGTATGATTTATTCTTTATCTTTTCGTTTAATTAATAATTGTGCATAAAGGGTGATCCGGGTATATTGTTTGTAAATTTTTTAAACTCTGATTTTACATGCTTCCGCATTAATTTTGCAATTTGATTGCTTTAATGAATATTACAAACCTAACAGTGGCATCAGAGCCAAACCTTTATGCGACTTATTAATTGTTTTAATTTGGTATGTATATTGATATGTGTTTAGAACAATTTAATTGGGCATAATTTTATTGTATAAAATTTATTAAAAGAATTCATGGCAACCAAAACAGGCAGGCCACGGAATTTTAAAAAAAAAAAAAAGCATGATGCATTCGGTCAAGATTTAAAGGGCAGCGCACGGAAATGGAGAAATCAGTTGGCATGATTGGCTAATATTACAGCGCACGGAAATCGAGAAATTAGTTGGCATGATTGGTCGATGATTCTGGTATGTAAATCATGATGATGATTGGGATGATGATTATGGGCGCGGAAATCATGGTACGATGATGGTCGTGCACGAATTCAAGGTCATTGTTTTTTTTTTTATGCAAAGGCACGGAAATCAAGAATCAAATTTGGCAAGATTTGATTTAAGCATACATGAAATAAAAGGAACTTTCGGATATAAAATATATATATATATATATATATATATATATATATATATATTAGAATAAGTAACGATTAACTATATATATATATATATATTGGTATATATATTATATATATATATATATATATATTATTCTTAATATTATAATTATATACGGTATATAATATATATATTTTAATAATTTTATTATTAAAATAAAAGTTATTTTAATTTTAAAATAAAAGGTTTATTTTAATATTAAAATATAAAGTTTATTTTAATTTTAAAATTAGAATTTCATGCTAACTAATTAGAGTTGAAATTGGATTCCATGCTAACTAATTGGAGTTGAAATTGGATTCTATTTTTCCTTAAATAAAGGAGTTTATTTAGATATGAAATAAGATTTCATATTATTCAAAATAAAGGAGTTTATTTGTGAATAGGAAAGAGAATCCTAATTTTCTTAAATAAAGGAGTTTATTTAAATATGAAATAAGATTTCATATTATTCAAAATAAAGGAGTTTATTTGTGAATATGAAAGTATATCCGTGTTTCCTTTAAATAAAAGATTTTTTTTTTTTACATGGAATTGGATTCCATAATTAATTAAAATAAAGGAGTTTATTTTGATTAAAGATTTTGATTAAAATAAAATAGTTTATTTCATTCAAAATTGGATAAATTAAAATAAAATAGTTTTATTTTGATTTAAATTTGGATTAAAATAAAGGAGTTTATTTTAATTCAAAATTAGATTTTATACTAACTAAACTTGCCCATTAAATGATATCAATATATATATTAAATGTTTATTATTCATAGGATGAATGTTATTTATTGATGCATATGATGATGTGTATGATAATAAATAGGATTGATTATGGACTATTGACCAATGTGATTGGATTTTATTTTAGTTGGATGCATGAATGTATGGGTTTTATTAAATGGGGTCTGCGTACCTCGTCTTCTCTAATTTTTCTGAATGTAAATTCTATCTCCCTCCTATGTACTTCCCTCGATCACGATCAAGGTTTCTATTTATTTTAAAATAGTTTTGTAATAGGAATATTTAGAATTAATTTTGAAGAATTAGAGATCAAGGACAAAGCGCTTGAAGACCCGTTTGTAATAGAGCCCAGGGTTTAAATGTAATAGTTATATTTAAATATTATTTCTTGCACCCCTAGGGTTTGACCTTTTGGTTCACTTGGTGGCTCTAGTGAACCAAACTAGAATAAAAGTCCATAATCAATCGGGTAGAATATAGTATTCTATATGTGCATGCTTATATATATATATATATTATATATTATGCAAACATGCTTCAGATGTTCATTAATACGACGCGTATTTTATATATATATGTGCATGCGCTAAACAAGATGAGACAAATTAATAACAAACCCCTCAATTTTTATATTAAGTCCTAAGCGTTCAAAGATATTTGGAATATCGAACGCCATTTCTTCTAGCATGATAAAATTAATAGAGTATTAAATATTTAATATGAGTTTGTTGTGTCACCACAAGGCAAGTATTAAGTATTTAAGATGTTAATTTATCACATTTGATGCTTATAAAGAAAATTGAACAATATTGTTTTGTTGTGTCACCACAAGGATGATATTTTTCTTTTTGAATATATGGAGTGCTAGGCCGGACTTAACTTGGATAATTTTGATTCGGATGTGCCACCACTTGATCAAAGTACTCTAAGAGGCAAAAGACAAGGAGTTGCATAGTTGATGTAATTGACAAAAGTTGTCTACCTATTTATTTATATATAGTTTGTTGTGTCACCACAAGGCTATATACATTTGAAATGGGATCCTTATTCTCACTAGCAAATCTTTAATTAGATTTTGCGAACTATATAAGTGAGGGTAATATAGTTTGAAGAAAATAGTGGGAGATACCAATTTAAAACAAGACCTAATTTATTTTGGTAATTAATAAAAGAATGAATGTTAAAATGTTGTTAATTACAAATTCATTTACGTAATTTTACAATGTCTAAAATTACTAACAACTGCGAAGCATATTAGATGCTAAATTAACCGTAATCAATTAAGCGGATTGGTTATGGAATTTGAGAATAGTTCTCATAGTTGAAAAGCTATCTTATGTCCTTAATACGCCTATCCTGCAGAATGGTTGTAGACAATGCCTCCGAGGAAGACATTGCTACTTTTAGAAAGTGGCAAGATAATGCACGATTGGCTCAATGCATCATGCTCAGATCCACGAAAGTATTGAGCTTCGCCACAAGATGAAACTATGGATGCTCCTACTATATTCCCCGCACATCAAGTAGTTGATGGTGAGGAAAGTAGGACCGATAGATATCGATATCTAAGGAGCTCTTCCGATCTAGAATGGCCAATGGCACTATAGTATGCATAAAAAGTTCTTAACATAATCAATTTGATTGATCAATTAGGACAACTGGTTTAGTCATGGATGGAGAGTTGAGCCAAAATTTGATCTTGCACTTACTCCCGGACTCCTTTCACAATTGTTGTGAATTTTTCATATGAACAAGCTAGATATCGCCTTCACGATTTGCTTAACATATTGAAAAATGTTGAGAGTCACTTTCAACCAAGAAAGACCATGTCTTCTTGGTAGGGCCAAAGGATCTTCCAAAAGAAGAACGATTCAAAGAAGGTAAATAGAAAGGTAAAACAAAGGATAATAAGAACAAAACCGATACATATAGCAAAGGAGTTTGCTTCCACCGCAATAAGCCCGGACACTGGAAAGAAACTGCGAGAAGCATCTTGCAGAGGCTAACCAAAAGAAGCTTAGTGAAGTTTCAGTTACAAATACAAATTTGTTCATGATTTAAAATAAATTTTTCTTTAAGTCAAGGTTCTACTTGGGTATTGGATACCGACTTTGGTTATCATAAATATAGATTTATGAAGGACCAAGTCAAGTAGAAAGTTAAACAAAGATAAGTAATCCTATGTGTGAAAAATGAAGCAAAGGTTCTTTGCATTAGCCATAGAAACTTATAGTTTAGAAGATCGCTTACGGGAAAATCTATTAAGTCAATAAGTTGTTATTGTATTCCAATTCTTGTTAAAAATATTATTTCCAATTTATTGTTGGACAATGAAATCTTTGGTATTATAATTAAGAACAATTGTTGTTCTATTTATAATAATAATGTTTTGTATAGAATCGGAATATTACTTAATAAATTTTGTATACTTGACTTACGTGAAAAATAATTTTGCAAATTGAACAAACTAGTACAAGAAAAAGGAAATGATCATTCAAAGAGTTGAATGTGTGTATTTGTTGAATACAAGTGTGAATTATTTGAAAGGTTCAAAGAATTGAAGTGAAACAAATTGGCAAAGTATTAAGATTCATTGATTAGATCAAGGAATAAATATTTGTGCAATAAGTTTTAGATCATCTCAAATGGTTTTCATTAATGGACGCTTCCAGACACGCAATAATTGATTGATGTATCCGAAAGAAAAATCATACCTTGTTGAACATGGTGCGTCCATAATGATTTTACCGACATTCCAAAGATCCTTCCGGGATAATGTCCTAGAAATGGTCGTGACATATCACGAAAATGGTAACCTCAAAATCCCAGGCCCCAAGACTCCATAAAAGTTATGGATGGGGAGGATTCTAATCTTAAGTATGTTAAGATAAGGGTTGTCCAACTTATGTGAAAAGGTTTCAAGGATAAGCTTGGGACAAGATTTGACAAGTGTCGATTTGTGGGACATCCTAAAGTAAGTTTAGGGTATATGTTCTATAATTCTACTTAGCAAAAGGTGTTTGTTGTAAACACGTTTGCCTTCTAAGATAAAGGTGTTTATCATTGAAGGGCTAGTGGGAGGATAATAGATCTTGAAGAGTTCAAGAACCACAAAACACTATAAGTCAAATAAGAGGAACTCAGAGATAGACCTATTGTACCACAACCAAATCGTAAACTGGAATAGTACCAAAGATACCTAGGAGGTATGGATTCATCATGGATGATGATGATGAGGTACACATCATAGAAGATGATGATCCGAGTTACATTCGATGAGGTAAGACTTCTAGTGTGTACAAAAGGGTCGATGGGAGCGTCGTGAAATTTCTAGTATTATATGTTGATATACAACGGATGAGGAATTACATACCAATGCTACAATCAGTAAAGATAAAGTTGTCTAAACATTCCTCCATGAATGATTTGGAAGAGTATCTTAATTGGGGATATAAATCTATATAGATAGATTTAAGAGGATGCTCGACTTAACCCAAGCGAACGATATTCATTTGATGCTAAAGTCGTTTAGCATGGCAAACTCCAAGAGATGTCTCATGTCGATGAGCTATGGAGTGTATATCTCTTAATAGTCCCCACAGACTCCTGAAAAGAGAGGTCGCATGAGTGACAATCATGTATGCAATGAAATGTACGAGACCTGATGTTGATCAGTCATATTATGGAGAAGTTCACTATGTAGTCGGTGAAAAATATCTTAAAGTGCTTAACCCAAGCACTAAGGATGTGATCATATTCATGGTGGGTCTAAATTAAAACTAGAGGGCTTTACGAGACTCAAGTTTTTCGAGATGCACCAAGACGCATCGAAAATCCACTTTAAGGTAAAGTGTTACCTTGAACGGTGGTGCAGTGAATTGGAAAGGTTCCAAACAGCAAAGAGTTGTTGGTTTAGTGATAAAGACAATGTATATACCTATAAATGAAGCTATAAGTTGATTGTTTGGATGAAAAGTTCATTACAGAACTAGGAATAGTTCCTAAGTCTCATCTTGAATCTAAACATGTGTTGTGGCACTTTCTTTTGATTATTAGAATCATTGAAAGATGGGAAATCACTATAGAGATAGTGGACTCTCATGAACAACATTACATATCCATTAACTAAAGCTTATCCAACAGCAGGATAATCGTCACTTAGAGAAGAAGAGTATGAGATACCATGACGATTGACTTTAGTGCAAGTGGGAGATTGAAAGTAGTATGCACACAAGCCAATCATGTTTGATGATAAAGCATATACTGTGTAACAATCTTATTCATTTATTAATAAAAAGTACTAATTTATTAAAGGCTTTTAATTATCTATATGATGCTGTTTTATAATATGTGATAAACCCATAGTTTTAAGCAATGCTTTTAGAATAATGATGATGATCATTCTAATGAGATCTAAATTCTTAGAAAGCTTAAAACTAAAATAGTTCACAATCATTGGATTACTAAATTGGGGATTAGTGAATCCGGATAGATTAGTACATACGTTGCTTGCTCATTGGATGAGGATGATTGATCGCATGATCATTTATGTGGAGACACTAAAGCAAGTAAGTAGGTGCTTATTAGAGAATAAGTTCACTGAACGTGGCTCGCTAAGGAATACCTAATGGAGTTTTATTTGCCTGTCAATAGGAATTCCTGTAGTGATAGTAGTACAAGTAATCCTTGGACTTGAGATCATCATAGTATCTTGTGTATGATGAGTTATACTTTGACTTATTCCTTAAGACCCTTAGGGTATATCAAAGGGTATGCTTGGGTATAATAAGTTGTACATGGAGATAATGTATGATCAATAAAGAATCTACCACTTCTAATAAAAGAAGAGAAATATCCTATGTGATTCGATAAATGACAACCCAAAGAGTCCTTGGTTAAGCAGTAATGAAATTAGAAAGGAGTTTCTAATTTGCATTATTTGAGTTGTGCATTTAAGAGTCGAAATACATATAATTAAATAAAATAAGACTTGACAAGAATTCCATGTCTTATATTTAATTGGGACATTGTATGGTGGAAGGATTGAATCAGACGTTAACTATTTACTCAAAGGTTCTTTTATGATTAATGTTGAAATCTATATTATCCGGAAAGTCGTTGATCGCTAGGGAGGCTTATCCTATTGTAGAATAAATATTATTTATTTAAATAAATTAATTGTTTAATTTATTTATTTAAATAAGATTAGAATTATTCTAATTGATTTATTCACAACTGGGTTTAATATGGAGAACCTAAAGGGTCACACCATAAAAGAAAGAATAATTATTTAAGAAGTTAATGGCATAATCGTAATAATATGTTAAGTATATTTAATTTAATCTATGGTGATAGAATAAATTAAATAGCTTAATATTTATTATTTAATATTTTAGAAATATTAAATATAAATTAATAAGAGGAGTCTTATTAATATTATTACAATTATTATTATTTTAATTTCTAAAAGAGTTTAGGAATTAATTTAATATAAGTACTCTCATTTATTCCTAATTGGATTAGGAAGGAAAATTAGTTAAAGGAGTTTAATTAATTATCCCTAATAAGATTAGGGAGCTTAATTAATTAAAAGAATTTAATTAATTAAATAAAACTCAATTCCTTAATTGTTAAGGTGGGTTGCCCACATCTATAAATAAGAGGAGTCTTATTATGGGTGAGGGTTGTTGACTTTTAACAACTACGTAATAATTCCAAGTTGTTGGGAGTACACCTTTTCTATAGAGATAGAAAAACTAGGGTTTAGCCAACCACCCCTTCTTCTTGAATTTTCTTCTTCCTTGGTGGATCACCTCTAGAGGCCAAACATTTGGGTGGCTAACGTTGATCAAAGGAAGGAACCAAACCCGGTGGATTCAAGATTGAACGCGAAAGGATTTGGAGGTGAACTTGTACCTGAGGAAGCTCGATCTTCAAGGGTATGATTTATTCTTTATCTTTTCGTTTAATTAATAATTGTGCATAAAGGGTGATCCGGGTATATGGTTTGTAAATTTTTTAAACTCTGATTTTACACGCTTCCGCATTAATTTTGCAATTTGATTGCTTTCATGAATATTACAAACCTAACAAGACTACCCTTGATTATACAAAAGAGGGCTTTACGTCACTACTACATACACAAATATGTTCATATCTAACCACTCTGGCAACTACTCGATCATATCTGCCTTAAGGCATTCTCGAAATCTGCCTTCGCTAGACCGGTAATAATATCACGACTGATAGTATGTCGCGTCTGCCCTGTCTCTACTGGATACCCTGCTACCTGCAATTGGAAATCCTCATGAGAACTCCTATGTATATAGGACATTCTCCCTATCTTCTGTTTCTTGGTCTTTAGCTCGCTCCTAAGCTCAAAGACCTCCTGTTTTAGCTCATGGACCTTGTCCTTAGCCAAAACTCTCTCGCCATGTTCATGTTCCCACATGGACTCCACGTCCAAATCTTGTCCTCTATAATCGCTGCTTGAGCTCGCCTTGACTCCTTGACCTCTCGATGAGTATACGTTTCTATCTATCATCGACATGAACAAAGTGACATCATCGACTTCGAGTTATCTCTCTGCCGCTATAGCTACTCGATTGAAGGATACTACCTCCACTTCTTCTTCCAACATGCCGTCAAATACGGACATGAGGTCTAAGCTCTCGGAGTCTCCGGACTCCACCACAACTATCTCAGATCTCACTGCTATGGGGGTTCGGTATGATTTCTATCTGGTTTACCGACCCTTCACTGACTACCTATACATCTCTATTTTCACCTAACATCTACAACAACACCAAAAAGTTGATTTGTAAACATTAGTATGATAAAAACACATAACATATATGATGCATTTTTATAAGGTTAACTTCTATCTTTTATTCTTTGACTTTTCTTAAGGTTATGACTTAAGGTTTCATTTCCCACCCACCCTTAAGTTTTATAACCTAATGCTTTGATACCAACCTGTGACGCCCCCAAATCCGGGTAACTACCAACCCGACAGATGGTGCTACTTTGGTACTCACAGTTCACATAAACATTCAATTGAAATACCTCAAAAGAACGGATATGTCTATATATATATATATATATATATATATATATATATATATATATATATATCAAAAGAATATATACATACCCCAGGTTCTTTATAACCAATACATTGCCTTTGTCATAATATCAATATCATTACGTACAAAACCTATACTATTACAAATGTAATCTACGGGTTCGCCTTTGCTTTCCCTTTATCCTTGCCAGATCCATCGGTCCGTTCTGTCTTAGCTGCATTCATATGGTTCAAGCAAGAATGAGCCTAACTAGCTCAGCAAGTACAACAATTCTAGGAAAATAGCATGCTTGAAACATAGGAATCGTATATCTTCAATAACTGGACAAGAGTTACGAAGTACTATTGAAAATTTAAAATAGCACTTATTTTCATTCAAAACGTTTTACAACAACAATATTCAGTAAAACATCAATTCCGGTTCAAGACCGTAAGCATTTCATAAGTACTTTGAAAAAGACATCCCGGCACAAAGTCCGTAAGTCCGGTATAGCTTACGAGCATGTATAAGTGATCAGCCTATAGTACTCTATGTTGATCAACACTACATTCATTAAACGTGTATACATTTAAGTTGTGGCAACCTCACGTGCCTGTCGTTTGACGACAAAACCATTTGAGCATACACAATCCTCTTTTGAAAACCACAACAATATTAGTTTGGTAAATCCTTATCAACACTTGATAGAATAACATAGCATACGTCTAGCCGAAAAGATTGGCTTTAACATTCCTCAGATACTAACTCATGCGAATAATACATGAATCACAAAGACTTATCCAGATCGAACTGGAACAAGGGTTAGAGTATTTTCCTTTAGCGTCTGCTACAATTTATAACACGTGCACTTTACGTCTTTACGGTTTCTACATTAGATGATAGCATAACATAGAACATTAGGTCATGAATGATCACACATGGTTCCTAAAGAATCTTACCCTTATTCTCAATCTAATTACGTATTAGATTTGTTATTATTGGTTCCGACTTTCCGTTAGATCATTCTTACATTCATTTGCAATTGATTTAACTAAACCCTAAGTGTTCATACTTAAGGCTTAATAATGTCTTAACAATGTTTCATTATAATCTTTATCCAATTGCTTATCAATTACTATCCATGCTCTATATGTAAACATTTATTATTGTCTTGGTTTGAGGTTGTGTATGGGCTACGTTTATCAGATTTGGTATGCTACATGATGGCTGGTGGTACCTCTTATTGCTTCAAAAATCGGGCTCTTGGTTGCGCGCGAGTCTCGATGTTAATGGTCGTATTTGTGGGACAACTCTCCAGAAGGTTATGGACATTTTAGCCGCAATACGGGCTTATTTTCCTTGAAATTTGCGCGCAGAACGCCATTGACTCGTGCACCGAACACTTTGGATAGATTTTTTTCAAAAGTTGAAATTCCGGGACTTGTAACTTCTTCGTTATAAGTCCGAATTAGCTCGTTCAAGAGCCTACGTGTCATAAATTACGTACTCTATGCGTTCATGCCAGAATTTTATTTATTTTACTTCGTTTGCTAAAATTTCACCTATTAGGCCATTTTAACAAAAATGATAAACATTCGTGAACGTTCAACGCTCGTTTCTTCGTTTTAAGTCGGAATCCGGCCATTTTCGAGTCCGCAACTCTATAATGCCAAACATAACTTGTCTCCATTGAAAACCAACGTTTCCAATGTCAAAAACAAAATACGACTTCCATTCCGAGAATTTCACGAATTCGACGACTATCATCCAATCGTGCAAATTCCGGCGAAACGTTATTACTAGTGATTTGTTTATCATTCTAAACACATTCATTCCATTATCTAGACATCTCAACATATGTATTACAATAACTTATATTCCAATTCGGTTATGGCTTATTTATAAGTTCATAACAACAATTTCTTAATATATGATTTTCATTTCCTTATGACTTATTCGGCTTAGGTCCAATGCTTATCAACTTCTCCTATGTCCTTAACATCTAAGTTCATTAGATTACACTTCTGTTATCAACCTATCATGATAGATATGAAGAATACAAGATCATTTACCTTTGATGATTACTTCACTTCACTTTGCAAAATCTAACAAAAGTTGAAATGGCTTATAAGTGCTTATGGGTTCTACCAAATAAGTTGCTTTGAGAGAGAGTTGTTGGATGAAATTAATCAACCAAATAATGAAATGAGAGCTTTCTATTTATAAGAAATCCAAGGTTAGGGTAGAATGGTCTTTGTTGCATCCCACCTCCTTAACTTCCACCTCCTTACTATTCATAACCTAGCAACCAAGTAAACTTGCTAGCCATTTCTATTTTTTTTACCATCACAACACTTGGTCACCACACAAAATGTTTGCCCAACAAGTCTACCCACTTTACACTTGGTTTGCTCCATAGATAATGTCCAATTCATTGGGCTTGCTAAGTAATCTAGCTAATCTCCTTGTTGGGCTTTGCATTATAATAGTTTGGGCTTCACCTTATTAATCACTTGGGCTTAGTATTAATCCTACATAGGTTTACACCTAATAGCTTATGGACTTGTATTTTATGCAAAGTTACATTAATACAATTCATTAGGTTTTAATACCTATATTCTCAAATTAAGTCCGCATGCGAATTATTGTGTTTTCCATACTTAGATTATTATTACATAATCCATCTCACATCGATATTCTAACATTACATATTTCTCAGAAATTCAAAAAAAATAATTCCCGAGCGATAAACGGTGAATAGTGATTTTTGAAAACTTTCTCGGAAAACATTAATTTTCGTCTTGGAAATTCAAAAACTTTAATTCTCTCACGTGGTTCGAATACTACGATATTCCGACATTTCTATGTTATAGAATGACATACATCATATTAACACATAATAATAAGAAATAATATTATTTTATTCATTAATTAATTCTTTCAAATATTTTTACAAAGGATCCGAATTTCTCGGTCGTTACAATAATCATCAGATAAACAACAATACCGATCAAATAACGAACGATGGGATGTTCAGAAGCTTTATGCAATTCATGCAACATCAGGCGAGAGCGGTTCCTATACAAAATGCAGGTGGATACAATGGAAACCCACGGTTGGTCTCTGCTAAGCAGTTCAAGGAGCTGGGACCGCCAGAGTTTTTGGGAAAGCCAGAACCACTTAAGGCGGAGACGTGGTTAAAGCAGATCACCAAGATATTTGATGTCTTGGGATGCTCCGAGGAGAAAAAGGTTCCCTTTGCCACCTTTATGTTGCGTGAAGAGGTAGATTACTAGTCGAAATTTATAAAACGTACTCAGCCTGACGCACTAAAGATGTCTTGGGAGAAGTTCCAAGAGCTGTTCAACGACAAGTACTTTCCCGAAAGTATTCGTCACATGAAGGAGGTGGAGTTTATCAAGTTGGAGCAAAACAATATGACCGTGTCGCAATACGAGGCTAAATTTACGGAGGTATCCCGGTTTGCATCCCATTTGGTAAATAATGAGGAGCGAATGACGTGAATGTTTGTAAGAGGTTTGAAACCCGATATATGTCAATACCTCATTTCTCACAAACTTTGTTTATATTCAGATGTTGTGAATAGGGCTCAGCTATTGGAGCACGATAATGAGTCAACACATCCAAAAGGTAACGATTAACAACGCGATAATAATCATACCGGTGGCAACGGCCATCAGAACAATGATAATCATCGTGGGGGAAATTATCATGCCAAGAAATGGTAACCACTTCGGTGGTAATCATGGCCAAGATAATAGAAGTGGAAATTTCAAGAAGAAAAGGTTCAATAAGGATGGAAAGGCAGCAGCACCATCACCCGTTTCAAAGGAAGAAGAACGACCACCGGTCGTATGTTTCAAATGCGGACAGGAGGGACACATCCGTCCAAACTGTACACAGTAATCCAAAGCGTGTTTTAATTACGGAAAAGAAGGTCACCTAGCTCGATTTTGTCGTATGGTGAAGTCAAGTCCAGCTGGGATAGTGATGCCAAAGGATGTCCCAGACAAGCCAAAGCCGGTAGTTTAAGAGAGCGTTTTTTTTACGAGGAACCTGAATAAAATTATCACGAGTAAGTTAATCATAAACTCTTGCGAAGTCTATACCGTGTTAGATACTGGTTCTACTCACTCTTTTATTTTACCTAGTTGTGTTCAATGTTTGAATTTAACTCCAGAGAAGTTAGATTTTGATTTCTCTGTTGAAATTGAGTTGGGAGAAACCTTCTTTACATCCACTATTTATAAATCTTGTTTAATTCAAATTAACACTTTCACGTTACCTGTCAATCTTATCTCTTTGAAAATAATTGCCTTTGATGCAATTTTATGAATCGATTGGTTAACTACTCATCATTCTTTTCGTAAGGTTGTTAGCTTTCATATTCCTAACCAACCTGTTATGCGAATTCAAACAACCAAACCACTAAAGTCAATCATTGTCATATCAAGCCATAAGTAAAGAGCCCCGGTCCTTTCGTTGTTGACTTTCTTATGTGGAATGCACCAAAGCCAGACTTTCTGTAGGGGACGTTGTGAATGACGATGGCAAGTTGATAGGTATCAATGTGATGTGTTATCCAAGTCTTGGATGAGAGTCACAATTTTGAATGATATTTCTATTGTTAATAAATTTCCTAACGTATTCTTGAAGACTTCTTAGCATACCCCTAGAGCGTGAAATTGAATTTTTTATTGACCCTAGTACAAAACTCATTTCTTCAACCCTTAAATATTTCTTTAACCAAAACGAACGTATAATGCACCAAAGGCGTTGGCTCGAGCTGTTGAAGATTACAATAATACCATTCAATATCATTGTGGAAGAAAGAACGTGGTAGCTGACGCGTTGAGTAGAAGATCGTATGCATTTACGAGTGCGATGTTGTTAACACAAAAACCCATTTTGTATAACTTACAAATGATGAAGATAGAGTTAAAGACTCTAGGGAACCACGTGAAGATAACAAATATACGATTAGAATCGACTTTAATCGATAAAGTTAAAGTCGCTCAAGCTACATACTCAGAGCTGATGAATGTGAAGAAGAAGGTTCAAGAGGGCGTTATTCTATAAGCAAGAATTGGTGAAGGGAGAAAATTTCAACCCTCGATTTAATTGGCCCATTTGATATCCTCGATGAAGTAGGAACTGTGGCCTATAGACTCATTTTACCGCCAAGTATGTTGCGTGTTCAGAACGTTTTTTTTATGTATCGATGTTACGTAAATATGTGGATGACCCGAACCACATTATTAAATTAGAACTAAACGATATAGCAGAAGATTTAACGTATGAGGAGATACGTGTTAAAATCTTGGATAAGAAGAATCATATTTAAGAATTAGAATCTGAAATGAAGTCAAGGTATCCTCACCTCTTCGGCATACCAGGTGCGTACCCTAATTTCGAGGAAGAAATTTCATAAGAAGGGGAGGTTGTAAGACCCCAACTTTTATGAATAAAGATTAATTTTCTCTAAATATCATTTTTGAATATTATGGTGTGGATTTGATATAATGTTATAGTTGTGGGTAATATTTATAAATTTTGCAAAGTAAGCAAGTTGTTATAAAATATTCGTTTGGTCAGGGAATAATCTTTTTGTCGGGGAATATTCGTACGACGACACAATCATTGGTGATCCCCATAACAGAATTATTGTCGGAGTTAAAAAATGACAAAATTATCTTTTTATAAAAAATAACGGCGGAAGTTTTATCGTTAACTGTTGAAATACCCGATAATAAAGGTACAGTATTACGCGTGGTTGCATAGTAGCACACGGTATTGATTATTGATGCTTACGTGAGAAATCACTCAGTTATACTCAATTAGTGCTACAATAATTGTTGCATCATATCTCTTATATTCTTTATTCAATTATTGTCACATTATCATCTGTATAATATGTTATATTATTAAATCAATAATTGAGACGACAAGTTATAATATTAATGATGAATAATTGATGAAAGATTAAATATGTGATGATTAAAAATATAATGATTTATGGTAATATTTATTCAATCCTTGATGTATATAAGAAGTCTATTATGAGAAGTTTGTGGTAAGTTTGGTTATTCTATGGGGGCCTATATGTCATCATCTAAGAGTCTCTTTTGCCAATAGTAATTACCTTTACCAGACGTCAAACCACTTGCCATTTTATATTACAGGCGTCGAACCAGTTGTCATTTCACATTACAGGCGTCAAACCAATTGTCGTTTAACATTACAGGCGTCGAACCAATTGTCGTTTCACATTACAGGCGTCGAACCAATTGTCGTTTCACATTACAGGCGTCAAACCACTTGTTGTTTCACATTACAGGCGTCAAACTACTTTTCTTTTCACATCACCAGTCGTCAAGCCGCTTGCCTTTTCACATTGCAAGGGCTAAGCTAGAAATCTTCTATAAATAGAGGTCTAATTCTTCATTATTTTTCACAAATTAATTCAAGCTATAGAGAGAGAAAGTATAGAGAGAATAAGAGAGAAAGAAGAAGAGTATTCTGATACTACACTACTGCAGTATTCAATCTCCTACTAAAGTAAGAGGTATTATTTCTTTTGTATTCTTGAAGAATACTTCTGTTATTCCATTCTTTATTATTCTGTTGGAATAACCTGTATTCGCGGACTACCCTATACTTGGTGAAATTCTTCAGTTATTCCATTCTTTATTATTATGTTGGAATAACCTGTCTATGCGAAGTACTGCATATGTAAGACCCCAACTTTTATGAATAAAGATGAATTTTCTATAAATATCATTTTTGAATATTATGGAATGAATTTGATATAATGTTATAGTTGTGGGTAATATTTATAAATTTTGTAAAGTACGCAAGTTGTTATATAATATTCGATTGGTCGGGGAATATTCGTACAACGGCACAATCATTGGTGGATCCCACGACGTAATTATTATTTCGGATTGAGAAAAGCGACAAAAATACTTTATGAAAATAACTACGAAAGTTTTACCGTTAGCTGTTGAAACACCCGGTGTTAAAAAAATGCGATGAATACGCGTGAGTTACAAAGATACTTACAGTATTGATTATTGATGCTTACGTGAGAAGTCACTCGGTTTTGTTCAATTATTATTACAAAGATAATTCTTTGCGTAGTATCTCATGTTATTTGATTCAATTATTGTCAATATTTTATAATCAATAATTGAGATGACAAAGTTATTAATATTATTATTTGCAATATTAACGATGTATAGAAGTTCTGATAAGGAGAGGTTTGGTCACCTAATTGCACGCCAATGGGGAGAAATCCTTATTGGAAAGCCCCCTCTTTCCTGGGAACGACCTGGTCGATTAATATTGTGAATTATAATAATGATGATGAGTTTTATTTTATTAGTATTATTAATGTAATAAAACAGAAAAGCTTTTTATATAAAACAAAATACTTTTATAAAGTTATTTGTTTTATTAGACTAATAGTAAAATCTTTTTATATAAAACAGAATACTTTTATAAATTTATCTGTTTTATTAGACAATAATTAGAATATATTATATTTTATTATGCATAGTGTTTGCATAGTGCCTATATAGTGTTTTCATAGTACCTACATAGTGTTTGCATAGTAAAATCTTTTATAAAGTTATTCGTTTTATTAGATTATAAATAGAATATATAATATTTTATTGTAAACCAATCTGGATCGTCCGTTTAAAGTAAATAATCTTGAGAGAGTTCTTTTTCTATAATCTTGAGAGTATTATTTTAGAGTTTAAGAAAGCTTTGAGCGTAGTGCAAGTTTTCTTTGAGTATTTCCTCGCCCTACCAGTCAAAACACTCTTCTTTTACGGTAAGGGATATTATTTGTTGTACTCGTTAGGGGTATTCCTTCTTTCTTATTGGTGAAATTCTTTTGTTATTCCATTCTTTATTCTTCTGTTGGAATACCCTGTATACGCGGGATACCCTATACTTGGTGAAATTCTTCTGTTATTCCGTTGTTTATTATTCTGCTGGAACATCCTGTCTATGCGTTTACGCATGACCTGGTTCCGTTGTTTATTATTCTTTTGGAACATCATGTCTGTGCCTTTACGCAAGACCTGGTTCCATTATTTATTATTCATTGGAATATCCGATTGAAATGCGTTACGCATGACCAGTTCCATTATTTATTATTTTGTTGGAATATCCACATCCTTTGCATTTACATAATGACTGGTTCCATTATTTATTATTACATTGGAATAACTCGTCATCAAGGCGCTCTATCGCATGCCTGGTGATTTCTTTTGTTATTCCATTCTTTATTATATTTAGTTGGTTAAAGTTTTGACTTCTATACTCCATGAAATTAGTGGAATATCCTTGATATTTGTGCTTCATCCAGTATCTTTTCATGAAAATATTCTTCTGAGCATTCTTGAGTGTTACTCTACAAAGAAGTATCATGATGACAATTTGAACATTATTAGTCCCTGGATAAATTAATTCTTGAACTTGTTTTATTGAATTCTTATATCATTGTCATCATCCTCATGTTTATATTATGTTGAAAGTCATCGTATTTGTAGTGCATAGATGGACTTAGTATGATTATGACCGAGGATTATTGATTGTAATCATGGTAGTAATGTTACAAATGATGTGGAAAAAGTCCTCATTGACCCGTAGTGCATTGATGGATGAGTTGTTGGCATGATCATGACCATTGATGAATACACGAATATCCTTGGCCCGTAGTGCATGGACAATTATTGGTCGTGATACTAATGAATATCCTCGGCAGTAGTCTTGGGGATGATGTGGATTATTTATTGTCGAGTCTCAAATGATAAAAGTCATGAAAAACCTTTTAAATCATAGAAGATAGTAGATTTTATTCTACTTGACTCTTCTAATGGATTGCTTGTTCCGCTTCTGATTAAACTTGATGTTTGTTATATTTTACCGTTTAACACTTTGTTGAAGGCTAATGATAATTTATTACGCATTATCTTAGTCATAATATTTCTTCTTTGGGTTAGTTGAGCTCACCTTTTACTTTCATTGTTCTCTTCTTGAAATGAGAAGCGTAGCGAGGACTAGTCGGGGAACAGAGTGATGGTCCAGATAATAGCATTAGTAGTCCTCACTATTCTATGAAATAGAGTGATAATAAATGTAATGAGTACCCCATTGAGTTTGTGTATTGTCTAGATGACAATAATTGTATTAAAACTCACAGCGTATGTTTAGTCGTATTTTACACGACTGTTGTATAATTAAGTTGTATTTGAATTTTGTACCATGTATTTTGTGACTCAGAATAGGTGATGTATACCAATTTTGGGAGCGTCACAGTTGGTATCAAAGCTTAGGGATATGATCCCTGGCTAAGATGTGAGAATAGAACTAGGAGGGGAGAGACGGGGAATTCCTTCACTAGTATGACCTACCTAAGTTTATTTGGTATTTAATTGGTCTGTCAGAATATAGGGATAATATGTTACATGTCAATTAACCTTTGTTTTGTGGAAGTATCAGAAAATGGCATCCGAGAATGTTGAGAATAGCAATGGAGTACAGGCGACCGTTGATTCACCACATATCAATAATCAGGATAATGTACATCAGGAAGGCGACAATCCTCATACAAACAACAACACTGACCAAATGATAAATGATGGAATGTTTAGAGGCTTTATGCAATTCATGCAACAGCAGGCGAGAGCGGCTCCTGTCCAAAATGTAGGTGGAAACACTGGAAACTCTCGGATGGTCACCGCTAAATAGTTCAAGGAGCTAGGACCACCAGAGTTTATTGGAGAGCCAAAACCACTTAAGGCGGAAACATGGATAAGGCAGATCAGCAAGATATTTGATGTCATGGGATGCTCCGAGGAGCAAAAGGTTCCCTTTGCCGCCTTTATGTTGCGAGGAAAGGCAGATTACTGGTGGGAATTGGTAAAGCGTACTCAACCTGCTGCACTGAAGATGTCTTGGGAGAAGTTCCAAGAACTATTCAACGACAAGTACTTTCCCGAAAGTATTCATCACATAAAAGAGGTAGAGTTTATCAAGTTGGAGCAGAATAATATGACCGTGTCGCAGTACGAAGCCAAGTTTGCCGAGTTATCTCGGTTTGCGTCCCACTTGGTGGATAATGAAGACAGAAAGACGCGGATGTTTTTAAGAGGTTTAAAGCCGGAGATAAGTTAACATCTTATTTCTCATAAACTGTGTTTGTATTCAGATGTTGTAAATAGGGCTCAGTTAGTAGAGCACGATAACGAGTCAACGCAACTAAAAGAGAGCAGCTGACAAAATGATAATACCAGTGAGAGCAGTCATCAAAGCGGTGACAACAAGCATGGAGGGAATCAACAGGCCAGAAGTGGTAACCACTTCGGTGGTAATCAGGGCCAAAACAATAAGAATGGACATTTCAAGAAGAGAAGATTCAACAATGATGGAAAAGGCGTCAAGACCAAAGACCCGTTGTTAAGGAAGGAGAACGACCACCTATCATATGCTTCAAATGTGGAGGGGAGGGACATATCAGTCCAAACCGTGCGATGCCGTCCAAAGCATGTTATAATTATAGAAGAGAAGGTCACCTAGCCTGATTTTGTCATTCACCGAAGACAAGTTCGGCTAGGATGGAGGCACTAAAGGTCGTCCCAAAAAAGTCAAAGCCGGTAGTGCAAGGGAGAACGTTTGTTTTGACCTCCCAGAAAGCAAGGAACCCGAATGAGGTCATCACGGGTAAGCTTATCATAAACTCTAGCGAAGTCTATACTTTATTTGATACTGGTTCTACCCATTCTTTTATTTCTCCTACTTGCGCTCAACGATTAAATTTGACTCCGGAGAAATTAGACTTTGACTTATCTGTGGAAACTCCGTTGGGAGAAACATTCATTACATCCACTGTTTATAAGTCTTGTTTGGTTCAAATCGGTACCCTCACATTACCTGTCGATCTTATTTCATTGAAAATACTTGCATTTGATGTGATTTTAGGGATTGATCGGTTAACTACTCATCATGCTAAAATTGATTATTTTCGTAAGGTTATTAGCTTTCATATTCCTAATCAACCTATTATGCGAATTCAAGCGACCAAACCATTAAAATCAATCACGGTCATCTCAAGCCATAAAGCTATTCGTTTATTGAAAAACGGATGTCAAGCTTTCTTAGCTCATGTCACGGATCTAACCAAAAATACGTCAGTTTTGAATGACATTTCTGTTGTTAATAACTTCCCTGACGTATTCCCTGAAGAAATTCCTGGCCTACCCCCAGAGCGTGAAAGTGAATTTTGTATCGACCTTGAACCCGGTACAAAACCCATTTCCAAAGCCCCATATCGAATGGCTCCTATTGAACTTCAGGAGTTAAAGACCCAATCGCAAGAATTGTTAGACATTGGTTTTATTCGTCCTAGTACGTCTCCTTGGGGTACTCCTGTTGTATTCGTGAAGAATAAAGATGGGAGTATGCGACTTTGTATTGATTATCGGGAGTTAAATCATGTCACCATCAAAAATAGGTACCCATTGCCACGTATTGATGACCTGTTTGACTAGTTGCAAGGAGCCAAATTCTTTTCAAGGATTGATCTTCGTTCCGGATATCACTAATTGAAGATTAGAACTGATGACATTCCAAAGACGGCTTTCAGAACTCGGTATGGGCATTATGAATTCCTAGTCATGTCCTTTGGATTGACTAATGCTCCTGCTGCCTTCATGGATATGATGAACCGAGTATTCAAGGAATATTTGGATCACTTTGTGGTCGTCTTTATTGATGACATCCTTATTTATTCCCAAAGCCGTGAAGATCATGAGCAACACTTGAGGCTGACACTCCAAAAGCTTTGTGAATACAAGCTTTATGCCAAGTTAAAGAAATGTGAGTTCTGGCTTGAGGAAGTAGCATTCCTTGGGCACGTAGTATCAAGTCATGGAATATCTATTGACCCGACAAAGATTGAAGCTATTCAAAGCTGGGAGCAATCTAAATTAGTGACCGAAGTACGTAGCTTTCTCGGCTTAGCTGGTTATTATCAGAGATTCGTGGAAGGATTTTCTCGAATAGCTACTCCATTAACTCAGCTGACTCGGAAAGATACAAAGTTTGGTTGGAGCGAAGAATGTGAGAAGAGTTTTCAAGAACTCGAGAGGAGACTCATTTCAAAGACTGTTACGACAATACCATCGGCGCTCGGAGGGATTTGTCATCTACAGTGATGCTTTGGGCAAAGGGTTGGGATGTGTTCTCATGCAATATGGGAAAGTCATAGCCTATGCCTCAAGACAACTCAAAGAATATGAGAAGAATTATCCTACTCATGATCTAGAGTTAGCAGCTTTTGTCTTCGAACTTAAAATTTGGAGGCATTACTTGTATGGGGAGAAGGTGGAGATCTTCACGGATCATAAAAGCCTCAAATATTTCTTCACTCAAACGGAACTCAATATACGACAACGACGTTGGCTTGAACTATTCAAAGATTATGATCATACCATCCAATACCATCCTGGAAAAGCGAACGTGGTAGCTGACGCATTGAGTAGAAGATAATATGCAAGTACGAGTACAATATTGTCAACACAAAGGCCCATTTTATGTGACTTGCAAAGGATGGAGATAGAGTTAAAGACTCCAGGGACCCATGTGATGATGGCAAATATACGAGTAGAACCGACTTTAATTGATAAAGTTAAAGCTGCTCAAGCTACAGACCTGGAGCTGATGCGTATGAGGAAGAAAGTGCAAGAAAGTGCTATGTCGGAAGCAAGAATCGATGAAGAAGGAATAATTCGAGTCATGTCCAGACTTTGTGTTCGTAATGACCCTGATTTAAAGTATAAAATCATGATGGAGGCACACAACACATCGTTTGCAATCCATCTTGGGAGTACCAAATTGTATCATGATATTCGTCATACATTTTGGTGGAGCAATATGAAGAGAGAGATAGCGCTGTTTATCTCAAGGTTTCTCAAGGTATAGATTCGATTTGGATCATTGTTGATAGATTGACCAACTCTGCTCATTTCTTACCGATACGAGAAACTTATACACTTGAACGTCTTGCTCATATGTACATAAACGAAATTGTAAGACTGCATGGAATACGAGTATCCATAGTTTCTGATCGAGACCCAAGATTCACTTCACGATTTTGGGTTAGTTTGCAGAAAGCTATGGGCACAGATTTACAATTTAGCTCGGCATATCTTCCTCAGACGGACGGGCAGTCGGAGAGGACTATTCAAACTCTTGAATATTTATTAAGACTCTGTGTCCTTGACTTCAAGGGAAGTTGGGATAGGATCTTACCATTGGTGGAGTTTTCCTATAACAACAGTTATCAAGCAAGTATTGGCATGGCTCAATTTGAGGCGTTGTATGAAAGAAAGTGTCGTTCTCCAATATGTTGGGATGAGGTGGGTGAAGAACGTTGTTGGGACCGGAGTTGGAACGTATGACTATGGAAAAGATTCAAACGATCTGACAACGTATAAAAACCTCACAAGATCGACAAAAGAGTTATGCTGATCTTCATCGAAAGAATGTGGAATTCGATATAGGAGATCATGCGTGACACCCCCAAATCCCAGTACTTCATTACCTCAAGATTTGGTGTTCACGTAATCAAAACATTCATTTAAAACTACCCAATTATAAATAAAATTGAATAATAAACCTGCCCATACAGGAATTACATAAAATAATATCTCCCAGGTTATCTAACCTTTACAAACAATCATTCATGCGGAAAATTTAAATAAACTTCATTACAATCTTTAAACCAAAGTCTGATAATAAAACTATCAAAACTATTACAAGTCTTCAGTACTTGTTCATCTTTCCCTTTCCTTTCTTTGGTGCTAGGTACGTCACCCTTTCCATCTTTAGTTGTAAGGATTTTACGAAAAAAGAGTGAGCAAACAAGGCTCACTTGAAATAACAATGAATAACTTTTACATTCTCGCCCATTCGGGGCTCAATAGAAGCCCGAACAATAGGTTCTATTAACATCTTAAACATTCCTTGCCCATTCAGGGGCTCAATAGAACTAAATAATAAGTCCTATTAACATCTTAACATCCCTTTCCCATTCAGGGGCTCAATAGAACTGAACAATGAGTTCTATTAACATTTTAAACATTCACCGAGGGTCTAATGACCACGAACCTTGTCCCAGATTGTAAGTAATCTTTCAACTTAAACTTTTTACACCATACTGGCCATAATGACTTTAAGGTACTTAGGGGGATCAACCCTCCGTACATGTATTGTATACAAACATTTCAGCGCAAAGTATAAAACTAAGCGTAACCCCTATAAATAGGGTTGTTCATCTCAGTATTTTGAGTACAAGTCTGCCCCAAAGATAGTTTGGTTTGAATACACTTCAAGGTAATTTGGAGTTCAACGGACATCAACTAAGGATTAGTTGAATAAAAGATAATAACACTATGTTATGGAATAATCATAACTGAATAAACATTTCGTTCTAAGTTCATGCTTTAGGAATAATTCTAATAGCATAATAATTGAATAATCTATCATACCTTGCTTTGAACAATATTAAGCTAAGGTTATATCTTAAAATTTATTATCAAGCATTCACAACAAATAATAACTTGAACAATAACTGATTCAACAGAATAACGATACTTGCATGCTAATATAACAAGTTTCGAGTTAGGAAAAACTTGAATAATCATAATAACTATCTCAACGAAAGTGTGGAGATGGGAAACTTGTATCATCATGAATAACTGGATACAATTAAGTTGCTTAATGGAAATGCTTTACTCAATAAAGTATAGCATATGAAATTTGCATAACGAAACTTTAGGATTAGAAAACTTGTATAAACACAACTAACTCAACTAGAGTATGGAGTTAGAGAACTTGCTTAATATAAAAAGATAGGTTTAGAAACTTGCCTTGCGCGTAGATTAAACCGTTATAATCTAAATCACAATTATCCTATATACATATGTTAACATCACATAATCAGTCAGTAACAACATACTGTTAGGTTTGTAATATTCAAGAACGCAATCAAATTGCATAAATAAGCGGAAACGTGTAAAAATCAGAGTTTTAAAATTTTACAAACCATATACCCGTATCACCCTTTATGCACAATTATTAATTAAACAAAAAGGATAAGAACAAGAATCATACCCTTGAAGATCCGAGCTTCCTCAGGTACAAGTTCACCTCCAATCCTTTTCGCGTTCAACTTGAATCCACCGGGTTTGGTTCCTTCCTTTGATCAACGTTAGCCACCCAAGTGTTTGGCCTCTAGAGGTGATCCACCAAGGAAGAAGAAGGATTCAAGAAGATCGGTGGTTGGCTAAACCCTAGTTTTTCTATCTCTATAGAAAAGGAGCGTACCCTCCAACCATTGAAATTATAACGTATATATGATATCTGATATAAGACTCCTCTTATATAGATATCAAGTAACCCTATTAAAATAAGGTATTATTTAATTGAACCCTTTTAATTAAAGGGGCTCCCTAATCTTATTAGGGATAATTAATTAAACTCCTTTAACTAATTTTCCTTCCTAATCCAATTAGGAATATATGAGAGTACTTATATTAAATTAATTCCTAAACTCTTTTAGAAATTAAAATAATAATAATAATTGTAATAATATTAATAAGACTCCTCTTATTAATTTATATTTAATATTTCTAAAATATTAAATAATAAATATTAAGCTATTTAATTTATTCTATCACCATAGATTAAATTAAATATACATAACATATTATTACGATTATGCCATTAACTTCTTAAATAATTATTCTTCCTTTTATGGTGTGACCCTTTAGGTTCTCCATATTAAACCGGTTGTGAATAAATCAATTAGAACAATTCAAATCTTATTTAAATAAATAAATTAAACAATTAATTTATTTAAATAAATAATATTTATTCTACAATAGGGATAAGCCTCCCTAGCGATCAACGACTTTCCAGATAATATAGATTTCAACATTAATCATAAAAGAACCTTTGAGTAAATATTTACCGTACAATTCAATCCTTCCACCATACAATGTCCCAATTAAATATAAGACATGGAATTTCTGTCAAGTCTTATTTTATTTAATTATATGTATTTCGACTCTTAAATGCACAACACCAAATAATGCAAATTAGAAACTCCTTTCTAATTTCATTCTGCCTTGGCCAAGGACTATCAGGTTGTCATTTATCGAATCACATAGGACATTTCTCTTCTTTTAATAGAAGTGGTAGATTCTTTATTGATCATACATTATCTCCATGTACAACTTATTATACCCAAGCATACCCTTTGATATACCCTAAGGGTCTTAAGGAATAAGTCAAAGTATAACTCATCATACACAAGATACTATGATGATCTCAAGTCCAAGGATCACTTGTACTACTATCACTACAGGAATTCCTATTGACAGGCAAGTAAAACTCCATTAGGTATTCCTTAGCGAGCCATGTTCAGTGAACTTATTCTCTAATAAGCACCTACATACTTGCTTTAGTGTCTCCACACAAATGATCATGAGATCAATCATCCTCATCCAATGAGCAAAACAACGATGTACCCAATCTATCCGGATTTACTAATCCCCAATTTAGTAATCCAACGATTGGGAACTAATTTAGTTTTAAGCTTTCTAAGAATTTAGATCTCATTAGAATGATCATCATCATTATTCTAAAAGCATTGCTTAAAACTATGGGTTTATCACATATTATAAAAAACAAAGATCATGTAGATAATTAAAAGCCTTTAATAAATTAATACTTTTTATTAATAAATGAATAAGATTGTTACAAAGTATATGCTTTATCATCAAACATGATTGGCTTGTGTGCATACTACTTTCACATACTATATCTCTACATTACGTATGTTTTGATTATAAATTGTATAATCAAATTCTATCCATTAAAACTAATAACAATATTTGTTAATTAGTAATTATATGTTCACTCATAGTATTAATATACTATAATACTAGAAATACATACTCAATATTTATCATATAGCATTTCATTAAAATATCAGACTTTTGTGCAAGACAAAAAGTCATTTCGAAACATTCGCTAAGTGGCGTCATGGCCACAGCTTTTAATCAGAAGTGCACATGGCTTACTTTGACATGGCGCTCCCAAGACGAGACCTATATAGGGACTCGGTCACTTGGTAGTAGTCCCGCTTCCTGCCACGACTTGGATCTTTCATGTGTGAAAGTCTAGTCAAGGTTGATTTTGACGCTAAAGCGTGAAACTCATAATCGAGCGTGAATTTTGACGCTGGGGCGCCGAAACTCACAGAACCAAAACGAAGAACAGAGCCAAAGCTACTGTCTTAATTTTTAACACAATTAACACCAATTAACATGTATAATTTCACGTAATTCACACATAAACATTATGAAGCATATACATACACATTTTACACAACTAACCAACAATATCAGAAACTTAAATCCTTGAAAACACTATTTTTCTTTGAAACCAAAATTTTAAAACTCCATTGTTGATATCTAAAGCATACAAATTGAACGTAATTTCCACTATTATCAACCAAATTGATTCCTTTGAAATACAAGTATACCAACATATAACAATTTAACATGTATAGTTCAATTCTTGATTAGCATACATAAATTTTGATATTTCTACAAAACATATATATTCAGTATATATATAGTTTTCTTGAACAAACCAATTTCTTTCTTTAGCCTATAATTAGCATACAATCATATATATATATATATATATATATATATATATATATATATATATACATATATATATTTATATATACACAGATACACATGCTAGTGATAACAATTGCAACTATACATATACATGCTTCTCTAACCAATTATATAAACATAGTTTTACAGAGAGTTTTGTAAAACTCTTATACACATTCATATACAAGAAAACAGAGACTACCAAGTTCATAGAAAAATGGCTTAAAACATATCTACGTACATACGTTAAGGTTTTAGGAACCTACCTTTTTGTTGCTTTAGAAAACTTGTAAATCACTGAAGAAGATCTTGACAATCTCAGAGCTTTCCTCTCTCTGTCTCTCTCTCAACTATCTCAGACAACTTCAAATTTTGATTAGGCTTAAGCCAAAATAGCATATACGTAATATTAACTAAAAACCAACGCTTACTTTTAAAACTAAAACATTTAAAATTGACGCTCAACTAATGATTGTATTAATTTAGCAGTTACCCAAAATAATATATATTATATATATTTTATTTATTTAACTAAAAATTTAAATTCAAAAGAAATCCAAAAGCCATAAGGCTTTGTTTGGCAAACCATTTAAAATTAAAGGATTAATACTTAAACCTTGTTTGGAAAAACTAAATTAAAATTTACTTTAATTTATTTAATAACTCTTTATCACTTAGTTATTTGTCACACTTTATTTAATAACAATTAAATAAATTACTTAATCACATAACTCAATCCACATAACATATTAATTATTTAACAAATAAATAATTAACTAAAACATCTCAATCAAATTGAACAATTACTTATTCAATAATAAACACATCCAATAAATATTTATATAAATCAATAAATATGCTTACTCAATCCTCGATTCATCGGCCCATTTTTAATCCTCGATCGAGTAGGAACTGTGGCCTATAGACTCGCTTTACCGCCAAGTATGTCTCGGGTTCATAACGTTTTTCACATATCCATGTTACGTAAATATGTGGAAGACCCGAGCCACATTATTGAGTTAGAACCGGATGAAATAGCGGAAGATTTGACGTATGAAGAGGTTCCTGTTCAAATCTTGGATAAGAAGGAACATATTCTACGCTCCAAGGTTATACCTCAAGTCAAAGTTTTGTGCAGGAACCACGATGTTGAGGAAATGACTAGGGAGTTAGAATCTGAAATGAAATCAAGGTATCCTTACCTCTTCGATATACCAGGTACGTACCCTAATTTCGAGGGCAAAATTTCATAAGAAGGGGAAGTTGTAAGACCCCAACTTTTATGAATAAAGATGAATTTTCTATAAATATAATTTTTGAATATTATGGAATGAATTTGAAATAATGTTATAGTTGTGGGTAATATTTATAAATTTTGCAAAGTACGCAAGTTGTTATATAATATTCGATTGGTCGGGGAATATTCATTTTAACAGGGAATATTCGTACAACAGCACAATCATTGGTGGACCTCACGACGGAATTATTGTCTGATTGAGAAAACGACAAAAATACTTTATGAAAATAACGGCGGAAGTTTTACTGTTAATCTGTTGAAACACCCGGTGTTAAAAGTACAAGAATGTCTGGCGAGTCGCATAAAGAGTAATACCGGTATTGATTATTGATGCTTACGTGAGAAGTCACTCGGTTTTGTTCAATTATTATTACGAAAGAATTGATGCATAGTATCTCACATTATTTGATTCAATTATTGTCAATATTTTATAATCAATAATTGAGATGAAAAAGTTATTAATATTATTATTTGCAATATTAACGATGTCAGAAGTTTCGCCAAGGAGAGGTTTGGTCACCTAATTGCGCACCAATGGGGAGAAATCCTTATTGAAAGCCCCCCCTCTTTCCGGGAATGACACGGTCGATTAATATTGTGAATTATAATAATGATGATGAGTTTTGTTTTATTAGTATTATTAATGTAATAAAAGCAGAAAAGCTTTTATATAAAGCAGTAATACTTTTATAAAGTTATTTGTTTTATTAGACTAATAGTAAAATCTTTTATATAAAATAGAATACTTTTATAAAGTTATCATTTTATTAGATAATAATTAGAATATATTATATTTTATTATGCATAGTGCCTATATAGTGTTTGCATAGTGCCTGCATAGTGTTTGCATAGTAAAATCTTTTATAAAGTTATTCATTTTATTAGATTATAAATAGAATATATTATATTTTATTGTAAACCAATCTGGACCATCCATTTAAAGTAAATCAATCTGGACCATTCATGAATTAGTTACTATGTTGTCCATTCTTCTATAAATAGAAGCTCATTCATTCATTATTTCTTACGAATTCACTGAAACTCTAGAGAGAGAAACTATAGAGAGAGTTCTTTTTCTATAATCTTGAGAGTATTATTTTAGAGTTTAAGAAAGCTTTGAGCGTAGTGCAAGTTTTCTTTGAGTATATCCTCGCCCTACCAGCCAAAATACTCTTCTTTTACGGTAAGGGATATTATTTGTTGTACTCGTTAGGGGTATTCCTTCTTTCTTATTGGTGAAATTCTTTTGTTATTCAATTCTTTATTATTCTATTAGAATAACCTGAATACGCGGGATACCCTATACTTGGTGAAATTCTTCTGTATTTCGTTGTTTATTATTCTGTTGGAACATCCTGACTATGCGTTTACGCATGACCTGGTTCCGTTGTTTATTATTATGTTGGAACATCCTATCTGTGCATTTACGCATGACCTAGTTCCATTATTTATTATTCTGTTAGAATATCCTGTCAGTGCGTTTACGCATGACCTGGTTCCATTATTTATTATTCTGTTGGAATATCATGTCGGTGTGTTTACGCATGACCTGGTTTCATTATTTATTATTCTGTTGGAATAACCTGTCTGTGCGGTCTATCGCATGCCTGGTGATTTCTTTTGTTATTCCATTCTTTATTATACTCAGTTGGTTAAAGTTTTGACTTCTATACTCCATGAAATTAGTGGAATATCCTTAATATTTGCGCTTCATCCAGTATCTTTTCATGAAAATATTCTTCTGAGCATTCTTGAGTGTTACTCTATAAAGAAGTATCATGTTGACAATTTGGACATTATTAGTCCCTGGATAAATTAATTCTTGAACTTGTTTTATTGAATTCTTATATCATTGTCATCATCCTAATGTTTATATTATGTTGAAAGTCATCTGTGGCCTGTAGTGCATAGATAGACTTGGTATGATTATGACCAGGGATTATTCGGTGTAATCATGACCGTAATGTTACAAATGATGTGGAAAAAGTCCTCATTGACCCGTAGTGCATTGATGGACAGTTGTTTGCATGATCATGACCATTGATGAATACGCGAATATCCTTGGCCCGTAGTGCATGGACAATTTGTGGTCGTCATACTAATGAATATCCTTGGCCGTAGTGCATGGATGATGTGGATTATTTATTAAGTTGAGTCTCATCGATAAAAGTCATGAAAAACCTTTTAAATCATAGAATATAGTAGATTGTATTCTCTACTTAACTCTTCTAATGGATTGCTTGTTCCGCTGCAGTTAAACTTGATGTTTGTTATATTTTATCAGTTTAACATTGTTGAAGGCTAATGATAATTTATTCTGCATTATCTTAGTCATAATATTTCTTACTGGGCTAGTTGAGCTCACTCTTTTACTTTCATTGTTCTCTTCAGGAAATGAGAACGTAGCAGGGACTAGTCGGGGAACAGAGTGATGGTCCAGATAATTGCATTAGTAGTCCTCACTATTCTATGAAATAGTGTGATAATAAATGTAATGAGGATCCCATTGAGTTTGTGTATTGTCTAAATGACAATATTTGTATTAAAACTCACAGCGTATGTTTAGTCGTATTTTACACGACTGTTGTATAATTAAGTTGTATTTGAATTTTGTACCATGTATTTGGCGACTCAAAATAGGTGATGTATACCAATTTTGGGGGCGTCACAGCATACATGGTGAAATTCTTCTACTATTCCATTCTTTATCATTCTGTTGGAACATCCTGTCTGTGATGTACGCATAACCTGGTTCCATTATTTATCAACTCATTGGAACATCCCATGCTGTGATGTATACGATAAATCGCGTGACAACCCGGAAATCCGGATTGTCCAGAAATTAAGATTTAAAAAATTAGTTATCAATAAAATAAATTTTTATTAATATTATTTTGTGCTATATGTTTATTAATCATTCTATAACCTATAATGATTATTAATCAGGAGGATTCTGGCTACAAGCTAGATTGAACGAGTAAGAATTTTCAAAACGAAAATAAAATTTTTATGGGAACAAAATATTTTTGGGGAAAAAGACGAAATAGGCACTATTCACTCGACGAAACCTAAGGGTTAGGGTTTGAATAACCTAAGCCTTTTCGAGAGTTCGGTATGTCGAAATGACATTCCGTCGAAAGATTTGACGATAATATATCGTTAAAAGTTAAGTAAGCCGATAAAAGTTTTTCTCGAAAAACGTGCAGAAATCGGACAAAATAAAAACGACGAAAAGTACTCCTCTGTTTTTTTCACTCGTTTAGCTACGTTAGGGGAAAACGTGAAGGAAAATGCTTAACGTGGAAAAGTTTTTTTCAGTTTTTCGGACATCCGAAGATTACGTAAAAGTTAATCGGTAAAGAAAAGACGAAATATCCAAAAATATTTGGATTCTGAGAATCGTAGTTTTCGAACTGTCGAACATATTCCGAATTACGAAAGCAGGAAGCTTCCAAGGGAAGCTGGGTAAAGGAGGTGGGGCGGCCACTTGGCCACCAAGTAGACTTGGTGGCTAAGTTATGAATAGTAAGGAGGTTAGGAGGGGAAATAACTAAAATGCCCCTAACCTTGGTTTTCTATAAATAGAAAGCTTAAGTTCATTATATTGAGATTTTGAAAATCCTACTCTTTGAGAGAGAAAGAGAGAGGGTTCGGATGGAAGAAGAAAGGAAGAGGAATGAGGAAAAGTTAGCTCGATTCCACGCTTTGTCCGACGAAAGGAGATTAAAGAAGAACGGTAATCCGAACACTAGTTTCTTCTAAATTTTCTTTAAGTTTTTATGTTCAAAAACATAACCTAATGAGGATAAGAAGTAGATTAAGTTATAAAAGATTTCATATGGTTGAAATTGCAAGAAAATGAAGAAATAAGAATTTGAAATTTATTTTATAAATTTCTTAAGGAAGTATAAGATTCGTAAGGATTTTGAGCAATCCGAATGAATCTTATGATTGAGTAGGCTAAATAAGTAAGGAATGGTGTTCTATAAAATCAAATTCCAAGAAAAAGTGAAATCGTAATCCAAAATATCGATTAAAAATGAAGAACATGAAGAACACACGAATAACACGAAGAACACGAAGAACGTTGTTGATGGACAAATTTAAAACCATCGTAGTATAAATGTTGTTGATGGACAAGTTTAAAATCATCGCGTATAAGTTAGATGCTTATTGCTTGGTTAGGAACGTTAGAAACTTTCATGAAGAACGGATTAAAACGGAGCTATAACGAAGTTATGGCGAAAAGTTCGTAAAAGACGGGCGAGAATTTGAAAGTTAGTAAATGAACCCGAATGGGTAGGGTTTCATAAGAATGTAAGAGAACGTATAAAACATGAGTCGTAGACTCAATAACAAACGAATTCCGAGTTCGGATGACCTAATTACGGACGAACGAACGAAGAACGTTAAAAACATTAAAATGAACGAAGAGCAAAGATTAAGCCAATTGAATGGCATGTTACCGGATTCAGAATGAATTTCTGTCTATGGGTAATCGAAGTACGTAATATAAGGAAGAAAATGGATTTAGAACGACCTCTTTCCGTGTTATAACGAAGAAGTTATGAGATCGGAAAGTAAGCATCTCAAAATGAAGTTAACACTTAGAAAAATTTTTGGGAAGAAGGACTTGCACCATGGCGCGCAAGTCATGCTCGGTAAGCAAAGTATATGACAGCGGCTGCACGAGGAGCCCCGAGATCGTGAACTTCATGCTGCTGGCACGAGAGATAGAAAGGTGAGTGGTAGTAGCAGCCACAATGAAAGGAAAAAGCCAGAGAAGAGCTTTTAGCGCGCTTTCACCTCGGGAAGTGTAAGGAAAGATAAAGAACATAATGTTCAACTAATGTAACACTTAATCAAGTGTTTTAAATCTTTAATGAAGGTTGAACGAAAAGATTAAATGAGATTAAAAGAATGTAATTGCGGGTCAATGATCTGTATGGCTTCGACATTAAGAAAGAATAATGAACATGGGGTTCAAGGGATGGATAACGATCGAAAGCGATTAAAACCTTGAATAAAGGTTGAATGAGAGATTAAGAGACGAGCAACGTGAACATTGAATACGTAAATGATCCTTGTGAATCGTATTCGGGTTCAACGAACGTTCTAAGTATACCCTGGTTGTATGACATAGACGTTGACGAAGGTAGTAAGTAAGATATGAATGGTATCAAGAAAGCTGTATCAAACGGTAATAAGATTAATGAAAGTCGAATGTGATTCGGATAAGAATGATATGTTAATTGCTTGCCAGAAAGCCGTAAAGAATAAGAAATTGACTTAACGAACATTATAGTTTAATAGTTCGTATAAGGTAAGAGAAATATAGGTTGTGGTATGATCGTAACCTTTGATGGTTGACATATGGGAGCTGGGATAAACAATTCCTTCAGAGAGCGAAGGTATATAGGAAACTGGCAACCAATCTAACTCACTCTGATGGCAGTGTAGATGAGACGGGAACTTGTTTGTTAGTTGTTTGTGGGAAACCACTCATAGTACCATATGGACTACTAGCAGAGAAGCGATGTGTGCTGAGTCCTAGAGAAGTATACGAAGAAGATAAAAATGTGAATCATCAAAGATGATGAACATTTTGAGTAAGACATCTCCGTATGTCATGAAACCATAAACCGCTAATGAAAGTTTGTCGCGTAATATTATATTGCAAGAACGCGAACCTTAAGAAGTAAAGTTAAGTAAACCAATGCATAAGTCAAATATATAATTGACTAATTGGTGTATGTGTTATTTTTCTTATGTGCTACATAAGAATGGGAATGAGCAGTTAAGCGTAAGCTGTAGCTGTGCGAAAGGCAAGTTTCCTAACTTCATTCATATTGCAAATGAATGCTAGTTTCTTAAACTTCTCAGATGTTAAACTTGAGAAGTTCTGTCTATGTGCGAATGTGCGATATTTGTACATGGTGGTAGAATATATGAGGCCTTGTGCCACAATGTGAACACTTTGGTGTTTTTATGAGATGAATTATTCTATGTTTGAACTGTTCAATAAAAGAATGTTCTGTTTATACATGAACCGTTATTGTTAAGTCTGTGCTATTGATTCTAGCCGCATGTAATGTGTATGAAAAGAGTAGAGAATGAAAGTATTTCAAAGTGCATGTGAATAATGTTTTAAAATGATAGGAATCGAGATTATTCCTATTATTAAAGCTGCGTCATAACCTTTGTTCGGTTATTGAAGTCTTAAAAGAATGTTTGAATTCTTGAAGATATTTGTTCAACTGCTATGACTTGCTGGGCAATTGAATGCTCACACTTGTTTTAAATGAAAAACATTTTCAGCGAACAATGTTAGAAGAACTTAAGGATCCCTTATAGATCAAGTTGACGGTATCTAGATGAAGTGTCATTGAAAATGTAAATGAGCGAGAAGATCAAGTGAAGACTTGTAATGTAGAAAGATAAGAATTAAACTATAGAATAGTTTAATGAACGATTATGTATCCTTGGTGGCGGATAAAAGTCACTTGTGCAAGATGTAAAGAATAATGTAATTATCATTATTTGTAATGAGAAAAGCTATACGGTTTTTAGAACCTGGGATTTGAGAGTGTATGTTGTTATATTTCAGTATATAATGATGTATGCAGAATGAATGATGTACTCGTGAGTACAGAATCCGGGTGTGAAGATAGACCGGATTTCGGGGCGTTACAAGTTGGTATCAGAGCCGATAGGTTATAAATCTTAGGTATGAGTACCTAAGACTATAATCGTAAAGAGAAGGATAAGAAGATCACCACGTGATCATAGTAAATCGTAGTAACAGATGATCTGTTAAAACGATGAACGATTTATAGCTAATGCTATGAATGAATGGTACTACGAAGTAGTACGGGAAGAAGAACTCAGATTGATTTGTAAAGGATAGGATACGAATTAAAGAAAAATCATATTAAGTAAAGAGAAAGTTAGAAGTTGTAAGACTTCAATTGAGGACTCATGTGATAGCTGAGTGGTATGAACCTTTGTATGGGCAGAGGTTTGTGCTTGGTGTAACAACCACTCGGTTTATTACGGTGATAATCATTGGAATTGGTCGTGCTACCAAGATGTATATGACGAGAAGGTGAATCTTTTCTCATGTATATACTTGGTAAGTAGAGAACGATAAGATTAGGTGCGAGTTCTTGAAACTCATACTTATGAAAAGTTTGTTACTCATAGTTATATGTTATGTTTCTGAGCCCTAAGCATATGGATAGTCCTTGATTTGTTCTTGGATTACATATTGCGAAGATAAGTTCTTAAACACATATGGTTGTGGAAAGTTCCTAAACACATCAAGTGTGGTAAGTTGATGAACAATACTAAGGTATAGTAATATTTAGACTGAAAGTAAGTATTTTCAATAGACCTAGCATTGAAGGTGCTAGAGAAGATTAAGTATTATCACAGTAAGACAATGAAGGAAAATAGAGAATAGGATATTCCAACTCATCTAGTTATGCTAGATTTCGAAATTTCTTGAAGTCGTGCTAATGTGCGCATTCTTGAAAATGAAAGAGTTGGTTCAACTTTTGGAACCAATGAATTTTAAAAGAACTATTCTTTGTATGTCTATGCTAATTGTTTCAGCTAGACAGAAATTGATTTGAAATATCAAAATAAATTTTTATATCATCAGTGCATTTGATGCAAAGATGGTAAAAGGATGGAGTTATTAATGCAATTAAACCTGGTGTTGGATTTGATCTTAGGATCAACAACCTGCTATGGTATGATGCATAACGATGAAGTCATAAACTGATGAAGTCCTCAATGTACTGTGAAAAGTACGATATCATGACGTCATAAAACGTTTGATGTATTGCAAAAGAATTTAAAGAAGTAGTCGATGTCAATTGAGTTGACTAGACGAATGTTTCAAGTTGATATCCAATTTATTGGTATGGTCTAAGCTATTTGATTTGGCTAGACGAATGGTATGTCATGATTAAAAGAAAATCGAGCTTTCTTTAAAAAGTTATGCTAAACCAAATTATTTTGGTGCGGAATCTAATGAGTAAGTCTGAGGTGAACATACTCTGAAATGGGGTTATACGATGGGTTGATCACCTACGTATGGAAGAGGTAGTTTACCTTCTTTGTGATTATAAACTGACCGTGGAAAGAAAGGTTACGGCGTTATGCTGTTTAACCTAGTAAGAGTTCATGGTAAATTTTACCCCTCAGCAAAAGTATGAAATGTTTTAAAGGATTCTTTATATTCCTCGTTATTCCTTTCACTTCATGATTCTTGATAAGTTATGAAGGGTAGGGAATGTTTGAAAGATAATAACTTCTTTGAAGAGAAGTTTAGAAGAAGAGTAAGTTAAAATTTTGAGGATGAAATTCTGTGAAGAAGGGGTGAATGTGATTACCCGGGTATGGGTATGGTTTGAAGAAATTCCGAAGATGGAATTTTTATAAGGGGGGAAGGATGTGACAACCCGGAAATCCGGATTGTCCAGAAATTAAGATTTAAAGAATTAGTTATTAATAAAATGAATGTTTATTAATATTATTTTATGCTATGTGTTTATTAATCGTTCTATAACCTAGAATGATTATTAATCAGGAGGATTCTAGCTACGAGCTAGATTGAACGAGTAAGAATTTTCAAGACGAAAATAAAATTTTTCCGGGAACAAAATATTTCTGGGGAAAAAGACGAAATAGGCACTATTCACCCGACCGAAACTTAAGGGTTAGGGTTTGAATAACCTAAGCCTTTCCAAGAGTTCGGTATGTCGAAATGACATTCCGTCGAAAGATTTGACGATAATATATCGTGAAAAGTTAAAGTAAGCCGATAAAAATTTTTCTCAAAAAACGTGCAAAAATCGGACGAAATAAAAACGACGAAAAGTACTATTGTGTATTTTTCACTTGTTTAGATACGTTAGGGGAAAACGTGAAGGAAAACGAATAACGTGGAAACGTGTTTTTCAATTTTCAGAGATCCAAAGATTACATAAAAGTTAATCGGTAAAGAAAAGATGAAATATCCAAAAATATTTGGATTCCGAGAATCATAGTTTTTGAACTGTCGGACGAATTCCAAATTACGAAAGCACAAAGCTTCCAAGGGAAGCTAGGTAAAGGAGGTGTGGCGGCCACTTGGCCACCAAGTAAACTTGGTGGCTAAGTTATGAATAGTAAGGAGGTTAATGGGGAAATGACTAAAATGCCCCTAACCTTGGTTTTCTATAAATAGAAAGCTTAAGTTCATTATTTTGAGCTTTTGAAAATCCTACTCTTTGAGAGAGAAAGAGAGAGGGTTCGGATGGAAGAAGAGAGGAAGATGAATGAGGAAAAGCTAGCCCGATTGCACGCTTTGTCCGACGGAAGGAGATTAAAGAAGAACGGTAATCCGAACACTAGTTTCTTCTAAATTTTCTTTAAGTTTTTATGTTCAAAAACATAACTTAATGAGGATAAGACGTAGATTAAGTTATAAAAGATTTCATATGGTTGAAATCGTAAGAAAATGAAGAAATAAGAATTAGAAATTTATTTTATAAATTTCTTAAGGAAGTATAAGATTCGTAAGGATTTTGAGCGATCCGAATGAATCTTATGATTGAGTAGGCTAAATAAGTAAGGAATGGTGTTCTATAACATCAAATTCCAAGAAAAAGTGAAATCGTAATCCAAAATATCGATTAAAAATGAAGAATGAACGAAGAACACACGAAGAACACGAAGAACGTTGTTGATGGACAAATTTAAAACCATCGTAGTATAAATATTGTTGATGGACAAGTTTAAAACCATCGCGTATAAGTTAGATGCTTATTACTTGGTTAGGAACATTAGAAACGTTCATGAAGAACAAATTAAAACGGAGCTATAACGAAGTTATGGCGAAAAGTTCGTAAAAGACGAGTGAGAATTTGAAAGTTAGTAAATGAACCCGAACGAGTAGGTTTTCATAAGAATGTAAGAGAACATATAAAATGTGAGTCGTAGACTCAAGAACGAATGAATTCCGAGTTCGGATGACCGAATTACGGACGAACGAACGAAGAACGTTAAAAACGTTAAAATGAACAAAGAGCAAATATTAAGCCAATTGAATGGTATGTTACTGGATTCAGAATGAATTTTTGTCTGTGGGTAATCGAAGTACATAAGATAAGGAAGAAAATGGCTTTAGAACGACCTCGTTCCGAGTTATAACGAAGAATTTATGAGATCGAAAAGTAAGCATCTCAAAATGAAGTTAACACTTAAAAAAAAATTTGGGAAGAAGGACTCAGCCTTGGCGCAAGTCATGTACGGTAAGGTGAAGTGGCATTACACTGCTAGACCGAGGAGCCCGATATAAAGAAACTCGTCTTTGCTTGGTAGAGAGAGAGAAAGAAAGGTGATTAGTCTTGCATGACGCCCGGTGATGGAAAAAGCCAGAGAAGAGATTTTAAGCGCTTTCGACTCTTGGGGAAGTGTAAGGAAAGATAAAGAACATAATGTTCAACTAATGTAACACTTAATCAAGTGTTTTAAACCTTTAATGAAGGTTGAACAGAAAGATTAAACGAGATTAAAAGAATGTAATTACGGGTCAATGATCTGTATGGCTTCGACATTAAGAAAGAATAATGAACATGGGGTTCATTAGATGGATAACGATCGAAAGCAATTAAAACCTTGATTAAAGGTTGAATGAGAGATTAAGAGACGAGCGATGTGAACGTTGAATACGTAAATGATCCTTATGAATTGTATTCGCGTTGGACGAACGTTCTAAGTTTACGCTGGTTGTATGACATAGACGTAGACGAAGGTAGTAAATAAGATATGAATGGTATCAAGAAAGTCGTATCGAACGGTAATAAGATTAATGAAAGCCGAATGTGATTCGGATAAGAATGAGTCCTGAGGTATGTCAATTGCTTGCCAGAAAGCTATAAGGAATAAGAAATTGACTTAACGAACATTATAGTTTAATAGTTCATATAAGTTAAGAGAAATTTAGGTTGTGGTACGATCGTAACCTTTGATGGTTGACATATGGGAGCTGGGCTAAACAATTCCTTCAGAGAGCGAAGGTATATACGAAACTGGCAACCGATCTAACTCACTACGATGGCAGTGTAGATGAGACGGGAACTTGTTTGTTGGTTGTTTATGGGAAACCACTCAGAGTACCATATGGACTACTAGCAGAGAAGCGATGTGTGCTGAGTCCTAGAGAAGTATACGGAGAAGATAAGAATGTGAATCATCAAAGATGATGAACGTTTTGAGTAAGACATCTCCGTATGTCATGAAACCGTAAACTGGTAATGAAAGTTAGTCCCGTAAAATTATATTGCAAGAACGCGAACCTTAAGAAGTAAAGTTAAGTAAACCAATGCATAAGTTAAATATATAAATGACTAATTGGTGTATGTGTTATTTTTCTTATGCACTATATAGGAATGGGAATGAGCAGTTAAGCGTAAGTTGTAGCTGTGCGTAAGGCACGTTTCCTAACTTCATTCATATTTCAAATGAATGTTAGTTTCTTAAACTTCTTCGATGTTGAACTTGAGAAGTTCTGTCTATGTGCGAATGTGCGATATTTGTACAAGGTGGTAGAATATATGAGGCCTTATGCCACAATGTGAACACTTTGGTGTTTTTATGAGATGAATTATTCTATGTTTGAACTGTTCAATAAAAGAATGTTCTGTTTATACATGAACCGTTATTGTTAAGTCTATGCTATTGATTCTAGCCAGACAGAATGTGTATGAAAGAGAGTAGAGAATGAAAGTATTTCAAAGTGCATGTGAATAATGTTTTAAGATGATAGGAATCGAGATTATTCCTATTATTCAAGCTACGTCATAACCTTTGTTCGGTTATTAAAGTCTTAAAAGAATGTTTGAATTCTTGAAGATGTTTGTTCAACTGCTATGACTTGCTGGGCAATTGAATGCTCACACTTGCTTTAAATGAAAAATATTTTCAGCGAACGATGTTAGAAGAACTTAAGGATCCCGTATAGATCAAGATGACGGTATCCAGATGAAGTGTGATTCAAAATGTGAATGAACGAGATGATCAAGTAAAGACTTGTAATGTAGAAAGATGAGAATTAAACTCTAGAATAGTTTAATGAACGATTATGTATCCTTGGTGGCGGATAAAAGTCACTCGTGCAAGATGTAAAGAATAATGTAATTATCATTATTTGTAATGAGAAAAGCTATACGGTTTTTAGAACCTGGAATTTGAGAGTGTATGTTGTTATATTTCAGTATATAATGATGTATTCAGAATGAATGATGTACGAAATCCGGGTGTTAAGATAGACCGGATTTCGGGGCGTTACATAACCTGGTTCCATTATTTATCATTCTGTTGGAACATCCTATCTGTGCTTTACGCATGACCTAGTTCCATAATTTATTATTCTGTTGGAATATCCTGTCTTTGCGTTTACGCATAACCTGGTTCAATTATTTATTATTCTGTTGGAATAACCTGTCTGTGCGGTCTATCGCATGCTTGGTGAATTCTTTTGTCATTCCATTCGTTATTATACTCAGTTGGTTAAAGCTTTGACTTCTATACTCCATGAAATTAGTGGAATATCCTTGATATTCGCTATTCATCTAGTATCTTTTCATGGAAATATTCTTCTGAGCATTCTTGAATTTTACACCACAAGGCAGTATCATGTTGATAATTTGGACGTTATTGGTTCCTGGATAAATTAATTTTTGAACTTGTTTTATTGAATTCCTATATCATTGTCATCATCCTCATGTTTATATTATGTTGAAAGTCATCAGTGGCCTGTAGTGCATAGATGGACTTGGTATGATTATGACCAGGGATCATTCGGTATAATCATAACCGTAATGTTTACAAATGATGTGGTAAAAGTCCTCATTGGCCCGTAGTGCGTTGATGGACAGTTGTTGGCATGATCATGACCATTGATGAAAATACGAATATCCTTGGCCCGTAGTGCATGGATAATTTGTGGTTGTGATACTAATGAATATCTTTGGCCGTAGTGCAGGGATGATGTGGACTATTTATTAACCTGAGTCTCAGCGATAAAAGTATTAAAAAACCTTTTAAATCATAGAAGATAGTAGATTTTATTTTCTACTTGACTCTTCTAATGGATTGCTTGTTCCGCTGTAGTTAAACTTGATGTTTGTTATATTGTATCAGTTTAACACTATTGAAGGCTAACGATAATTTATTCTGCATTATCTTAGTCATAATATTTCTTACTGGGCTAGTTGAGCTCACCCATTTACTTTCATTGTTCTCTTCAGGAAATGAGAGCGTAGCAAGGACTAGTCGGGGTACAGAGTGACGGTCCAGATGATAGCATTAGTAGTCATCACTATTCTATGAAATAGTGTGATAATAAATGTATTGAGGACTTATTTTGAGTTTGAATACTGTCTAGAAAATAATATTTGTATTAAAACTCACAGCTTATGTTGTATATTTAAGATTATATTTGTATTATGTACCATGTATTTGGTGACTCAGAATAGGTGATGTATACCTATTTTGGGGGCGTCACAATATATATATATATATATATATATATATATATATATATATATATATGGAAAAGGGAACAACCTTTAAATTCAAAACATTCGTGAGTCTTTCGGTTGTTCGTCCGTGAGAAGGAAGAAAAAAAATAATATTGTTCACCCGTGATTTTTTTTCAAATAGTATCCTTCCATTCTCCTATAAAGAGGATGCTTAGTTAGATTTGAAAATCACACAAGAATCAAGGAATTCTTCTTCTATAATCTTTAGCGTATTTCTTTAGAGTTTTAGAAAGCTTTGAGCGTAGAAAACAGTGAAAGTTTTCTTCAAGAATATTCCCGCTATACTAGTTGGAATACTCTTGTTTTCAAGGTAAGGGATGTTATTGTTGTTGAATATTTGCTTGAAATAATATTTTCTTCCATACTCTGTAGTATGTAAGTAATATTATTTCGTTTCAGATTTCGAATTCTATACTCATTTAGTTAAAGTTTTGGCTTCTATAAATCCATGAAATTAGTAGAATATCCTTGATATTTGCGCTTCATCCAGTATCTTTTCATGGAAATATTATTTTAAGCATTCTTGATATGTTTTAACTTTTTCATGCCGGGGTACTATTCACGGGGTTACTATTCCCGAAGTTTCTATTCACGAGTACTATTCACTCAGTTACTATTCATCCGAGGTACTATTCATGACAAAAATTGATTTGTTTTCGGTCCAAGTTATTTTTGGTACAATATTATTCTTGAATTTTACTCCACAAAGCAGTATCATGTTGAAAATTTGGACGTTATTGATTTTTGGATAAATTAAATTATAAATCTTTAAAAATTTATCCTTGAACTTGTTTTATTGAATTCTTATATAATTGTCATCATCCTCAGGTTTATATTATGTTGAAAGTCATCTATGGCCTGTAGTGCATAGATGGACTTGGTATGATTATGACTAGGATTATTCGGTATAATCATGATCGTAATGTTATAAATGATGTGGTAAAAGTCCTCATTGGCCCGTAGTGCATTGATGGGACAGTTGTTGGCATGATCATGACCATTGATGAATACACGAATATCCTTGGCCTGTAGTGCATGGATAATTTGTGGTCGTGATACTAAAGAATATCCTGGCAGAAAAGTGCGAGGGGTGATTCGATGATTTGGATTATTTATTGTTTGAGTCTCAATGATAAAAGTGTTGAAAAACCTTTTTAAATCATAGAAGATAGTAGATTTTATAGTCTACTTGACTCTTCTAATTGATTGTTTGTTTCGCTGTAGTTAAACTTGATGTTTATTATATTTTATCAGTTTAACACTGTTGAAGGCTAAAGATAATTTATTCTGCATTATCTTAGTCATAATATTTCTTACTGGGCTAGTTGAGCTAACCCTTTTGCTTTCATTGTTCTCTTCAGGAAATGAGAACGTAGCCGGGATTAGTCGAGGAACGGAGTGAAGGTCCAGATGATAGCATTAGTAGTCCTCACTATTCTATGAAATAGTGTGATAATAAATGTATTGATGACTCCATTTGAGTTTGAATACTGTCTAGAAGACAATATTAGTATTAAAACTCTCAGTTTATATTTTGTCGTATTTTTACATAACAGTTGTAATATTAAGTTGTATTTGAATTTTGTACTATGTATATGGCGACTCGAGATGGGCGATGTATACCTATTTTAGGGGCGTCACATGCTTAGAGTGAAGTTGTAAGCCTAATTCTCCAATATTTGTTTGAAAAATCAGTTTTAGGGTTTGTTGGTATTTATTTGATTTTTAATAGTTTTAATATTATCACTATAAACTGGAAATTGATTAGTTTAATAAAATTAGGATTAATAGAAGATTGGTAATTGTGAGGTTAACTTCTTGCTAAGTCTCTGAACGAACGATACTCTACTTACTATTATATTACTTGTTGACCACGTATACTTGCGTGTTGTGCGTATCTAGATTTTACCCAACAAGTTTTTGGCGCCGTTGTCGGGGACTCTAGTATAGATTTTATTATTTTGCAATATCAGTTTAATTAGTCCAGTTTTACTTCAACACTTTTTGTTTTTGTTTTGTTCTTCTTATTTCAGGTTTTTGAAGTTGGTTTATGCAAACTCGATCCAAAAATCCAGACTTGCTTCCTTTTGAGGACGACATTGAGAGAAGGTTTCAGAGGTTAAATAAGTGGATCAAGGAGACAAGGGACGACTTAGAAAACTCTGATAAGGAAGAAGCAATGGCTGCCGAAGACCAGAAGGCGTTGAAGGATTTTGCAACACCTAAGGTGACTGAGCTGCAGTCGAGTATCACCAGGCCTGCAATAGCTATGAATACTTTCCAAATCAAGCCTGGGACAATTCATATGATGCCGAATTCAGTTTAGTTTGGGGGAATGGCAAATGAAGATCCTAACGAGCATTTAATCAGTTTTCTGGAAATCTGCGACACTTTCAAGTACAATGGGGTGTCAGATGAGGCAGTTAGACTTCGCTTGTGACGCCCCCAAAATTAGGTATACATCACCCATCTTGGGTTGATAGATACATGATACAAAATTCAAATACAACTTACTAATACATCTGTCATGTACAATACGACAAAACATAACTGTGAGTTTGAATACAATTATTGTCTACTAGAGATTATACAAACTCAAAAGGAGTCCTCATTACAATTATTAACACACTGTTTCATAGAATAGTGAGGACTACTAATTCTATCCTCTGGACCGTCACTCTGTTCCCCGACTAGTCCCTGCTATGTTCTCATTTCCTGAAGAGAATAGTGAAAGAAAGGGTGAGCTCAACTAGCCCAGTAAGAAATATTTAACTGCAGTGGAATAAATTATCAACATCAAGTTTAACTGCAGCGGAACAAACAATCAATTAGAAGAGTCAAGTAGAGTATAAAATCTACTATCTTTTATGTTTTAAAAGGTTTTTCATGACTTTTATCGCTGGGACTCAGCTTAATAAATAATCCAAATCATCGAATCACCCCTGCACTACGGCCAAGGATATTCTTTAGTATCACGACCACAAATTATCCATGCACTATAGCCAAGGACATTTCGTATTCATTAATGGTCATGATCAAAGCCAACAATCGGTCCATCAATGCACTACGGCCAATGATAACTTTTACCACATCATTTGTAACATTACTACCATGATTACACCGAATAATCCTCATCATAATCATACGTAAGTCCATCTATGCACTACAGCCATGACATTTTCAACATAATATAAACATGAGGATGATGACAATGATATAAGAATTCAATAAAACAAGTTCAAGAATTAATTTATCCAGGAACTAATAATGTCCAAATCGTCAACATGATACTGCTTTGTAGAGTAAAATTCAAGAATGATCAGAAGAATATTTCCATGAAAAGATACTAGATGAAGCGCAAATATCAAGGATATTCTACTAATTTCATGGAGTATAGAAGTCAAAACATTAACCAACCGAGTATAATAAAAATGGAATAACAAAAGAAATCACCATGCATGCGGTACTTCAGATGAGAAAAGTTATTCCAAGTAATAATAATAACGGAACAAAGTCGTGCAAAATTTGCACCAATGCAGGATGTTCCAACAGAATAATAAAGACGGAACCAGTCCGATGTAAAACACATGCATGTGATGTTCCAATGTAATAATAATAAAGAGCGGAACTAGGTTAGGTGTAAAACACATGCATGTGATGTTCCAGAATAATAATAATAAAGAGCGGAACCAGTAAGGTGTAAAACACATGCATATGATGTTCCAACAGTAATAATAATAAAAGGCGGAACCAGTTAAGGTATAAAACACAGTGACAGGATGTTCCAATGTAATAATAGAAGAATGTCATCAAGTATAGGGTAAACTGGCGTATACAAAAGTTATTCCAATGTAATAATAAGCAATGGAATAACAATGATTCTCTTCATGAATAAGAAAGAATAACACCCTTACATTAGTAGATTGAATACCGCAGTAGTGTAGTAATGAATAATACTCTTCTTTCTCTCTTATTCTCTCTATACTTTCTCTCTCTATAGCTTGAATGAATTCGTGAAAATAATGAAGCACTAGACCTCTATTTATAGAAGATTTCTAGCTTAGCACTTGAAATGTGAAAAGGTAAGTGGCTCGATTTAATCGGTGATGTGAAAAGAAAAGTGGTTTCGCGCTCTGTAATGTGAAACACCAAGTGGTTTGGCGCTTTGTAATGTGAAACAACAATTGGTTCAACCTTTTGTAATATGAAACGGCAAGTGGTTTGACGTCTGGTAAAGGTAATTACTATTGACGAAGGGACTCTTAGATGATGACATATGGGCCCCCCAAAAAATAACCAAACTTACCACAAACGTCTCATAATAGACTCTTTATATACACCAAGGATTGAATAAATATTACCACAAATCATTTTATTTTTAATCAACACATATTTAATCTTTCAACAATTATTAATCATTTATAACTTGTCGTCTCAATTATTGATTTAATAATATAACATATTATATAGATTATACTGTGACAATAATTGAATCAATAATATAAGAGATATAATGCAGCAATTACTGTAGCAATAATTGAGTATAGTTGAGTGACTTCTCACGTAAGCATCAATAATCAATACTGTGTGCTACTATGCAACCACGCGTATTACTGTACTTTTACTACCGGGTAGTTCAACAGTTTTAATGGTAACACCTCCACCGTTATTTTCATAAAGTATTTTTGTCATTTTCTCAATCCGACAATAATTCCGTTGTGGGTCCACCAATGATTGTGCCGTCGTACGAATATTCCCCGACAAAAAGAATATTCCCCGACCAAACCAATATTTTATAACAACTTGCTTACTTTGCAAAATTTATAAATATTACCCACAACTATAACATTATATCAAATTTACTCCATAATATTCAAAAATAATATTTATATAAAATTCATCTTTATTTATAAAAGTTGGGGTCTTACATCGCTTGTTCCCGTTCAATCCGCGGGACAAGGCGAAGAGTTGGTGTGACGCCCCCAAAATTAGGTATACGTCACCCATCTTGGGTCGCCACTTACATGGTACATAAATTCAAATACAAACTTAATTATACATCTGTCGTGTAACATACGACAATACATAAACTGAGAGTTCTAATAGGAATATTGTCATTTAGACAATATCCATACTCAAGGAGTCCTCATTACAATTATTATCACACTATTTCACATAATAGTGAGGACTACTAATGCTATCCTCTGGACCATTACTCCGTTCCCCGACTCGTCCCAGCTATGTTCTCATTTCCTGAAGAGAACAGTGAAAGAAAGGGTGAGCTCAACTAGCCCAGTAAGAAATATTATGACTAAGATAATGCAGAATAAATTATCATTAGCCTTCAACAGTGTTAAACTGATAAAATACAATAGACAACCAGTTTAACTGCAGCGGAATATGCAATCCATTAAAAGAGTCAAGTAGAAAATAAAGTCTACTATCTTTTAGGTTTTAAAAGGTTTTCATAAATTTTTATCACTAAGACTCAGTTTAATGAATAAACCACAATATCTATTCATCCATGTACCACGGTCAAGGATTTTCATCAAATTATCAATGGTCATGACTATACCGAATCACCCCTGGTCATAATCATACCAAAAACTATCCATCACTGCATTACAGGCCACTGAGGACTTTTATCACATCATTTATAACAAGCCATGATTATACCGAATGATCCCTGGTCATAATCATACTAAGTTCATCTATGCACGTAAGCCAAAGATGACATATTATAACATGAGGATGATGACAATGACATAATAATTCAATAAAACAAGTTCAAGAATTATTTTATCCAGGAATTAGTAACGTCCAAATTGTCAACAAGATACTGTTTTGTAGAGTAAAATTCAAGAATGATCAGAAAAATATTTCCATGAAAAGATACTGGATGAACCGCAAATATCAAGGATATTCTACTAATTTCATGGAGTATAGAAGTCAAAGTTTTAACCAACTGGTATAATAAAGAATGGAATAACAAAGGAAATCACCATGCATGCGGTACTTCGCATAGACAGGTTATTCCAACAGAATAATAATAACGGAACCAGGTCAGGTGAAATTCACACCGACAGGATGATCCAACATAATAATAAATGTGAATAATAATAAACAATGGAACCAGTAAAATTGTAAAACACACGCATGAGGATATTCCAATGAGAATAATAAATGCGGAATAATAAACAATGGAACCTGTGTCCTGTAAAACACATGCATGTGATATTCCAATGTAATAATAAAGAATGGAATAATGAAGAAGATCACCAAGTATAGGGGATTAAGCGTGTATACAAAGTTATTCCAATGAATAAATAAGAATGGAATAATATAAGGATTTCACCAAGTATAGGGGTACGCGTGATACAAAAGTTATGTATAGGGTATGCCACTTTTACAAAAGTTATTCAATGTAATAATAATGAATGGAATAATGAAGTTCTCTTCATGAATAAGAAAGAATAATACCCCTTACGGGTACAACAAATAATATCCCTTACCGTAAAAAGACAATGGATATCAAAGTAGTGAAATACCGTAATACTCTTCTTCTTTCTCTCTATAGATTTTCTCTCTATAGCTTCTCTATAATTTCTCTCTCTAGAGTTCGGTGAATTCGTAAGAAAATAATGAAGGAATGAGCTTCTATTTATAGGAAAATAGAATGCATAGTAATTAATCCATGAACGATCCGATTGATTTACTTTAATCTGACTCATCCATATTTAAAGAAAAATCTTTTAAATAAAATATCATATATTCTATTTATAAAAAACATTTTACTATGCAAACACTATGCAACACTATGCAAAATACTATGCAACACTATGCATAATAAAATATAATATATTCTATTTATAGAATAACTTTAATAAAGTATTCATTTTATATAAAAAATGTTTACATTTTATTACGTTAATAATATGAATAAAACAAAACGTCATTATCGCTATAATAATTCATATTATTAATCGACAATAATGGAATCAAACCGAGTGACTTCTCACATAAGCATCAATAATCAATACTGGTAAGCTGCTACTATGCAACCACACGACATCGCACTTTTTTTACTACCGAGTAGTTCAACAAGATCCACGGTAAAACTTCCGCCGTTATTTCAATAAAATATTTTTGTCATTTTCTCAATCCAAAACAATAATTACATTTGTGGGGTCCACCAATGATTGAGTAGTTGTATTTAATATTCCCCGCTAAACCTAATATTCCCCACCAATCGAATATAATATAACCACTTGCATACTTTGCAAAATTTATAAATACTACCCATAACTATAATATTATCTCAAATTAAGCACCATAATATTAAAAATTATTTCGACAAAATTTAAATCTTTATTGATAAAAACTGGGTCTCACAATCTCCCCTCCGTATGGAATTTCGCCCTCGAAATTAGGGTACGACTGGTATGATAAAGAGGTGAGGATACCTTGAATACCTTTATCGTTTGAAAACATTAAATTCATCTTTGCAATCCTACCAAAGATATTTATTCACAATTCATCTTTGCACTACAAAGCCAAAGATATACAAATAAAACCAATAATCATCGAGACGCAGACTTAATAGTATCACGACCACTTAATTATCCATGCATTACTACCAAAGATAATCGTGTATTCATTAGTATCAACGACCACAAATTATCCATGCACTACTACCAAAGATAATCGTGTATTCATTAGTATCACGCACCACAAATTATCCATGCACTACTACCAAAGATAATTGTGTATTCAATTACAGTTATGATTATACCGAATAATCCTCGGTCATAATCATACCAAGTCCATCTATGCACCACTAAAGCCACGTAGATGACTTTCAACAAAATATAAACACGAGGATTATGATATAAAGAATCAATCAAATGAGATAAAGGATAAATATTAAACATTTATAATATAATTTATCCAGATTTAAGAATATCCCCATGTTATCAATCACTTAATAATCTCATAATCTAATATCATTAATATTATAACAATTTTTAATCACTTCTTAAATTTATAAACAATTTATTTCAATTGTTTACGCTTTTACCATATAATGCATTTAATCATTCAAAATGCCATACTCATAAGATATCATCACCAATTATCAAATCCCTCATCAAAAAAAATATATGCATATACTCTATATAGGATTCTCTAGCCATAAAATCCTATTTTCAACTTTTTTTACCTCACATAACATATTTAACTCATATATTCGTAACTAAACTATTTTCATGAAAAATACCAAATCAGTCCCAAAAATATTTCTTTTCTGGGATTTAGTATAATATAGTCCCATAATGAAAATATATTTTTCTCGGAATTTTAAAATTCATTTACTATTTTTCAAAAATCAATTTCTAATTAATTCCTTAAGAAATTAGCTACCTCAAGTTTAACTCCAAAAATTCCCAAATCTTGGCAGGACCTTACACATGTTAACGTGAGCTTCTAGTTTAAATTTCATGGTCATCGGAGTTATAGAACTCCGATTATAGCATTTTTCGTCGGAAAAACCTAAATATTGAAATAGTCATAACTTGCTCATTTTAAGTCAGAATAAGCTCATTTTTGGACAAGAGGTACTTTATACCATATACCTTCATGTCCCAAAAGGCCAGAATTTTTCTCATAATTTAAGTGGCCGAAACAGCCCCTCTAAGATCATGGCAGCAGCTTTTTCGGTTTTTGCAGCTTTGCACTCCTTTGCTAAAATCAGTCCACACAAAAATCTACAACACCTTTTCCAGTAATTCCACTTGAATTAGTTAGGTAACTCATAGATCTAACTCTAGGACTTGACCACATTCAAAAATTCAAAATATAATAGGAGATATGGTTAATTGAATTTCATGTTACGTTTTTCACCAAAATCTGATTTTCAACTCTTTGTGATTTCTAAGAAACTTTCATGTTTTCACATAATAACCAACATAAGTCATCATAACACTTACTAATACTTCATATACCCATGATTTTCATTAGTCCAATGCTTTTATTATGACTTTCATCATAATCCTCGTAAACAGATCCTTTTAGTTGAAGAAATATTTGAGGGTTTAAGAAATGGGTTTTCAGATCGGGTCAATACAAAATTCGATCTCACGCTCTAGGGTAGGCTAGAAAGTCTTCAAGAATACGTCAAGAAATTTATTAATGATAGAAATATCATTCAAAGCTGTGATTCTCATCCAAAAACTTGGATAATACGTCACATTGATACCAATCTGTGACTTCTATCCTTTAACCTAGATAGCACCTCATAATGATGCCTATCAACTCGCCATCTTCTTTCATGATGTCGCCTAGAGAAAGTCCGCCTCGATACATTCCACACAAGGAAATCAACAACGAAAGGATCGGGGCTCTTTACTTATGGCTTGATATAACAATGATTAACTTTAGGGTTTGGTTACTTTGAATTCGTATAACAGGTTGGTTAGGAATATGAAAGCTAACAACCTTACAAAAAGAATAATGAGTAGTTAATCAATCGTTTTCAAAAATTACCTCAAAGGCAAGTATTTTCAAAGAGATAATATCGACAGGTAACGTGAAAGTGTTTATTTGAATCAAACAAGATTTAAAAAAAACAGTGGAGGTAACGAAGGCTCCTACTAACGAGGTTTCAACCAACAAGTCAAAGTCTAACTTCTCCGGAGTCAAATTTAAACGTTGAATGCAAGCAAGTGAGATAAAAGAATGGGTAGAACCGATATCTAATAAGGTATAGACTTCGCAAGAATTTATAATTAACTAACCCGTGCTAACTTCATTCGAGTCACTTGCTTTTTAAGAAGTCATGAAAAACGCTCTTCATGAAACCACCGACTTTGTTTTGTCCGTATCCGCCTTTGGTGCCACCGTCCCAGCTGGACTTGACTTTGGTGCACGACAAAATTGAGCTAAATGACCTTCTCTTCTTGAAATTTCCACTTCTATTATCTTGGCCATGGTTACCAATCAAGTGGTTACCATTCTTGGCATGATAATTTCTCCCACGATGGTCATCATTGTTAGATGGTCGTTATCACCGGATGATTATTATCGTGTTGTTGGTCGTTACCTTTTGGTTGGTGACTCATTATCGCGCTCCAATAACCAAGAGCCCTATTCACAACATCTAAATACAAACACCGTCACAAAACAAGGGTTAATTAACATATCACATTTTATCCCTATACTCCGACCGACCAATTAAATACCAAATAAACTTAGGTAGGTCATACTAGCAAAAGAATCCCCGTCTCTCCCTCCTAGTTCTTATCTCACATTTCACCTGTGGATCATATCCCTAAGCTCGATACCAACCGTGACGCCCAAAATTAGGTATACGCCACCCATCTTGGGTCGCCACTTACACGGTACATAAATTCAAATACAAACTTAATTATACATCTGTCGTGTAACATACGACAATACATAAACTGAGAGTTCTAATAGGAATATTGTCATTTAGACAATATCCATACTCAAGGAGTCCTCATTACAATTATTATCACACTATTTAACATAATAGTGAGGACTACTAATGCTATCCTCTGGACCATTACTCCATTCCCCGACTCGTCCCAGCTATGTTCTCATTTCCTGAAGAGAACAGTGAAAGAAAGGGTGAGCTCAACTAGCCCAGTAAGAAATATTATGACTAAGATAATGCAGAATAAATTATCATTAGCCTTCAACAAATGTTAAACCGATAAAATACAATAGACAACCGGTTTAATCTGCAATGAATATGCAATCCATTAAAAGAGTCAAGTAGAAAATAAAGTCTACTATCTTTTAGGTTTTAAAAGGTTTTCATATAATTTTTATCACTAAGACTCGGTTTAATGAATAAACCACAATATCTATTCATCCTCGCACTCACGGCCAAGGATTTTCATCAAATTATCAATGGTCATGACTATACCGAATCACCTCTGGTCATAATCATACCAAAAACTATCCATCATCGTGCATTACAGCCATCGAGGACTTTTATCACATCATTTATAACAAGCCATGATTATACCGAATGATCCTCGGTCATAATCATACTAAGTTCATCTATGCACGTAAGCCAAAGATGACATATTATAACATGAGGATGATGACAATGACATAATAATTCAATAAAACAAGTTCAAGAATTATTTTATCCAGAATTAGTAACGCCCAAATTGTCAACAAGATATCTTTGTTTTGTAGAGTAAAATTCAAGAATGATCGTAAAAATATTTCCATGAAAAGATATCTTTGGATGAACCGCAAATATCAAGGATATTCTACTAATTTCATGGAGTATAGAAGTCAAAGTTTTAACCAACCGGTATAATAAAGAATGGAATAACAAAGGAAATCACCGTGCATGCGGATTGCAGATAAACAAAGTTATTCCAATGTAATAATAATAACGGAACCAGTCAAGTAAAATTCACACAAGCTGGATGATCCAATGAGAATAATAAAAATTTGAATAATAATAAACAATGGAACCAGTTAGATGTAAAACACATGACACAGGATATTCCAATGTAATAATAAAGAATGGAATAATGAGAAGAAGATCACCAAGTATAGGGGATTCACAGCGATACTGAGTTATTCCAATGTAATAAATAAGAATGGAATAATATAAGGATTTCACCAAGTATAGGGTATGCTGGCGTATATAGGTTATGTATAGGGTATGCCACTTTTACAAAGTTATTCCAATGAATAATAATGAATGGAATAATGTAAGTTCTCTTCATGAATAAGAAAGAATAATACCCCTTACGGTACAACAAATAATATCCCTCACTAGTAAAAGACACTTTGGATATCAAAGTAGTGAAGTACCGTAATACTCTTCTTCTTTCTCTCTATAGATTTTCTCTCTATAGCTTCTCTCTATAATTTCTCTCTCTAGAGTTTTGGTGAATTCGTAAGAAAATAATGAAGGAATGAGCTTCTATTTATAGGAAAATAGAATGCATAGTAATTAATCCATGAACGATCCAGATTGATTTACTTTAACTCGACGGTCCATATTTAAAGCAAAATCTTTTAAATAAAATATCATATATTCTATTTATAAAAAACATTTTACTATGCAAAACACTATGCAACACCATGCAAAACACTATGCAAAAACACTATGCAACACTATGCATAATAAAATATAATATATTCTATTTATAGAATAACTTTAATAAAGTATTCTCATTTTTATATAAAAAAATGTTTCGCTTTTATTACGTTAATAATATGAATAAAACAAAACGTCATTATCGCTATAATAATTCATATTATTAATCGACAATAATGGAATCAAACCGAGTGACTTCTCACATAAGCATCAATAATAATCAATACCGTGTGCTACTTATGCAACCACACGACATCGTATTTTTACTACCGAAAGTAGTTCAACAAGATCCACGGTAAAACTTTCGTGCGTTATTTCAATAAAATATTTTTGTCGTTTTCTCAATCCGATAATAATTACGCTGTGGGGTCCACCAATGATTGAGTAGTTGTACGAATATTCCTCGCTAAACCGAATATTCCCAGACCAATCGAATATAATATAACCACTTGCATACTTTGCAAAATTTATAAATACTACCCACAACTATAATATTATCTCAAATTCATAAGATAATATTAAAAAATTATTTCGACAAAATTTAAATCTTTATTGATAAAATCCGGGGTCTCACAATTGGTTACATTCTCTACCACCATGTTCGATAACGACATGGCAGGACCTGGCTCAGAAATTTTTGGTAAAATTCTTCCCGCCAGCGAAAACTGCAAAGATGAGGAACAAGATTACCATGTTTGATCAGCAACATGGGGAGTCACTGTATGAGGCATGGGAGAGATACAAAGAATTTCTCAGAAAATACCCACATCACGGATTGCCCAAGTGTTTGCAGATGAATACTTTTTACAACGGACTACATGGGAATCTCAGGACGAGTATTGATGCAGCAGCGGGGGGAGAATTTATGGCAAAGACTTATGAGGAGGCATATCAATTGATAGAGACGATGGCTGCTAACAACTATCAGTGGCCCAAGGCACGAATAACACAACCTACGGTCGCTAGAGTGTTAGAGGTAGATGGAGTGACGGCAATAACGACACATATTTTAGCACTCTCCAAGAAGTTCGATGTTTCGTCAGGGGGACAGACACAACAAGTTGCAAATATTTGTGAGTTGTGCGCGGGGGAACATTCGACGAATCAATGTGCAATCAACCTAGAGTCGGTACAATTCATGAGTAGCTACAACAGAATTCCTCAACACACATATCAGAATGAATATAATCAGGGGAATAAGAATAATCTGAATCAGTCATGGAATAATAATCAGAATCAGCAAGCTTCACGACCATCGTATCCCCTAGGGTTTCAGAATCAACAACAACCAGTTCAACGTCAAGAGAGGAAATTTGATTTAGAGGAATTGATATCAAAGTATATAACGAGTAATGAGGTAGTTATGAAGAATCAAGCAATGGCAATGAAATCACAAGAAATGGCCATCAAGAATTTAGAAAACTAGATGGGATAAATTGCCTTAGCATTGAACAACAGACCACAAGGGACTCTAGCGAGTGACATCGAAAGAAATCCAAAGGGAAATCATGAACAGTGTCAGGCAGTCACCTTGAGAAGTGGAAAACAGTTGGAAGGGATAGACGCAGAAAATTCAGCTACCTCAGATGAAAGAGTTGATGACAGTAAAGTGGTTGAAGGAAATAAGGGTGAGGATAAGCAAAGTGAGAAAACAAATTTAGACGACAAGCCAGTTGTATATCCTCCACCACCATTTCAGCAGAGGGTCCAAAAACAGAAATTAGATAAGCAGTTCGCAAAGTTTTTGGATGTGTTTAAGAAACATTAGATTAACATCCCATTTGTAGAAGCCCTAGAGCAGATGTCGAGTTATGCAAAGTTCGTGAAAGGGATTATGTCAAGGAAAAAGAAATGGGAAGACTTCAAAATAGTGGCATTAACAGAGGAATGTAGTGCGGTGTTACAGCAGAAGTTGCCACAAAAGCTGAAACACCCGGGGAGTTTCACTATTCCATGTACGATCGGGAACATGTCTTTTAATAAGTGCCTATTTGATTTGGGGGAGAGTGTGAACCTTATGCCCTTGTCAGTATACACAGAATTGGGGTTGCCCATGCCAAAGCCTAAGAATATTTCATTGCAGTTGGCGAATAGATCAGTCACATATCCGAGAGGCATAGTAGAGGACATATTGGTTAAAGTGGATAAGTTTATATCCCCCGCGGACTTTATTATTCTGGATTTTGAGGAGGACAAGAATATCCCGATTATCCCAGGGAGACCTTTCTTGGCCACGGGGAGGACACTCATCGACGTATAAAAAGGCGAACTCACTATGAGGGTCCAAGATCACGAAATAAAATTCAACGTGTTCAAGGCCATGAAATTCCCCACGGATGAGGAAGAATGTTTGTGGATGGATATCATTAATCAAATAGTCAACGAAGACACGGGAAAGAGTTTGGTCAACGATCCTTTAGAAACAAAATTATTGGGGGATGAAGAGTTCGATGACCTGGAATTTGTGGACTACTTACAGATGTTAGATTCATTGCAACAAGTTAGCCGATTCAGAGCACCATTTGAACTTTTACACACAGAGGAGATAGCCACAGAAAAATTGAAACCATCATTGGAGGAGCCACCAACTCTGGAACTTAAAACACTCCCTAAACACCTCAGGTATGCGTATTTAGGCAATTCAAATTCTTTACCTATTATTATTTCTGCTGCACTTAATGATTTACAGGAAGAAAAGTTGATGAGGGTGCTTTGGGAACATAAATCACCGATTGGGTGGACGATCGCGGATATCAAGGGAATCAACCCTTCATTTTGTATGCACGAGATTCTGATGGAAGATGATGCAAAACCGACGGTGGAGCAACAACGACGACTTAACCTAATTATGAAGAAAGTGGTAAAGAAGGAAATTCTGAAATTTTTAGATGCCGGTATCATCTACCCGATTTTCGACAGTAAGTGGGTTAGTCTGGTTCATTGTGTACCCAAAAAGGGGGGAATGATCGTGGTACAGAACGAGGATAACGAGTTAATTCCGACTAGAACAGTGACAGGTTGGAGGGTGTGCATCGATTATAGAAAGTTGAATAAGGCAACCCAAAAGGACCATTTCCCGCTACCCTTTATCGATCAAATGTTAGACAGATTGGCGGGACATGAATACTACTGCTTATTGGATGGATACTCGGGCTATAACCAGATCGCCATCGCTCCTGAGGATCAAGAGAAGACTACATTTATGTGCCCTTACGGCACATTCGCGTTCAGGAGAATGTCATTCGGGTTGTGTAATGCACCGGCTACCTTTCAACGGTGTATGATGGCCATCTTCTCCGACATGGTGGAGACAAACGTGGAAGTCTTCGTGGACGACTTTTTTGTCTATGGAGACAATTTTGATACTTGCATATGGAATTTGGTAATGTTGTTACAGCGATACGAAGATACGAACCTTGTACTTAACTGGGAAAAATGCCACTTCATGGTTGAGGAGGGCATAATTTTGGGCCACAAGGTATCGGCTCAAGGACTGGAAGTTGACAAGGCTAAGTTGGATACAATCGAGAAACTACCTCAACCGAGCTCAGTAAAAGGAATTAGAAGTTTTTTCGGACATGCTGGGATCTACAGAAGATTCATAGAGGACTTCTCTAAAATTGCAAAACTGTTGTGCAGTCTTTTAGAGAAGGACTCTGTGTTTAATTTTAATGAGGAATATAAGTCGGCTTTCGATTTGTTGAAGACGAAGTTAACTACAGCCCCAGTGATAGTCGCACTAGATTGGAATATACCTTTCGAGCTGATGTGTGATGCAAGTGACTATGCGATTGGGGCTATTTTGGGGCAACACCGAGAAAAGGTAATTAACACCATTTATTATGCAAGCAAGACACTCGCGGAGGCTCAAATGAATTATACAACTACGGAGAAGGAATTGCTTACAGTGGTGTATGCATTTGACAAATTCTAGGCATATTTGATCGGGACTAAGGTGATAGTCTACACGGATCATTCGGCTATTCGGTATCTATTTACGAAAAAAGATGCTAAACCACGCCTTATCCGATGGATTCTCCTTCTTCAAGAGTTTGATCTAGAAATAAAGGATAGAAAGGGGATGGAGAATCAAGTCGCCGATCATTTATCTAGGTTAGAAAATCCTGGTAAACAAGAAGAGAACAAGTATGTCAACAACGAGTTATTCCCAGATGAGCAACTGTTTAGGTTAAATGCAGAATTTCTATGGTACACGGACTTCGCGAACTATCTAGTGAGCAACATGCTCCCCCCTGATCTTACACGACAACAGAAAAAGAAGTTCCTCCATGACGTCAAGTGGTATTAGAAGGTGTGTGACTTACAGCGAGGTGCATAGTATACTGCATGAATGCCACTCGTCGGCGTACATGGGACACTATGGTAGTGAAAGAACATCGGCAAAAGTCCTTCAAGCTGGGTTTTATTGGCCTACTTTATTTAAAGACGCCCACCAATTTTTTAAAACTTGTGATAAATGTCAACAAGTGGGCAACATATCAAAAAGGAATGAGATGCCACTCCAAACTATTTTAGAAGTTGAGATTTTCAATGTATGGGGTATCGATTTCATGGGGTCATTCCCTTCCTCATTTTCCAATCAGTATATTTTGCTTGTGGTGGACTATGTGTCAAAGTGGGTTGAAGTAGTAGCACTACCGACTAACGATGCCAAGGTGGTGCTCAAATTCTTGCAGAAAAATATATTTACAAGGTTTGGCACGCCGAGAGCCATTATAAGTGATGAAGGTAGTCACTTCTGCAACAAATCATTTACAGCTCTCTTGGCAAAGTATAGGGTCAACCACAAGGTAACGACAACTTATCATCCCCAAACCAGTGGGCAGGCTGAGGTGTAGAACAGAAAAGTCAAGAAAATTCTGGAAAAAGTGGTTACCCCGAATCTAAAGGATTGGTCGCTCCGGTTGGATGATGCATTATGGGCATACCAGACTGCGTATAAGACACCGATCGGGATGTCACCATATCAATTACTGTAAGGAAAGGCTTGTCACCTACCAGTTGAGCTACAAAACAAGGCCTACTGGGCCATTCAGAAACTGAACTTTGATCAAGCAGCTGTGGGTAAAAAGAGGCTACTACAACTAAATGAGCTCGATGAATTCCGACTTCGGGCATACGAGAATGCTAAACTATACAAGGAGAATGTTAAGAAATGGCACGACAAGAAAATCATGCACCGAACTTTCGAGTAAGGGAAATTAATACTGTTGTTCAACTCACGATTAAGGTTGTTCCCAGGAAAGCTTAAGTCAAGGTGGTTGGGACCATTCACCATCAAAACAGTGTTCCCACATGGCGCAATCGAACTATACAGTCGAAATCCTTTGGAGACGTTTAAGGTCAACGGTCAACAGATAAAGCACTACTGGGGTGGAGATTCAAACTCGAATGCCGTCAACATTACCCTCGCCGATGCTCAGTGATATAAGAGTCAACGTCAGGCTTACGACGTTAAAACTAGCGCTACTTGGGAGGCAACCCAAGCTCTAAACTCTTTCTCTTTTAATTTTTCTTTATATTATAGTTTATAATCTATTAATTATGCAGCTTTTTATAGAATTTTTGACTTCTTTTTTGGTTGATTCGCAGGTTGAAGGAGAAAAACAGAGCTTAGAAGTCACTGACCCCATAGCGGGTCGTACGCCTAAGGCATGTGCCTCAGCGTAGGCGCGCCACAACCCCAAACCCATCCTCGCCATGCCGCCGTGGGTTGCCCCACTTCATTAATTTCACAGCGCTGGGCGCGCCATACACAATGCGGGGCGCGCTACTGCTCATCTCATCGCCTGACCCCCTAGCACGCGATGCGCTTATCCAACATCGCTATGCAGTGCATGGCGCTTAAGCACGCCAAAGACGGCCGACTCCCTAGCGCGGGGCGCGCTAGCTTCAGCTTCTCCACGGTGCGGGTCGCGCTGCTCGTAATACCTAGACGCCAACTTGCTTTAACTACCGTGTCCTAAGCCATAACTCCCACACTTTGCCTTTCCTTGGTCGAATCAACTTCCCCAATTCTCTTGCACCCTTTACAATTCCATAACTCCATAGCTCCATATCTCCAATACCAATGCCACTACCCCATCACTCCTTCTCCTTTTCAACTTCTCTTCACATTAAACCCACTCACCTCCCATCTCCCAACCCACGTTGGTTTTCAATCTCCTATATGAACTCCAACTATACATATAATCAAGTTCATATCAAATTTACACACTACACTCCAATCCTACATCTAATTCATTCCTTGAACAAATTCTTTCAATTGGGGACACCATTACAAAGAGGAATACACAACTTATTCAAGGTAAGCACAACTCATTTCTTACTCAATCTTCTTCTCTGTTCTTGATAGCAAGTACGTAGATCACCTTGGATATTGGGTGTTTGTTTTCACAATTTGGCTAGCAAGATAACACCAAGTAAGCTATTTTGGGGAAAAACTATGTTCGCTCGCTAACTGTTTGATAACAAACCTGAACCAAACTTTGAGCATAATCATCCTCAGAAACACCATGTCTTCCCATAAAAGACAACGCCCATCCTCCTCTATTGCTTGGCCTCAATATGATCACACACGGTTTGTTAATGAGAGGGCCATAGAACGATTCAAGTCATCCATTGACAAGAAAACTTTGGGGCTTGAACGTGGATTGAAGATGGATGCTAATTTAGATGGCGACATGGCTTTGAAAATTGTTGAGCAAAATTGGTTTCAGTTGGTCGAACAACCACTTCCAGCGGCAATCAACATTGTGAAAGAGTTTTACGCCAATGCAATGGAACATGTCAATCACGTAGTCATGGTTCGGGGAAAACCGGTGGCATTTCATGCCGATGCTATCAACGAATATTTTGGATTAGAGGCACCACAAGCTGACCGCTATGAAGATGGGTTGCCCGAGTTAGATGAATTGATTGTCAGATTATGCAAACCAGGAACGCAATGGGTAATTCAAGCTGAAACAAATGAAAAGATAAGTTTTTCCCACTTTGCACTTAGTCGGCATGGAAAAGAATGGTATGCATTTATGTGTGCCCGTTTAATGCCCACTCGCCACCAAAATGATGTCACTAAGGTACGGGCTCGGCTATTGTATGGGATTGTTCATCACCATTTCTGTGTGAACAACTCCATTGCGTTTTACAATGTCGATGTGGGGGAGTGTATTCAAGAGTCCATTGACCGGGTGTTACGAGGGAGTACTACGAGAGGTTTACTGCATGGGTTCTTAATCACTGATTTGTGTCGTAAAGCTGGAGTGCAGTGGCAACCTTCCGAGCCTATCCAACACCCGATGGCTATCATTGATCATACCACAATTAAGAGGTACAAGGCATTGGATGGGGCGAGATCACATCCATATAGAGAAGGCTATATTATAATCCGACAACCCTCACCCCCAGTTAGAGCGAAACCAAGGCAGGAGCCACCACCTAGGGCTTCAAGGAATCAATTTTTGTGGTTGGCCCATCGTCAAGATCTAATGCATCAGTACAATGCCAATGCATTCAACACGCTTGCTGATGCGTTTCCCCGCTACAATCCAATTGCACCTCTGGTGGTAAGGCCCATTCTTCCTAACCTGCCTGCATATCCTCCATCGGACGACGACGAGCAGTGACTCATTCTTTGGGAAGGCCTCATACTTTTATTTGAATTATTTTGTCGTAATGAGGTCATTACTTAATTTAAGTTTGGGGGATTATGTTTCTGCGAATCATGTTAGTGCGTTTAGTTCCTAAGTTCTTTAGTCGTTATAAAAAAAATTAAAAAAATATTTAAAAACAATAAAAATATTTTGCATGTAGTTTGCATGAATCCAGTTATTAGATCGTATATGTTGATTCTTGGCCAATGCTGAGATTGAAATTACGTAGACGAGTACATTACTAAGTATGAGAACCTTGATGTAGTTTCTGTTATGATTTGGATCTTGTTTTGCTTTGAAACTAGTATAATATGGGTAGCAAGTTAATAGCACATGTGTTAATGGATTAGTTCAAATTGATACATAAAGATTTTCTAAAGGATACTGCTAGTGTAAACGAGAAAGTGACAAGGATAGGCAGTGAAAGCGAAAATTAGACAAGAACCTAAGTTTGGGGAAGTATTTGGGGTATATAAGCTAAAAAAAGAAAAAGAAAATGAAAAAGAAAAAGAAAAAATATATTGAGTTGAATAAATTGAGTCCTGTGGTGGGTAAAGAAGAAGTGTGAAAGGCACTCCTCATAAACATAGGCGTGAGATTGAGCGTAAAACGCACTCACTATCCATCATCTAAAAAAATGAATAAACGGGAAATAAGAGCAAAAAGCCCCCGTAGATAATAAATGAAGCATAAGTACCCTATGTGAGCCCTTGATAGTGGTAATTGTTTAGTTTTAGTTGGAACTTGTCTGTTTTTGAATTTTTTTGAGTTTGTGCTTTATGATTCCTTATAAGAAACTAGTTATGTATTGAATTTGATTCGATATCAGTTAGTATGGGTGTTGCACACACACACACACACACACACACACACACACTATATTAGTGATAACAGGTTAAGATGTAAGGATTGATAGTGAATTGCAGATTGGTTTGGATATGAAGCGTTGACATATTTACTAATTTTTCTGAGGCCGTATGAGGAAAATATCTTTACTGTCTTAATACTGGATTCGTATTTTTTAGTTGTTTGTGCATTGCATTGCATTTTGCTTGAGGACAAGCAATGTTTAAGTTTGGGGGAATTTGATGAGTAGGTTTTCAACCTATGATTTATGTTCGTTTAGCTTGTTATATTGTTAGTTTTTTGGTACTTTCATGTTACTTTTGATGGGTGTTGTGCTTGTTGTAGGATAATTCATGTTCATATCAAAATGCTAGCATTGGAAGATGATTTCAAGCAATTTCTGGAGTTTTTGACTACATAGAGCGGACTGCGCTGTGAATGCATAGTGGAGTAGCGCAGAGCGCGCTTGTTCATGGAATTCCCTTGGGGCAATAGCGTGGGCCGCGCTATCGAAGAGTATTACCTAGCGCGGGGCGCGCTGCGTCGGCATCAGTTCTGGGCTAAAAGTAATTTTATGCTGGAAGTTGTGTATTGTTGGGAGCTATTAATTCTTTATATAGTGTGATCATAATAGGATTGTGGGATGGTTGTTATTTCATTCGGGGGGAGTCTTTGACTATTGATTTGTTGGTTTTGAAAAGGATTTAGATTGCTACCTGACTTTTCTATGGGAGGAGTTAGAGTTGGATTAGGATTGGTGGTATGGATCTGAGTTGGGGCTATTTTTATGTGAAGTGTTGGGTCTTAGAAACATTATTCAGACACACTTCGAGAATGAGATTGAAGAGCAAGATCTTGGAGGAACGAAGAAGAAGAATAATTTCACAAAGATTTCAGATTTGAAGGGCGAGAAGGGTGGTGTATTACTATTCTTCTTTAATTTCAAATTTTGTAATTGGGATGATGCTTTCTTTTATTTATTCAGTATTTAATTCATTAGCTATGAACTAAATTACTTATTAGGCTTATAATGGATCTTTAAGTGGAACGATGATTATGTAACCTTGGTTTTCAGTTTAATAAGCTATTATGCAGTTTATCTATATTAATTTGAGCTTAAGTTTATGAATTGCCTGATGAACAATTTTATGTGGATTTGTATGAATTCGAGAGATGAAATATTAATCTAGACTTAATTAATATAGCATGTGTTCTTGATTTATGTGAATGAACAGAATCTTGAATTATGTTAGGGTAGAGATATGCTTAACATCGCATGTAATCATAAAGAGAACTTGAACTTAACCTTTCGTTAAGTATAATTCACGTAGAGATATAGTGAGTTGGTTGATTAAGGTGTTTAACTTAATTCTATCTTAATTGTGGATTTGGGTTAATACGGTGTTAATACATCGAGAGGTGGTTAATACTACTTATGCATTCTTGATTAATAAACTAGGACAGTGAATTAAACTGGAATAAGGGAATAATAATTAAAGGGATACTTAGAGTGAAGTTGTAAGCCTAATTCTCCAATATTTGTTTGAAAATTAATTTTAGGGTTTGTTGGTATTTATTTGATTTTTAATAGTTTTAATACTTTTGTTATAAACTGGAAATTGATTAGTTTAATAAAATTAGGATTAATAGAAGGTTGGTAATTGTGAGGTTAATTTCTTGCTAAGTCTCTGAGGGAACGATACTCTACTTACTATTATATTACTTGTTGACCACGTATACTTGCGTGTTGTGCGTATCTAGATAACTGATCAGAACCATACCTTGCATTACGTTCTGAATCTTCATGTTGGTTGCTTGTTCGGTTGGTCGACTCGGCGTAGCTGACTCTACAATAACGAGTTTTCCACTGCCCCCTTTACTTCCACTTGTTTTTTCTACCGCTTTGGTTGGGCAACCTCGAGCCAAGTGCTCCTTCGATCCACACGTGAAGCAGGCTCTCTTCCTCGGTCTTGAACATTTTGGTGCAATGTGATCTTTCGAGCCACAATTGAAGCACACCCTTTTTCCCCTTAAACAAACACCTACATGTTTCTTTCCATAGTTGTTACACGCCTCCACCTTCTTCTTTTCCTTCCCTTGCTGATTTTAAGTGTTGATATTATTGTCCCACTTTCTTTTACAAGCGTTACCGGAATGACTATCACCCACCTTATCATCTTCACTCCTTTTTCCCCTCTGGTCTTGATTGTATGCCAGTGTATTACCTTCCTCGTCTACATCAATCGTTCTCTCTAACCCTATTGTAAACAAATTTGGTTAGAACATCGAGATTTGATTATACAGCCAGAAATTCAGTTGATTTGTTAGTGCTCCCACCAGCAAATTCACCAATTGTGGCATTGGATTTGTGTTAGCTTCCCTATCGTATGCAATTTCCTTGGGGCTCTGTTGACGTTGTTGTCATCTTCTAGGCGATATCGTACTGTTTCAAACTTGAACTACTAGATCATCGTTCGTCCACACATTAACATTTTCAAACTTATCTTAACCACTTATAGATAACACATAATATATCTTAATAAACAATGATAATACTTATTTATTTATTATACCACATATAACAAAATAGCCTCGCTGCTATTTATATTATTTATCCCAAAATAATAAAATTCTAGGATCACTTCATCACATCCCACTATTTAATTCAAAAGTTAGAATTTATATTTTATTAATTTTCATCGTGATTTATATAGTCTTAATGTTTTCCTTGCAATCTACAAGAACATTCCACATTGTATAACTTCATTGCGCTCTTCCATCATTCGTTTGGCCTTCTTCAACTTGTCTTTAACACGATCTATACGTTTAGAAGCCTCCACCCATGCGTCTTCAGCTCTCACACGCTTTCCCAATACCAACCATACTCAGACTATACGAACTACTCAGGCTACCAATCCTTATCATCGTTCCACAATCATTTTGACAACAAAGTTTTAAATAACTGCTACAACTTGATATGTATAATACTCGCTACTCCTAAGTACTCCCAAGCACATAAGTCATTAACACATAAGCACATAAGTCTTTAATCATTTTATCTTCAATGAATTTCCTTAATTCACCCCTTAGATCTCGATGAGAGTTTTTCACCTCTATGTTCTCGATCTCCTAGAAGGTTAGAGCCTAAGGTCTCCCCACCTAAGGTTAATAACCTAAAGCTTTGATACCAACTTGTGACACCCCTAAATCTGGGCACTTCAATCCCACAGATTTGGTGTTCACTATCCAATTAAATCATAACTAACTACCTATATCCAAAGGATAAAATTAAACTCAAAATTTAAAACAATCAATCTCCCATTTAAGGGTTACATAATCTAAAATAAATCCCAGGTCATCTAACCTTTATTACAATCATCAACAGAAAATTAAAACATAGCCATAATCAAATCTATTAAATAAACTTCATAAATAAAAGGTAAATTAAACATCGTCGTCTAATCAAGCACTTTGTCCTTGCCCTTGCTTGAAGAAAGCTCTTCAAACTTCGTAACTTCATCTGCATTGTTTGGTGCAAGAGTGAGCAAACAATTGTTCACAAGAATAATAGTATATAATAACATTTTATGAATGACAATAACTGAACTTTCAATGGTAAAATTCTCTTACCGGAACGATAAACTTAAATTTAAAAGTTACAAGTTCAAAGGAATAATGAATGTTTAAGTTAACAATAGATATCAACATCAAAGAATACACTGAGGGTCACAAGACCATGAACTATACTCTAGGTCTCAAGTATTTCTACTTTAACCTTTAACAATCTAAAAGACTATAATCACCATATATGTCCTAGGTTAACAAGTGTTTCTACTATAACCTTTAACAGTCTAAAGGACTATATGGACCATCATCCCGTACTCCAGGTGATCAACCCTTCGTACTATGTTTTGCGCAAACATTTTAACGTTATTGCGTAGTTCTAAAATAATCCCCTAATATAGGGTTGTTCATCTCAGCTTAGATTATCAGGTTCCGAACCAAATGAAGTTTGGTTGGGAATTAGCTTCAAAGGAAATTCTAGATCTTTAGAATGTTCATTAACTAAGTACTGGTTGAATCAGATAGAGACCAATAACTATTAAAGAGTTTGATTATAATATTTTCATGAACAAGGTATATCGATGAATCAATAAGAGCTAGAGTATTAACAGTTTCTAAATTGAACAAATGTTATCATGAACAACATGGTTTCAAAAGTGTGTGAGTACATAAGCAAACCCAAGGAAGTTTGGTTTAGGTTGAATTCAAGGAAATTTAGAGTTTAGAATATTCATCAACTAAGGATTAGTTGAATTGGTAAAGAATCGTTAGGCAACTTAGAGTTTGGTACAATAATGTAAGATAGTATAATGACATTGGAGAACGAAGGTCAAACAACAGTTATTAGTAGCTGAATAAACACATTTCTTACAACAACATTATAGACTTTGAATAACCAAAGTAATCTCGTTTGGAATAAATAAAGATTAATTAACTTGCTCAATAGTAAATGAGGGTTAAAGAACTTGCATAACAATAAATTGCTCAACAAGAGATTAGAAATAGAGAATTTGCACAAGTATAACATAACAGTGAAAAGTAACCTTGCTGAATAATAAAGTAGCAAAGGTTAGGGAACTTGCCCCTTACGTAAGCTACACAATTACAACTCACGTACTCCAATATCCTACACATACCATTAGGAATATTACATCAATTAGCTACATATGTTAACCTTATAGATTTATTTCTTATCTTAGTTAAGTTATAACCTTTAGTTAAGGTCTATCCAAAATACTAAACCACATAACACGAATCTGAAAACTCACTAACACCTACATAAGACTTTTAACATCAAAATCACATTTTCAACTCTTATTAATCAATACTACACTTTTCCTTAATCGAACTTGAAGTTCAACCAAGTATTTAAGTCTTCCTATGACTCAATGGTTTTATATTAACCACCTTCCATATCTTAGTGCTCATTTCAGAAATCACAAGTGTTAACATCACAAGACTTATTCACTATTCATTGTATACATTAACTCATAATGCGTTCGTAACTTACTAATCCTTTACAACTTTGAAATTATCAATGACATGACACGGTTCTGTTTTAACCCCCATGTTCCATGTTTATTACATTAACACATCAATAGACCAAGTTACATCGATATCCCAAGTCTGCAGCAGCAATAGAGGCCACTACCCTCAGATCGATGTATGGCAAGCAATTGCCATTTTAGCTTTTTTTTTCGCACCAAACAAGAACTCTGTTTGGTGCAGACAGACAGAGGCAGAGACGGCTATGAACAGTAGCCGACTTTAGCCCAACAAACACGAATTTCACCCACAAAACAGTGAAATTAACATATACAATTGATATATAACTATCACAAACATGTTCCCTCACATATTCATCAATATAGAACAATTTAACAACCATTTTAACTAATTTAATTCCTTGAATTCCATATTTTCATACAAAAACACCATTTTTGACATTCTTTACAAAATTCATCATTATGATTACAATTCTACACCGAATCACTTCGTTCAAACTACGTTATTCTCGTTTCTTAATGAACTAGCATAATCAAGCCTTAATTCACAGATTAACATACAAATTGACCAACGAATTTTGTACTTTCATAAGCCATATAAAAAATATTCACTGTAAACACTTTTTTTCTTTTAACCGTAATTAACATCACAAATTCTTATCTAATGCAAACTCTAACATCATAAACATGTATAATCACAATTACCAATTATATATATCAACAATTCGAAAAGAGGAAATTCACATAACATAGAATTTTATGTCGTAAACTTATATATATACATATACCTATATATATAATATGGATATTATGGAAAATTACCTTCAATTAGCTTGTAATCCTTGCTAAAATCGCTGGAAATTGCTTGAAACTCTTAGGTTTTCTCTCAATTCTCTCTCAGCTTCTCTCCCAATTTTCTCTGAACTCTCAGGCTTAGCCAATAACCACTGATATGCGTAATAATACAAAAAAACTGATATAGCCATAATAGGCATACTAAATAGTATCGGTTACAAGCTAATAAATGTATAGTTGTTATAAATATATTTTATATTTTATTTGTTTTATTTTATTTATAATTCAAAAATCAAGAATCCCAAAAGTCATAAGACTCCGTTTGGCAAAACCCTTTAAAATTAAGGACTTAATATTTTAAGCCTTGTTTGGCAAAACTAAATTAAACTCATTTAATTTATTTTAATAAACAATTTAGTTTATAATTTATAATCACACATTATTTATTTGGATTTCCATATCCACATTAATCAAATAAATTAATTATACATACAATATTTTAATTAAATATTCCACTTAAACAAATATCACAAAATTATATTCTCATTATAATTTTATTTAATAATTTTAACATACCATCTTAAATTATTAAATCAAAACAACAATATAACATCCCATGTTATCTTACAACTCTCTAACTATAAATTAAATTAATTTAGAATATTATCTAATACATTTAATTCATAAATATTTACTAACAAAAATCACATATTCATTTAACTTAAGAAATATTTTAAATTACAAAACAACAACTTCATCAATAATCATCAATAAAATATTTATTTAATTTAATAAATATTTTAAATTACAAATAAAATCTTGGATTGTTACATCCTTCCCTCCTTACAAGGATTCTGTCCCTAAAATCACAACTCAAACAATCAAATCGTCACACTCTTCCTTCAAAAAGATTCTGTCCCCAGAATCGAAGACACGGATTAAACAAATAACTCAAGGTAATTCTTTCTCATTACATCCATGAGGTCCCACGTAGCCTCTTCGACATTGTTGTACTTGATCACATGATTGCAGTCGAGCTGGTTCGATCATCTCACCGAAATATGAAAAACATTACGAATGCGCTCTAACTATAGAGATAAGGCTACCTCAAAACCATCTTTCAACTTCATCAACGCTTCTTATACTATAACCGTTTTATACCCAATATAGTTCATCAAACCTACCACACTTTGGAAATCCAGAAACTTGCCATAATCATATGAGTTTAGGAACTTATCCTAGTCAGACCGTAGGCGTCCATTCGTTGAGGGGTTCAAAACATACCATATGATTATGAGTCACGAACTTACCATATACTTTAGTTTTAAGAACCGAACCTAATCTTAATATCATCTATCTTAATCTTAAAAAAGACCTCTAACTATCAAATATATACATGAGAAAAGAATAACATTTCCACCAATATACATTGATAGCGCGATACCAATATTCTAATGATTATCAATGTGATAAACCAAGTTTATGCACAAAACCTCTGCCCACACAAATGTTTGTACGACTCAGTTACCATATGAGTCCTCAGTTGAAAACCCACCTAACATTACCTTACTCTTAAATTATTTTAACTTACCCATAACTTGCTCAATGCGGATTCCTCGTATGACATTATCAAAAACTTCTCGTGCGCTTAGCACACCTTCTGATGTTTGGACTTCCTTTTAGTTTGGCAATCAATTGGCAAATGATATGACATACCTATTTCTAATTGTGTTCCACACGTTCTGGCAAACCCTTTTGAAAATTCGATGTAAATCGTGAATCTTGGTTTGACACAATTGACACTGAAACATTGTGCCTTGAAACAATTTCATTAAGATATAACTTCGCACACTGCTCAATATGTAATATGCTAACTTTGACATACCAAAAATCTATCACCATATCTTGCCACCAATATTAATATCGAAGGCAATATATAATTTTGTGCTTCCTAGTTGATTCAATATATAAATTTTATGCAACACTTCATTTTCAACTCCTGTATTAGCGAAACCTAGTTTCTTCCTTCTACTTTCAACTATCCTTCAGTATCGATTTTGAATTTAACACCCTCATCTTGGAGGTACTCTTCCTTTACTCTGTCTAGCAAATTTGTACGGTTTTCCATCTGAATAGTTTCTCCTCTGACTTTTTCATATATCTTACCTCATACCACCACTTAGTCATTTCTATTATGAACCCATTTTGCATAGTTAACAAAATAACTTCTGTATCACACCCAAATCCAGGTACTTCGATTCCACGGGATTTGGTGTCCACTGTACAAATATCATCTATCTATCTATCCATAATAAATGCAAACCATGCAATAGATAGAAATAAAATCTTCCCCTTATGGGGTTACAACATCCGAATAATAAACATCATCCCAGGTTGAACTAACCTTAAACATCTGTGCGGAAATATAAACAATAATTCTTAAACAACATCATTAACTTAAGTCTTAAACAAAATACATCATCATATAAACAACAAGTCTTCATCACTTGCTAACATTGCCCTTGCCTTTACTAGTGGAAGAAGGTTCATCAGTTCTTTCGTTCTTAACTGTAATGTTATTATTAAGCAAGAGTGAGCACTATTGCCCACAAATATAACAATGAAATAACAGTATAATAACATACGAGTGAATCAAAGACATCTGAATAAAAGCTCAACTTTTGAATCAAGAATGAATAACAAGAATCAAAAGAATTCTGAGGGTCATAAGACCTTGAACTATGTCCCTAGGTTAACAAGGGTTATACTTGAAACCTTTAATAAATCGTAAGACTATGGACCTTTCTACTCGTACATGGGGATCAGCCCTTAGTACCACATCGCGTGCACAATATCTTAACACTAACGATAAGTAAATCCCTTTGCAGGGTTGTTCATCTCAGTTTGACATTCGAGTCCGCACCAAAGGAAGTTTGGTTTGGATAATTCATCAAGGGTTCTGAAATTTAGAACGCTCATCAACTATGGACTAGTCGAATCAATAAGGGTTCGCTAGTCTAATAAGGTTCAATAATAATGATATTCAAATTGAATAATAATCTCGGAAAGTATCAATAGGACAATTATTGTATAACTGAATCATGCTTTGAAAAGATAATCAATCTTTAATATAACATTTGAACATGAATAATAGTAATGATAATTTACTCGAGGTAAATAATAAACTTGAACAATAATGACAAGTAGGGTTAGGAAACTTGCCTCGTGCATAGATTACACTTTAACTAAGCACGTTCTTTGAATTTAATCCTACATACCATTCAAATTCACAATACCAGTTAATTATAACTTAACTAATCATCATAAACTCATTCTCTTTGTCTACTTTGATTATTGTCTATACTTAGTCAAATTACCACTATGTCACATAATTTGTACTTCATGAATTATCAAGCTAATTATGTATTCAATAATTCAATCCACATGCAATTATGTTATTTACATGTTAAACAACTATTTTAACATTTCATTATACTTCTAACATGTTTACATGTTCATTAAATTAATTTACTAACACATTGTTAGACTTAAACATTTTAAAATTACATTTCGAACTTTTCGAAGAGTGAAATATGCTGCATCATACATTACACTGATGATATTTTGTACATGTACATGGCATGGCAATATGACACACACATGGTATTTGTTTTGAAACTTAAGTCATGCTGGCGTACATGGCCATATGCTTGGTGCGGATGTTAAGCGTGAGGCTGGCCATGCACATGAAAAAAAATTGTTCTGCAATTCGCAAAAATTGCAGAACACATCCAAAAACTCCAATTTAAAATATTACTACACGAATTTAGACATACCCACATGTTATAATTCATGTATAATCATAACCCAACAATTATAGAACGATTTTAATCCATTAAAACACATAATTACAGAATTAAAATATGTGAATTTCACTGACTTTGATGTTCTTGGAGGTTTTGAAAATAAAACATGAAAATTATCACTACGGATTCGTTATAACACCGAATCCATTTATTTAAACTTTGGTCTCTTCGTATCAACATGCATGACAACATACGAATGTAAAATTTAGGGATAATTTACGATCAACACATGAAATATCACGTATAAGGCCATATGGCCAAAACCCAAACTCTGTAATTTTGAAAAATATATACGACAAGTATTTTAATGAAACAGATTATATGGTTTGCATAATATATATAATTAAATATGATGTGATATGTCATAACACATACACAACCCATAATCATTACTCATAACCCAATTATAGAGGTTTAAACCAAAAACTATGAAACCCATATTCATGAAAGTTAACAACGTAAAAATAGAAATTGGGAAGTAGGAGATTACCCTGTAAGTTTAAATTAGAAGATGATCAATGATGATCCTTTTACAGGTATTTGATTGATTGCACACACAGAATCTTTTCTCAATCTAAATTGTTTTCTCTCTGTCAACTCTAAGAAAATATGCTTTGCTTGTTTTCTAAACTTAGGAATAATAAGAAAGAAAAAGAAGACGTCGATATAATAAGAGAACTGACGCACTGAGTGGTCAGTTAACCCAATAATGGGTAACTGCTCCAACTCCCCATAGGGCCTTGTTTGGCTAGCAAAATAGATTTCAAAACCATTTAATTTAATAAAGCTTTATCATATAGTTTAATTAATGTCACACTCCTTCATAAAATAAATTAATATCTTATTTAAATTTACTTTAAATAAAATATAATAATTTCTCATAAATTCACATAGTCATATATTTAAGTTTCTCATTAATAAATAATTTCAAATTATTAACTCTCTAATTAATAATTAAAATAATTAAATAACATCATGCTTACTTAAATATTTCATTTAATTCAATAAGCTCACATAATTATATATTTGAATAATAATTATTCTCTACATTAATTTAATAAATGTAACACATAATTAAATTAATCTATCACAATTACATCAAATATTATTTAATCCAATAATTAAATCATCAAAAAATATTTATTTAATTCAATAAATATTAAAAATTAATTACAAAATTCTCGTTCATCACATCTTTCCCCCCTTAAAAGGATTTTGTCTCCAGGATCACGACTCAATAAATTCGAATCGTTACATTCTCCCCCCTTACAAAGATTCTGTCCCCAAAATCGCTTACACATAATTAAGTAAATAAATGAGGGTAATTCTTTATCATATTCTCTTCGAGTTCCCACGTAGCTTCTTCAGCGTTGTGGTTCCTCCAAATTACCGTAACAGAAGGTATAACTTTATTTCTGAGAATTTGTTCTTTTCGGTCGACAATTTGGAGAGGAATTTCTTCGTAAGATAAGTCTTTCTCAAAATGTAGGGGTCCGTATTCAATTACATGCTTGTAATCGGCTTTGTATGGTCGTAATACCGAAATATGGAAGACGTTGTGGACATTCTCGAGTGCTGGAGGTAAGGCTACCTCGTACGCAACTTCTCCGATTCTTCTCAGTACTTCAAAGGGTCCAATAAATCTTGGGCTCAATTTTCCTTTCATTCCGAACCTGATCTTCTCCTTCCAGGGAGAGACCTTCAAGAAAGCATAACTACCTGATTCAAACTCGATATTTTTACGATGTGGATTAGCTTATTTCTTCTGTCGATCTTGAGCCGCTACCAGTCGTGCTCGGATCACTTTGACTATTTCTGCTGTCTGCTGTACCAATTCTGGCCCTAGCAATTGTCTTTCACCAACCTCATCCCAATAAAGTGGAGTTCTGCACTTTCTACCGTATAACACTTCGTAAGGCGGCATGTCAATACTAGCGTGGTAACTGTTGTTGTAACCGAACTCTACTAATGGTAGGTGATCATCCCAATTTCCTTTAAAGTCCATTACACAGGCTCTTAACATATCTTCTCACATTTGAATTGTTCGTTCGCTCTGTCCGTTTGTTTGAGGGTGATAAGCTGTACTCATTCGCAATTGCGTACCCATGCATTCCTGTAGACGTTTCTAGAAGTTCGATGTAAAATGCGGATCTCTATCAGAAACAATTGACACCTGCACTCCGTGTCTCGAAATGATTTCTTTCACATATAACCTTACCAACTGATCTAAGTTGAACCTGATTTTGATTGGAAGGAAGTGTGCGGATTTCGTCAGTCGATCAACGATAACCCATACTGCGTCATAGCCTTTCTGAGTCATCGGAAGGCCAACCACGAAATCCATTGTAATATGTTCCCATTTCCATTCTGGAATCTCTAACGGTTGTAGAAATCCACTCTATCTCTGATGTTCTGCTTTCACTTTCTGACAAGTAAGACACTTGGCAACACATTCTACAACATCACGTTTCAAATTCGGCCATTAGAAATGTTGTCTAAGATCTTGGTACATCTTGGTACTACCAGGGTGAATCGAATATCGTGAACTATGAGCCTCGCTCAAAATGTCTTCCTTAATTTCTTGTACTGGCGGTACCCAAATTCTACTCTCAAATCTTAGTATTCCTTCCTTATCCATCTTAAATCTCGGTTCAGTTCTTTCAGATATCTTCTTTGTCACCTTTTTACATTCTTCATCGTGAAGCTGAGCCTCCTTAACTTTATCCAGTAGGGTTGTACCAGATTGCATCTGAAATAGCTTCTCATCAATTTCCATAGGATACTTCACCTCTAACTCCAGTTTCTCCATTTCTGAAGTTAGCTCCTCATGAGCAGTTAACATCATCAATTTCTCACGACCCTTTCTACTTAAGGCATCGGCAACCACATTTGCCTTACCTGGATGGTATAAAATCTCGCAGTCGTAGTCCTTAATTAGCTCCAACCACCTTCTTTGACGCTTATTCAAATCCTTCTGCGTGAAAATATATTTCAGACTCTTATGGTCCGTATATATTTCACACTTCTCCCCGTAGAGGTAGTGCCTCCAAATTCTATTTTTCCACAATTTATTTAATATAGTTATTAAATAAAATAATTACCATTAATATTAATTAATTAATGAAATTCATCCTAAAATATTAAAAGTCAATAAAAATAACTTAAAATATTTTATTATACCATAATATTATCTTTCATGATTTTCAAGTATTTAAATCATTTTTAAATAATTTATTTAATATTATAATTAAATAAATTAAATACCATTTATATTCCAAAAATATTAAATATTTATGAAATATACTAAAAATAATTAAAAACTATTTTTCAGACTTTAAAATAATTTTTTCGAATTTATTATGTATTTTAATAATTAAAACCATTTATATATATTTTAAATAATTTCGAGAAAATCGGAAAATAAATAATAATAAAACCGTAAGCTAAAAGTATTCTATAGCTGACGGACTGTCATCATTATAGGTGTTCATGAGTGTTCTTGAGTCTTGCCGAAAAACTTATGTCAGATACCAAGGTGCCTTGTTTGACCGTTAATCGATCCTAATTACTATTGATTTCTAGGCTTGTGATTTAGTTAGGATTGTAGTACTAGTGTTATACTTCAATCACCAACTGGTTTCATAGTATTTACATCATCAGATCTGGGAGATAAAAGCCTCCAAAAACTCTGACAACGCTGTTCTTGAGTTTCTGGGTTGCCCAGAAACTCAAGTAGTGTTAGGGTCCTATTCTGCAGCCTTGAATCTCCAGGTTCCCGACTTGCTGTGTGTGTTTTCTTGATTTTATCCTAAAGTTTAGATGTCAGGGTACATATAAGAAACATCATAACATCATAACATCATTACACGATAAAGATTAAGGTTGGTCAAACTAAAGGTCACGGACTGTTCTTGAGAAATCTAGGTTTCCCAAATTTCGCCAAAAGCTGGTGGTCAACGAGGTTTTGACCGGGATTATCTTTGATCCTATTATGGATATGGTTTTTCTAAGGACTTGAATATGTAGTGAACATGACAGGCTACACAGATCAAACAACAACTTGGCCAAAACACATGTCAGACGCAAGATCAGAGGCTTGAACAAACTTGTCAGACTACTGTAAAACATTCTGGGTTGCCCAGATTCAACTTTCTGTGAACGGTCAACGACCTTTGACTGCTCATAAGTTACGATCTAGACGTGATATGACTCTGTTTCAAGTTTCAGAACAATGAAAACATAACATAATACAGGTTTAAAACTTAAAACACCATAAATCATTAACATAGAAAGATCTAAGGCCTCTGACATTCGACTGTCAGGCCATATTTCTCCATTTTTTAGACTTCTAAAAATGCTTGATTTGTGCATCTAAGTGTTATAGATCCATGATCTATCAACCCAGATCACTTATAGACACCCTATTACACATCTTTAACCAATCAATTACAACATATAACATCAAATCATGAGATTTTAAAAATGAGGGTTCTTATACCTTTTAGCTTTGATCTTGGTTTTCTGATTTCATGATCTGTTATTGGATTGCTAGAGTTTGATCATGGCTTGTTTTCTCACACTCTCTCACTCTAAGATCCGAAAATATAGAGAGAGAAGGGACATGGACAAAATGAAAAATAAAGAGGTCTTTTCTCTCTCTTTAATCTATTTATTTGTTGCCTTGTTGCTATGATCTTGCCAAATTTCGGCTGATGGTTATTATTTAAGTCACATGGCTGATCTAAGTTGGTCACCAACCCCATATATTGGCAAGATTGCATGCAACCTTATTAATAATGCATTAAGGGCAAAATTGTCATTTGAAATTTTATTTTAATGGCATAATGGACATTGTCCCAAACCCTTAGGGTTTAGGGTTTAGACCAATTTAGGGTTTAGGGTTTAACCCTTAACTTGCAATTTAATTTTCTAAAATTTCCAATTTAGGTTTTAAAAATAGAAAATTTAATATTTCAAAATTATAATTAGTATTTTCTAATTATATTAAAATTTCTTAATCATAATTTAAATCTTGCTAATTAGGATTAATAATTCCTAATTAAAATTACTAATTAAGTAATTAGGGTCAAAATGGTCATTAGGGTTTATAACCCTCGAATTAGGGTTTCTAATAGAAAATTAATTTTTAAAATAGAAATTAGATTTTGTAATTAGATTAGGGTTTTCTAATTACTTAACTTGAAAATTAGAATTAATATTTCCTAATTATCATTACAATTATTAAATTAACAATTAGGTTTTTCCTTATTTATAAATTACGGTTCCTAATCCAGAAATTAGGGTTTTCTAAATTTAAAATTTGGATTTGCTAATTAATTAAGCTTTACCCTAATTAATATTATAATTAATAGCACTTAAGCAATATAATAATCATTTAAGTTCCCAGATTAGGGTTTCATGCACCGAATTAGGGTTTCAGATTCCCGGAACTGAAATTAATGTTTCCAGAACCGATTTATAGGGTTTCTTGTTAATTGTTAGGGTTTTCTAACCGAACATTGACGTTCTTAATATAAACATAGGGTTTGTTACAGATATCGTTTATCTGGTCAACCCTTGACCCTTAACCACATATTGTACAAGTATAATAACATTTACACATAACATAATCACGTATACCCTTAATCCTGAATAATTCACCTAAATTCTTCACAAAATTTTGAAATCTTCAAAATTCTATCTTAAAAATATCAAACGCATACACTTATTTTCTGTCTAGGTTATAATTTTGAATCTTAAATCAATTAATAAAAATTTTAAAATTTTTCTAAATTCTCGAGTTGTCACATTCACCCCTTCTTCTAAAAATTTCGTCCCCGAAATTTACCTTACACCTTACACCTTACACCTTACACCATAATGTTTACACCATTCACACACATTATCACATGCTACCCAATATACCACTCGCAAGAGTAAAAATTTTCAAATTTTGCTGAGGAGTCATATAGACTATTTGTCTGTCATTTTCGAAAAGGTTTTATGGAAATTCATCCGCAAAACCGTCATAACTTATGAATACAAAGGGTGATTAGCTTCGATATGTCTGTCTTCGCCAAGTCTTCGATTTTATCTGCTTTCTCTTCAACGCCATAGGCACAAAATTCTACCTCGGTCTTATTGGATTCCGCTTTTCAAAACAATTTGGTTCGAAAAATTTCTTTCAATGAACACTTAGAGGTTTCATAACATTAGTCTAGCTGAATCAAATAGCATAGACTCATATCAATAATTCAATTCAATCGAATTATTTAAGTGTAGCCAAACCCCGTTGGCAAATTTAAAATTTTTGGAAATTTTTTTTTATGAATGACGTCATGATGTAAATCTTGTATCAGATGATCCATTTGAGGATCTTAGTCATCTAGTGACTTTGTCATAACACATCATACAATAGTGGAACAATGATTTTCAGATCGAATTCGCACTAAGTATTCCTGCATTTACAACTCTATCAACTTTTATCATCTCTGCACCAAGTTACATGGTACATGAGTGATAAATAAAAGATATTTTGATATTTCAAATCATTTGCGTCTAGCTGAAATAAGTAGCATAGACTATACTTTAAACCGTTTCAAAAATGATTACGAGTCTAAAATTTTTTTTCAAAAACACATAGTGCGTATTTAGCTTGATGTCAAAATTTTGAAGTCTAACATAGCTAGGAGTTTTGGAAAACTTAAGTCTCCACTAACAATCATTTGCTTAACAATCTATCTGTTCCTATAATCTTTAATACTCCATTTACACACAACTATACCCAGTTCATAAAACGACACTTATGAGTCCATAAATTGCCACAATCATTTGAGTTTAAGAACTTTCCTAGACAGACCTTTGGCGTTCATTCGCTGAGGGGTTCATAAATAATTCATATAACTAAGAATCAAGAATGTCACATAAGTATGAGTTTTAAGAACTCGTACTTAATCTTATACCCTCTACCTATGACCTATCTATATGTTATACACATGAGAAAGGAATCACCCTCTTAACATGCATATAAAAAATAGTGCGACACAAACATTTCAATGATTATCATTGTTAGAACTAAGTAGTTATTAAACCAAGTACAATTCCCTGCCCACACAAGGAATCATATAACTCAGTTGCCGACATGAATCCTCAATTGAATCCCCACTTAACACTAACACCCTTCTCAATACGAATTTCATTTAACTCGTATTCATAATCCTTTCCTGAATCTTTACCAATTCATAGTACAACTGACACTCAGCAATCTTGCTATAAAATTTTTAATCATTCACTTGATCCTTCTCCATACTATAACCTTATCAGATCACGAGGTGATCTCATCGTGTATATTATGATTCATTTCTATATCTTGATCGTTTTGTTTTACGATCTCCTATCACTGTACTTTTAGTCTTTTAGACTCTATCTATTCACCATTACTGTTCAACTTTATTATCAAAGTTAGGGAACTCTTTATTTTTATAACTCGCTGAGATTCGTCTTTGAATCTTACCGACCGACTAACTCTATTTGAGTTATTACTTATCCTAATCACTGTGGTTATTAGTCTCAATTATCACTACCTAAGGTTCATAACCTACAGCTTTGATACCAACTGTGAGAGCCCTGAATCCGAGGTCCCGAATCACCGCGGATCCGGTTCGATCATTCTATCATTAACACTATATTTGCTGAAGATATAAACATAAATCGTTTATACAATACATTACACACTATTTCCAAGGTCGAGTAACCTTAACTTAATCATAATTCATAACTATATAACATAATACATTATTATCAAACTACACTATTACAAATCTAATCGCACACATTAACTTTACACTGGAACTGTCTTTGACCTTTCCTTGTATCCGACGCGTTCATCTTAATCTACAATGTTTTATCATGATATAGCAAGGGTGAGCATAAGGATTGCCCAACAAGTTTAAGTTCAACAATATAACGATATATCATGATTGAAAGAGTCTGAATAATAAGCTGGCTATAATTCAACAATATAATTGTGAACTAGCAGGAACAAATTTATGACTGAACAAGTATTATACATGAACAAATATATCTGAACCAACTTGTAATGAAGGTGATCAGTCTTTCATACCTGACTTATATATACAATATGTACATAGTACAAATCATGGCAACCAGCAATGATTAACCATAAGCTTATCCGAATAAAACAACTCTTAGTAGAGTTAAGTAAAAACAAACTTGCCTGAACCGTTGATTACCGCTAAGCAATTTATAACGCTTTATCCGAAGACCTAATATTAGTAATATAGATCTCCAATATTAGAATAATATCATCATAATATAATACTGTGTTATATATATATATATATATAGAATAACCTAAACACATAATCATATCAGTCTATAACACACATAGGACTCGGTATCAAGTCAAACTATTGCAGTCTGGGTTGAACCCGACACAAATCTGATATCCCGACGGTCTAGTCGGATAAATTTAGAGTTTAAGTTCAATTAAACTCTGGCTAAACGCTTAACTATTATCTAAGATAATTTTAATAACAGTCGAAATATTTTTCATAAGTTCGTAATAATTTTTAAATAATTATTACCATTTATCATGAATTTTCCATTATTAATATCATATTTATATAAATTAAATACCACATAATTCCTTTATCATTAATAATTATTTATTATCAAATATTAATGAAATACATGTCATAATATTATAATATATTTATAATATCACAAAGTATTTTTAATACTTTAAAATTACCTTTATATGATTTTTAAACAATTAAAATCATTATCCAGATAATTTCTTTTCATATTTAAAATATTAATATTTTTATGACAAAGTATCAAAAGTTATACTTTATAACTTAAAATATTTTATAACACTTAAATCATTTTTATATGATTTATAAATCATAAATTCTATTTTTCCACAATTTATTTAATATAGTTATTAAATAAACTAATTACCATTAATATTAATTAATTAATGAAATTCATCCTAAAATATTAAAAGTCAATAAAATAACTTAAAATATTTTATTATACCATAATATTATCTTTCATGATTTTTCAAGTATTTAAATTATTTATTTAATATTATAATTAAATAAATTAAATACCATTTATATTCCAAAAATATTAAATATTTATGAAATATACTCAAAATATTTAAAAACTATTTTTCAGAATTTGAAATATTTTTTCAGATTTTATTATGTATTTTTAATAATTAAAAACCATTTTTATCTAGTTTTAAATAATTTCCGGAAAATTAGAAAATAAATAATAATAAAACCGTTGCTAAAGGGCCTTATAGCGACATACCCGTCGCTATAGGTGTTCTTGAGTGTTCTTGAGTCTTGCCCAGAAACTTATGTCAAATACCAAGGTGCCTTGTTTGACCGTTAATCGATCCGGGTTACTGTTGATTTCTGGGCTTGTGATTTAGTTAGGATTGTAGTACTAGTGTTATACTTCAATCACCAACTGGTTTCATAGCAATTACATCATCAGATCAGGGAGATAAAAGCCTCCAAAAACTCTGACAACGCTGTTCTTGAGTTTCTGGGTTGCCCAAAAACTCAAGCAGTGTCAGGGTCCTATTCTGCACCCTTGAATCTCTAGGTTCCCGACTTGGTGTGTGGGTTTTCTTGATTTTATCCTAAAGTAAAGATGACAGTGTACATGTAAGTAACATCATAACATCATAACATCATTACACGATAAAGATTAAGGCTTGTCAAACTAAAGGTCACGGGCTGTTCTTGAGAAATCTGGGTTTCCCAGATTGCGCCAAAAGCTGGTGGTTAACGAGGTTTTGATCAGGATTATCTTTGATCATGTTATGGATATGGTTGTTCTAAGGACTTGAATATATATTGAACATGACAGACTACACAGATCAAACAACAACTTGGCCAAAACACATGTCAGGCGTAAGATCAGAGGCTTGAACAAACTTGTCAGACCATTCTGGGTTGCCCAGATTCAACTTTCCGTGAACGGTCAACGACCTTTGACTGGTCATAAGTTACGATCTAGACATGATATGACTCTGTTTCAAGTTTCAGAACAAAGAAAACATAATATACTACAGGTTTAAAACTTAAAACAACACAAATCATTAACATAGAAAGATCTAAGGCCTCTGACATTCGACTGTCAGGCCATATTTCTCCATTTTTCCAGACTTCTAAAAATGCTTGATTCGTGCATCTAAGTGTTATAGATCCATGATCTATCAACCCAGATCACTTATAGACACCCTATTACACATCTTTAACCAATCAATTACAACATATAACATCAAATCATGAGATTTTAAAAATTATGGTTCTTATACCTTTTAGCTTTGATCTTGGTTTTCTGATTTCATGATCTGTTATTGGATTGCTAGAGTTTGATCATGGCTTGTTTTCTCACACTCTCTCACTCTAAGATCCAAAAATATAGAGAGAGGAGGGACTTGGACAAAATGAAAAATAAAGAGGTCTTTTCTCTCTCTTTAATCTATTTATTTGTTGCCTAGTTGCTATGATCTTGCCAAATTTCGACTAATGGTTATTATTTAAGTCACATGGCTTATCTAAGTTGGTCACCAACCCCATATACGGCAAGATTGCAAGCAACCTTATTAATAATGCACTAAGGGCAAAATTGTCATTGGAATTTTATTTTAATGGCATAATGGACATTGTCCCAAACCCTTAGGGTTTAGGGTTTAGGGTTTAGGGTTTGGACCAATTTAGGGTTTAGGGTTTAACCCTTAACTTGTAATTTAATTTTCTAAGATTTCCAATTTAGGTTTTAAAAATAGAAAATTTAATATTTCAAAATTATAATTAGTATTTTCTAATTATATTAAAATTTCTTAATCATAATTTAAATCTTGGTAATTAGGATTAATAATTCCTAATTAAAATTACTAATTAAGCAATTAGGGTCAAAATAGTCATTAGGGTTTATAACCCACTAATTAGGGTTTCTAATAGAAAATTAATTTTCTAAAATAGAAATTAGATTTTGTAATTAGATTAGGGTTTTCTAATTAGTTAACTTGAAAATTAGATTAACATTTCCTAATTATCATTACAATTATTAAATTAACAATTAGGTTTTTCTTTATTTATAAATTAGGGTTCCTAATCCATAAATTAGGGTTTTCTAAATTTGAAATTAGGGTTTGCTAATTAATTAAGCTTTACCCTAATTAATATTATAATTAATAGCACTTAAGCAATATAATAATCATTTAAGTTCCCAGATTAGGGTTTCATGCACCGAATTAGGGTTTCGGATTCCCGAAACTGAAATTAGGGTTTCTAGAATCGGTTTCTTGGGCTTCTTGTTAATTGTTAGGGTTTTCTAACTGAACGTTGACGTTTTTAATATAAACTTAGGGTTTGTTACAGATATCGTTTATCTGGTTAACCCTTGACCCTTAACCACATATTGTACAAGTATAATAACATTTACACATAACATAATCACGTATACCCTTAGTCTTGAATAATTCACCTAAATTCTTCACAAAATTTTGAAATCCTCAAAATTCTATCTTAAATATATCAAACGCATACAGTTATTTTCTGTCTAGGTTCTAATTTTGAACCTTAAATCAATTAATAAAAATTTTAAAATTTTTCTATATTCTCGGGTTGTCACACAAGGTCTACAGACATTCTGGCAACCACTATATCCCCTACGATCGTAGAGTGGACTCTCAAGGAAGAAGGATCATGACAAAGGAGATGATCGTAGAGTCCGTTCACTCTACTACGGATGGTGTTCAAGTTCAAAACTAGAAGCCTCCATCTGCTCAAGCACTACTGACAGACATTCCTTCATCCTCAACCAGTGATTGGAACTCAACGATTCTTCAGATTTTCAACACCTTCGAAAATCTGTCCAAGAAAGAGGATCGTAGAGCACAATCTGATACTCAACAAGGAGCTGACCAACCAAATGATCAAATATCTGTGGAGAAGGAGCTGATGAAGAATTCTGATGAACTGATTGAGAAAATATCTCTATTCACTGAAAAGTCAAAGAAGCTGACAGCAGCAGGAGATAATTCATCCCAGAACAGACTTCAAGCTACTATGGCTGATGTATCTCTCAAACTCAAAGAGAGAGACAACATCTACCTAAAGACCATACATGATCAGAAGGGAGAAACTCTACGAGCACAGAAGGCCAATGAAGAATAGATCCAAGTTCTCTCTGACAAGATTGACAACATGAAGCAGTCTTTCTAAGTGCAACTTGAGCTAGGCCAATAGGAACTCAAGTTTGAAGTTGTTAACTCCTCCTACCTGATGGAGAAGCTTATGTCCAACATGGATCAGCTCTCCCAAATGATTAATGACGAAAGGGGGAGAAAAAGAGGCATAGAAAGAAGCAGAGCAAGAGGCATTCAAAGAAGGGCAAGAAGAGCATAAGGAAAGGAGAGAAGGAGTCAAAGAAGAAGATGGCAGAAGAAGAGGAATAGTCATCTTCTGAGGGGGAGCCGAAGATTGATGAAACTATGTATGCCAAATCTGAGGGGGAGCCAGAAGGAGAAGAGAAGCATACATCTGAGGGGGAGCAAAGCAAAGCAGGAAAGTCATCATCCCAAGGGGAGCAGGAGCAAGAAGGCCAAACAGATGAATTGCTGATCAACAAAATCCTGGAAACATACATAGAGCCAAAAGAGGTACATCTCTAACTAGTTAGGTATGTTCTGGATCCATGATGTAAAATGTCAGTGTATTAAATTCCACATCATTATAAATGACATTCATAATTATTTATTTTAGAAATACAGCTGCTCACTGTATATAAGATTCATTCATAACATGCATATGCACTTATTGTTTTTGTCATAATCAAATAGGGGGAGATTATCAGGAATAAACATGTGAATGTTACTCCTATTTATATATGATTTGATTATGATCTATATGAATGAATATGCAAGTATGCTTGCATTAAGAAAAGATGTAAAGTCCTTTGATAGATAATAGAAACATGTGTACAAGGACTTAGAATGATTTGATCAAGTATGTTACGTTGATCCTACATAAGCAAAACAGCTTTGTAAAGTCCTTAAAAAGAAATGATGTACAAGGACTATAAATATAGAAAGATCAAGCATGTTAGGTTGATCTAATGATGTAATAGATAGGCTTGTCTAATAAATTGAAACCACCGCACTGTAAATCGTGATGCGCCGGGAGAGTCAAGAAAACTCAAGAGTTGTCAAGGCAGAATCGTAGTCTGCAAGATAGTAGTCTTGGAGTTCGTAGACTGCCAAGAGAGACGAGGAGAGGATCATAGTGTGTAGAGGAGAACTTCCTCAAGGCCGTAGTCTGCTAAGGAAGTCATGCTCGGAATCGTAGAGACAACCTGCCTAAGAGCCGACCGAGTATCTGCCAAAGCCAAGTCAAGAATCGTAGACTACACTCAGAGTCGTAGAGTCTAATGATCATACTAGAGGCAGAGATCGTAGACGAGCAAGATCAGATTAAGACAACAAGCACAAGGCAGAAATCGTAGAGTGTCAAGATCTGATCTCGGGGTCGTAGTGTCTGCACAACCAAAGCAGAATCGTAGAGTATAGAACTAAGACCTCAACAGATGTGCTCATAATACCAAGACAGAATCGTAGAGCAAGCACGATTCTCAAAGAATGAGCACTCCCAGAATATCAAAAGGAATGAAGCCTCTGGTTGGAACTGCAAAGATACATCCCATCATGAAGGAAACTAGAGAGCACTCAACGAATTATATGCAAGCTAATAGAAGATCTAAGCACCAACCCAATCAGCATCAAGATTGAGTTGTGAAGCCATTCGAGATGAAGTCTTCCACAAGGAGATCAGAAGAAGACTTCAGTAACTGACTAATGAAAGTCAACAAGTGCAGTAGCTGTCAAGTAGACAGAAGACAACGATCTTGGAAGCAACCGGGATCATAGTGTTTTCCAAACAAAGAAAGAACTGATGAAGTGCATACAGAGATATTGGACAGCTTCTGAAGAACAAGGCTAAAGTGATTAAGCATTGGGTCAGTCCATTGATGATAAGTGAATGGGAGATCACAAGGAGAAAGCGAGTTGGACACGCCACAAATCTGAAGTGTCTTGCTATTTAGATGGGGCCAGAACAAAGAAGTCAAGTCATCAGTGTCTGAGAGCTGTTGAGGCAAACAGAAGTGTTGAAGCACTGCACAAAAGAAGGAAGAAGTGTTCTACATTGAAGATCTAATCAACACACTTCAAGATCATAGTGTTGTCTCTAACAATCAAAATGACACTACGATCAGGTCCTATGAAGACATACATCATAATCATAGAGTTTGAATAGCTGAAGACTGAAACACTGACAACGGTTCAATCTAAAGGGTAATATTCAGACAAGAGCTTATTGAGAGCATCGATGCAAAAGGACAACCTCTGATCGAGAAATCAGAAAAAGGAAATAAAGTCTTTGACCTGCCCAAGACATTAAAGTGACATGTCTAATGGGGTAGGTGAAACAGTAGACTACAGTGTCAGAAAAATTATGACATGTCATATCAGCAGTCTACCTTTGTCAACTCGAGGTCTATGAAGATATTTGAATAGCTTTCAACGGCTATTTTCCAACGGTAGGATTGGGAAGGAGTATAAATAAGCAAGAGCTTCAAAGATCGAGGGTTACTGGAGTTGCCAAGTTTGGAGTAACGGTGGACTATTCTAAACCATTTGAGATAGTGAGTCTGAAGGCTCACTCTACGATCCACCAAGAACACTTAGAGTCAGACAAAGAAAGAAGTAGAAGTGAGAGTTCTACTACATGAAGAGTGTTCTGAACTTCTGAGAGAAAGAAGAGCAGCATGTCATCTTGATGTTCATCATGAGAAGACTCTAAGTACCATAGAGAAGAGCTCACAGTCATCTTAGCAAGTCCATCAAGAGAAGGCATCAAGTATCAAGAAGGGAGATCACAAATGCCATCATGGTGGCAAGCATGAGAAAGTTTCTAAATACCTAGCAGAAGAGATTACAGTCATCTTAGAAACCCATCATGTGTAGCCATCACGTATCAAAAGGAATGATCTTCAAGGCAGTTCATCAAGGGATCATCAGAGGAGGTTGAGTAACTAAAGAAGCTGAGCATCATGCAACACTCAACTGCACTTCAAGGATGATCACGCCAAGCTAAGTACAGAAGATGTTCAGAGCATAAAGACATCTTAGCAGCTCAGCACCACCACCACCACCAACAACAACAAGCCAGGGCCTGAGAGGTCCTTGTCCGGAGGGACTAAATGAAGTTCCAAGCCCGCTGGGCTTGAAGAGTTCATAGGGAACTAGAGAAGTTCCAAGGCTGCTGGTCTGAAGAGTTCTTAGTGAATAGAAGTCCCAAGGCTGCTGGCCTTGAAGGAATCTTAGTGATTCAGGGTGCTGCCCTTCCTTAGTGGAAATCCTACTAGTTGAAAGCAGAAGAGTGGATTACGAGCTTGAGTCTCTGAACCACTTAAAACCCCTTGTGTCTTTTACATTATGTCATTTACATTATGTCTATTAACTGCTATGTATGTTCTAACTGCTTACAACATAACTAACTCTACGAACAATGTATGTATGATTATGAATATATCAATGAAGGGGATCTTTTACTTATTCCGCTGTGCTTGAAAATATTCTTATGTTTGTCATATGCTAATTTAATAGCAATGCAAAATGAAAGAGAAAAGTATTTGAAATTAAAAAGGATCTATTTAACCCCACCTTCTAGATCTATTGTGCATACTAGGAACTAACAAAAACATTGAGAACTCTGGCATGGCCAAGCGTGGTCGCGTTGCCTAGGAGCGCGGGCACTCGAATGGGCACTGCCAAATGGCGCGGGCACACTGGCATGGTGAAGGAATTGGGCGCAACCGCGCCCAAAGTGTGACTCTTTTGACATGTTTTGGTAAAACTGCCATAACGTTTTAATACGGAATCCGATTGAGGTAATTTAAGATGATCCAGAATGAGGACGAATAAACCTACAACTTTTGTTCTTTAAGTGTTTCAATTCAAGGTCGTTAGAAAGGGTCAAAATAGTCATCTTTAGGACTGATATGTATTAGCAGGCAATCGGAGGACGTCAGACATGCACATACGCAAGTGTAGTGCTCCCGACTATAAAATATATTGTTCTAAGTGATAAAACATAAATATGCATGATATTAAATATGTCATATAGCTAAAATTACTTTACTCATAATGGAATGCTTTAACATGATTTTCTAAAAGAAAACTTAAAGTTTTTGAGAAACGGAAGTTGATGAATTTGGTGTCCTTTGAGTTTTGGCCTTGGACCCTATGTACGCATATCAACGTGCATGAAATGTATTTTTAAAGTTACCTTGCATATTCTAGATTGATATAGCTTGGTTTAAAATGTTTTGAAAGAAAACCGAAAGTTTTAAGAACTAATAGTTTTGAATATTGTGTAAAGAATACTTTGACCTTTCTACTAAGACGCCTTATGCCTCTAGATATGGTGAATATGTTCATCGTCTAGCTAAGCATGAATTGGAGCTTTTAAGTGTGGTTTAAAATAAGTTTTCAAGTAAATGAATTATGCTATGTCTATGTAAATGAGATAGAGACATGCGAACATGTGTATTAAAGGCTTGTTAGTACCAATATAAGGTTTAAAAACTTATAAAAATTAAACCTTTGATAAAAGAAGTTGTTAAGCCTTGTTGATGTAAATAATTCAATATAGAGCTATTTAATTCAAAACTAAATGAATTGAAATGAGAACATAAAGAAATATTAGAACCTACTTGATGTATGTTTATAGTATGTATTAAAATGCATAGTATGTTAGGAATAGACTGAGCAATGAAAAGCTCAAGTCTGGTTTTGGCAGGGAGTAGCAGTAGCGCCAAATTGACTTAAATCTTGTGGTATGACTGGCAAATCTCGCATGTAGAGTGACCAAGAGCAGTTTGTTAACTGCATGGTCTTAAGTTATGGTTATATGTTGTCCTTAAGGACTAAAAGATATAAAATAAGATTGTTTATATAAATATGATTGTAGAATGAACTAGTCTCTTGGTTATCCTAAGTTCAAGTAAAAATAAAACCAAGTTAGGAAACAATATTTGTTCTTATAATATGAGCGTATGAAATGTATGACTGATGGATATGAATCCATGATTATATAACTGTGTAGGAATACACGAAGTGAAAATAACTATAAGCAGTTAAGTCGTAGTTGATAAACTACGAATCAGGCAAGTTTTTCTGTTCCTATTTGATATATGAATTCGATAACTATTAGTTGAGCTATATTATGCTATGAGAATGTTGATGTATATATATGAAATGCATATGAGATATGTATGAAATTGAAAGTTGATCATTGATGATATGTTTGTGAAGTAAATCTCTATGTCTGTTATGTGAGAAGTAACATGCATAGTAAATATTAATTAATTATGAACGCATGAACTGAGTATGTTATAATATGCTATGTGTTGCATGAAAACTGTTAGAATTGTTGGGCTGTCGAGCTCACCCTTACAAATAACCACTTTTACAGGTTAAGGACTCACGTTAAAGATTACGTGCTACTTGATTGATAGAGTTCAATAGTATCGAAGGAGATTGATTTATCTATTAAAATATACGCTCTTGAACCATGTTTAGGTTCTAGGAAATGTATATGATAATAGTTTACGATGTGTAATACATATTGAGTTGTAAAGTTGTACTATATGATGCATAGAGGAATTCGAATCGAGATGTAAAAATTTATACCGTAATTCGAATAGAATGAATCATAATATAATTAGATTCAAGGATATGTAATTGATTCAAGCTAGGAAATCAATAAAAGATTTTTTAAAAAAGATTGAAAAAGTTTAAATTATTCGGCATATTTTTATAACATTGAATATGATGTAAGACAGGGATGGTAAATGACCAATATTTGAAACTTATAAAAGTTTGGAGTCATTATACAGATCTTGGAAATGGAAAGTGTAAAGCCCCCAAATTCAGGTACTTGAAACCCGAACTCGGTGCTTCACGATACCATTTTTATGAGCGGAATAATATTAATAATAATAACAATAATATAAATATCAAACTTTATTTACATAATTATCAGAGTCTAGCTCCCAAGTCCGTAACCTTTAATACATTCATTATATAACATGATAGATAATATGTGAAACCCCAGATTTTATGAATAAAGATTTAAATTTTTCAAAATATTTGTTTTAATATTATGGTGTGGATTTGATATAATGTTATAGTTGTGGGTAGTATTTATAAATTTTTCAAAGTATGCAAGTTGTTATAAAATATTCGATTAGTCGGGGAATATTCTTTTTGTCGAGGAATATTCGTACGATGGCACAATCATTGGTGGACCCCACAACGAAAGTATTGTAGTAGTTAAAAAATGACAGAATTATCTTTTTATAAGAATAACGGCGGAAGTGTTACTACAGTAATTACTGCATCATATCTTTCATATTATTGATTCGATTATTGTCATAGTATCATCTGCATAATATGTTATTTTATTAAATCAATAATTGAGACGACAAAGTTATTCATATTATTAAATTGCAATATTTACAATGTCTAGAAGTTACATCGAGGAGAGGTTTGGTCACCTAATTCGGCATGATAGGGAGAAATCCTTATTGGAAAGCCCCTCTTTCACAGGAGCGACACGGTTGATAAATATTGTGAGTTATAATATTAATGATGAATGTTGTTCGGAGTTGAATTTGGAGACGCCAACGTGATATTTGAGTCCGGAACGACGAAATTAGTAAAAATAGTCTATAAACAAAAAAATTCCCGGGATTCACTATTTGGTCAAAAAGTCAACAGTTGACTTTCTTGGGAAAAGTCAAATTTCAAAATTTATATTTTTGATAAAAATAGTTTCATTATGTTGGAATTGTTTGTGTTAGTGAAAATCGACATTTATTCCGATGATAATTGATGTCTAGGGGTTATATTGATAAATCAGATAATTTATCGGATAAATCAGATAATTTATCTGATAAATGAGCAATTAATTGCTACTAATTCACATGCTTATATAACTATTGTTCACATATGTGTACTATTGAATCACATTATTTACTATTAGGGGAGTTGGTGCAAGATTGATAATACTTGCATGACTAAGTTAAAAATGGAGGTATAAATGGAGGTACTATACTGTAATTCGTATTTTTCACATGATTATACTATTTATTCACATAATTGAACTATTGATTCACATTATTTACTATTATGGGAGTTGGTGCAAGATTGATAATACTTGCAGGACTAGATTAAAAATAAAAGAAAAGTTTGAGGTATTGTACTGTATATTTTTGAGCCCCAAAATGTGCAATTATTGAAACTATATTTTCCTCTAAATAGAAGCTCATTCTTCCTTCATTTCTCACCAATTCACAAAAGCTTTAGAGCGATTATTATAGAGAGAAAGAAGAAGAGAAGTCTGCTACCTCACTATTCCAGTATCCAGTTTTTCCAAGGTAGGGAATATTATTTGTTGTACTCGTAGGGAGAATTATTTCTTTCTTATCTATGAAGAGAACTTCTGTTATTCCATTCTTATTATTAAGTTGGAATAACTTTGTATCTGTAAGTGCCCTATACTTGGTGAAATTCTTACATTGTTCCATTCTTTATCATTCTATTGGAACATCACATGCATGCGTTCTCTGTGGGACACGGGTTTAAAATCTTTATTATTACGTTGGAATATCACATGCATGCGTTTCTACCGGACTGATTCCGTCTTTATTATTCTGTTGGAATATCATGTCTGTGCGTTTTACGCCGGACCTGATTTCGTCTTTATTATTCTGTTGGAATATCATGTCTGTGCGTTTTACGCCGGACCTGATTCCGTCTTTATTATTATGTTGGAATATCCTGTCTGTGCGTTTTCTATTTGGACCGATTCCGTTATTTATTATTACGTTAGAATAACTTTTGCTGCATGGTCTATCGCATGCCAGGTGATTTCTTTTGTTATTCCATTCCTTATTATACTAAGTTGGTTAAAGTTTTGACTTATATACTCCATGAAATTAGTGGAATATCCTTGATATTTGCGCTTCATCCAGTATCTTTTCATGGAAATATTCTTCTGAGCATTCTTGTATTTTACTCTACAAAGCAGTATCATGTTGACAATTTGGACGTTATTAGTTCCTGGATAAAATAATTCTTGAACTTGTTTTATTGAATTCTTATATCATTGTCATCATCTTCATGTTTATATTTTTTTGAAAGTAATCTGTGGCCTATAGTGCATAGATGGACTTGGTATGATTATGACCAGGGATTATTCGGTGTAATCATGATCGTAATGTTACAAATGATGTGGTAAAAGTCCTCATTGGCCCGTAGTGCATTGATGGACAGTTGTTGGCATGATCATGACCATTAATGAACACACAAATATTCTTGGCCCGTAGTGCATGGATAATTGTGGTCGTGATACTAAAGAATATCCTTGGCCGTAGTGCAGGGGTGATTCGATGATGTGCATTATTTATTAAGCTGAGTCCCAGCGATAAAAGTGATGAAAAACCTTCTAAATCATAAAAGATAGTAGATTTTATTCTCTACTTGACTCTTTTAATGAATTGCTTGTTCCGCTACAGTTAAACTTGATGGTTGTTATATTGTATCAGTTTAACACTGTTGAAGGCTAACGATAATATATTTTGCATTATCTTAGTCATAATATTTCCTACTGGGCTAGTTGAGCTCACCCTTTTACTTTTATTGTTCTCTTGTGAAATGAGAACGTAATGAGGGACTAGTCGGGAAGCGAGTAACGGACCAGATGATAGCATTAGTAGTCCTCACTATTCTGTGAAATAGTGTGATAATAATTGTAATGAGGACTCCTTTTGAGTTTGTATAATCTCTAGTAGACAATATTTGTATTCAAACTCACAGCTTATGTTTTGTCGTATTGTACACGATAGTTGTATTATTAAATTGTATTTGAATTCTGTACCATGTAAGTGGCGACCCAAGATGGGTGACGTATACCTAATTTTGGGGGCGTCACATAATATATATGATTGTCTTAATAATATCAAACTATTACATAAGATAGCATTGTATTCATTCAGCAACCTTTCCATTTCCATTGTTCTTAGCAGAGTCTTCAGGTTGTTCACACTTAGCTGAAAACATTTAAATTAAACAAGGATGAGCATTTGAGTGCCCAGCAAGTAATAACAATTATAATTATTAGCAGAAAGGATTAAATGTTTTCTTTATACTACCCTTCTACAATGATTTAATAGTTGTGAAGTAATATGTACCAATGATAATAATATATTAATTCTATACCAAATTTTTCAAACTACGTACTGACTATAAAAGGGTTAGGGTGACATACTATGAACATTGTTTTCTATTTTCGAAAAGGTTAAGCGAAATTAAATTCATATAAACTCATCATAGCTTTACGTACGGGGGTGATCAGCCTGTTATGCCCTATATTGATCAATACTACATGCAAGAACGACATGATCATTCATTTTGTCCGCCATGGGCGCATAAAAGTTTTCCAATGTTCGGGATGTTCATACTTAGTCGTGAATCTGAACCAAAACAATTCAGTTGGATATAAAAAGGTTTTATCTTGTTCAACAATAACTTATAAGTCAACATATATATATATACTGAAAAATGTGTATCAACGTATGATTAAATATAATGATAATCCAAGTGAGGACACTTGTATAACCTGTTGGGGTTTCACGACGTAAACGCATTAAATGGAAATAAAATTTTAAAGCAATTTCAAACCCTAAAAGCAGGATCCATGCGAAGAATTAAAGGCGGCAAATGGTGGGTGGTCTCGCTAACCCGGTCAATGAAATGGGTTTGGCAAACACCCACGGAAAAAAATTTTCAAACTACAATCTGTATTGCATAATTTTTCCATACGAATCTCTGAAACAGTTTTAGAATCATACATTTTAAACCACCAAAACACCCATAATAACAAATCATATATGTCCAGTTTTGATTTAATCATATTAAAATGAATAACAGTACACCCAGAATTTATCACATATGTCAAGTTACGATTAATCATATTAAAACGATTCTTAATGCTTCTAATCTGATTAGAACAGTTATATTGTTATTCCACTGATTAAAGATACGATTAACAGTATCAAGATATATATTACCAGAATACACATACAACGAAATATTATATATTCAATTTCATATCGGTAAACATGCATCATCATATATCATATATATCAAATACAATTAAAACACGTAATCTGAATTAATCTTTTCGCAAGTAGCTCTGATACCACTGTTGGGGTTTTACATTTAAAGCACAAATGAAAATAAAATTTTTAAAGCAATTTCTAAAACCCTAAAACAGGATCCATGCGAAAAATTCAATTAATTCAGAGGTTAGAAATTATACCGATTAAGAAACTAAAATTGATACGATCGAATCTCCAACGCAATCCACGAATTAAGAAACTAGAATGGATACGATCGAATCTCCAACGCAATCAAAATGAGTTGCGTCTCTACGGTATCCACACAAACGCTCCGCGAATCGTCCTACGATCTGCAGAAGAAGGAACCGCAGTACTAGCAACCAAGGATGAGGATTTTCGAAGCTGTTTTCTCTAGTCTCTCTCTAAGAGCGGCTAGGGTTTTGTATTTTGATGTAACACCTAAAGTGACTGATATATATATCATATATATAGCAATTAGGAGGAATTAATCAAAACCTAATATTATTAAAATCTTAATTTATATATATCTTAATTAAGTCTTACTTAATTAATATACCTATATATAAATTATCCTATTAATTTAAATTCGTAATTTAAAATTCTATCAATCATATTGACATATTTAAATCTTTATAATTTAAATTAATTTCCTTTTAATTACGTTCTTTGTGTGTGACCCTATAGGTTATTATTACGTTGACAATAATTTTAAAATCATATTATAAAATTATAAATAGTGAGCGGCATCTAGTAATGAATCACTGCTACCCAAGTAATAATAAGATCGATGATTCGATGCAACCTTTTCGTGACCAATGTTTCAATGTAATTTAATCCTTTTAACCTTAATATCCTAGATTAAACTCGAGTCATAGAATGTGTCATACTCTTCATAATTTAATCTGAGTTTTCTTGATCAATGAGTAGACTATATGAAACAAATCACTATTTGAGCATGGCCAGGCATTTCATAGTCCTACTAAATCAAGAGGCCTATGGATATCACCCATAATATATAGGATGGTTAAATTCCATCTAGATCACTCATATTTCTCACACGATTCATGATGAACCTAATAATCACCTTTATAGTCCACCCTATTAAAGGTGACATTTGATGATATCAAAATACATAAATTCTCGTGTAGTAATATAGCGATTTTAGGTCGGAGGACCATTACATCATTGTCACTATGAGAATTGCTAATGACACTTCGCATAATGCTCCATATAGAATTCTCATGGTGGGTCTGTCCAGCACATCATTCTCTAACATGTACCTATGCATTGACTTAATATCTCATATATTTATGATTGATGAGATTTGGTCGTCGATCGATCCACATACTAGTCTCAATGCATCATTGTTGTCCCATCAACAATCATACTCTCGATCAGGGACATTTAAAAACAATGATACTAATTGTAATTATATAATCTCATGTTCAAGTCACATACTTGAAACTATATAATTTTTATCACTATTCTAAGGAATTTTATTATGTTAACAATTATATTACATGATAAATAAAACCATAATAAAATCATATATTTATTCAATCAAATATAATATCAAAATGTTAAGTAATTATATCAAATAATTAGCCTCTAGGGCATAAACTCTAACATAGCCTAATCATATTGGCACATAGGTTTAGCAGTCACTTTATCACAAAAAAAACACATATCTAATCAAATTATCTAAGTCCAAATCAATTTCTGAAACATGTCAGTGTACCGACAGCTTTATCGGGTAATTATCAAGTCTAAGACACTATTCTATAGCTCAATATCTATAAGTATCAGTCATATTATTTTTAAATGACTTATAATAATTTTTAAACATTTAATGTATTTTATCATGAATTTTCAAACATCGGAATCATTATTAAATGATTTAAGTATTAAACAATTCTATTATCGTTAATATTTAATTAGTATTAAAGTATTAATATTACCCTTAAATAAATTTTTAAAACATTTAAAATCATTTTAAATAATTACCATTAATATTAAAGTATTAATGTGTTATTTATCAAAATATTACAAGTCATTAATTATAACGTAAAATATTTTTAATTCATTTATATACTTTTTTAAATTTTTTAAATTAATAAAAATATTTTTAAACTATTTATTTAATATAATTATCAAATAAATTTAATACCATTAATAATAAATTAATAATCATTAATGTTAATGAAATTATCCTTTAAATATTAAAAGTTATATTTTATAACTTAAAATATCTTTAAACACTTTATTTTTATTTAAAATAATTTTTATATTACTAAAATCATTTTTAAACTAAATTATTTAATATTAATATTAAATAACTTTAATATCATTAATAATAATTAATTAATGAAATTTACCTCTAAATATTGAAAGTTATATTTTATAACTTCAAATAATTTTAAATACCTTATTATTATTTAAAATAATTTTAATATAATAAAATCATATTTAATTCATTTATTTAATTCATTTATTAAATAACTTAATTATCATTAATATTAATTTATTAATGAAATTTATCACAAAATATTAAAAGTCATTAAAAATAACTTCAAATATTTTCTTATATCATAATATAATTTTAAATGATTTTTCAAGTATAAAAATCATTTTTTAACTAATTTATTTAATATTATAATTAAATAAATTAAATACCATTAATATTTCAAAAATATTAAATATTTATGAAATATACTTAAAATAATTAAAACTAATTTTCAAACTTTAAAATAATTCTTAATAATTCATTATGTATTTTAATAATTAAAACTAATTTTCTATAATTATTTAATAAAATATAATTTTATATAGAAGCGTCAGCTAAAGACCACTATAGCGACATAAGCTATCATTATAGGTGTTATTCGTGTTCATCATGAAAACCCGAACATTAAATGCCAGCTTTCGGGGCTTAGTTTGACCAAACTTAAATCAGTGTCTACTGTGTTTCTGGGAGATCTATTACCTTGATCCTGTAGTACTAGTGTAATACTACAAGACCCAACAACAAACATGAACAAATCACATAACAAGAAATAGATTTGATCACCCAAAATAGCTGTCAGAGATGTTCTTCATTTTCTGGGTTACCCATAAATGAAGAACAGTTCGACTGCTCATATTTGGGCTTCCACAACTTGTGATCTAAATGTTGTTTTAGTGATTTAAGAGTCTTAGATTGTAGCTAGCATGCAAGAGAATAGATCTGTAACATAAAATCCATCTAACAACATTAAATCATCAAGATCTGTGTCGGTCAACGCATGTCAGAACACATGTTCATCAGTTTTCTAGGTTGCCTAGAAAACATGAACTGTGTTCGACCAGACTACTTTGACCGGCCACTGAATCCCACCTACTTGATGTTTAGGAGATTTTAAGGCATAAATATGTAGTACATATACAAAGCTACAACTTAGATACAACAACAACATCAAAACTCCCACAAACTGCCATATCTAAGCGATTGAATATGTTGTCAGACACTAGTAATGACCTTCTGGGTTGCCTAGAAATGGTCCGGTCATGGTCGGTCAACGACTTTTGACTAACAATATCTTGCAATCTAGAACAAATCTAAGCCTGATTCTTGATCAAGATCAAATAGCACATATCAGACTACCAGATCAAAGCTTTAAACAACAAATATTCATAACAGAGAAAGATTTGTGGCCACTGACATTCGTTGTCAGACCCCAGTTTGAACTTTTTCAAGATTTTGTAAAACTTGAAATCCGAGCCTCTAGATGTTATGGATCTAACATCTAGCAACCCAGATCATCATTATACACTACTAACAACATATTTTAACACTTAATCATAACATTTAACATACCAAGCATGATCAGATTCTAGGTTAGGGTTTTATACCTCTTGGGATAAATTTTGATTCTTGGCTTTACGATTTGTTATGGATGTTAGTGGGGCTTTGCTTTTATGGTGAAATGTCTTAGAATTTCGTGAGGTTTTGAGAGAGAGAGAGAGTTGGTTGGTTGAGTGTAAGTGTACAAATGAAGCAATAATGCACATTTTCTCTCTCTTTAATCTATATATATATATATATATATATATATAGCAAAGTGTAATGTAATGGTTGATATATTGGCTGAGTTGCTGATCATTTAGTCAATTAGGAAGTCAAGGTTAGCTCACCAACTCCAATTATTGCTAGATATACAAGTTATCTCAAATAATGCAAGAGTGGTATTTTGTTCAATTGGCTTAGTATTTTAATGGCACAAATGTAATCCTTGGAAACCCTTAGGGTTTAACCCTTGGGGTTTAACACTAAGGTTTAGCACAAAATAAATTTCTAGGTTTTTATTTAGGGTTTAAAATAAAAATAAAAATAAAAATAGTTTCTAAAAATAGAAAATTAGGGTTTGTTAATTAGATTAGATTTTTAATTACATTATACCGGAATATTAGGGTTTAAAATTCACCAATTATAATTAACATTGCTAATTTAGCAATTAGGGTTTATAATTTTGATAATTAGGGTTACCAAATTATAATTAGGGTTTCCAATTACTAAATTAGGGTTCTAGATATTAGGGTTTTAAGTTACTAATTAGGTTTTCCATAATTAGCAATAAAATCTACTATACATGATATTAATCACATTAACACAATTTCTGACTGATCATAAACTCCAGTTTAGGTTTCAAATTAGGGTTTTTAATTTCAAAAATTAGGATTTTATATTTAGGGTTTTCTAAAGATTAATTAGGGTTTCTAGATTTTAATTAGGGTTTACCTAATTAATCATTTAATACACAACATAAATCATATAACACAATTATATAACAATATTGAATTTCCCATTTGAATTTAAAAATAGGGTTAAACAAATTAATGCTAGGGTTTTAACATTATACACCATAATTGATCAACCATTATCAATACGTACATACTGTACATATTTATAGCATCGAAAAATCAAAATATAATTAATATTATATTATTATTCTCATTCCTTGATAAAAATCCAAAATTAGGGTTTGAATTTCATATCGATTTTTCTTTCATATTTAACATTATTAATTAAGTTAAAATAATTAACTTAATTAATCTAGCATAAATTCTTATAATAAAAATATTATTACAATAATTTAAAAATCATTTCATATATTATTTAAATAATATATACTTATATTTTGATGGCAAATAAATAATAAAAACATTTCTACTATAAAATTAATTATTATAAGAATATACTTTATAATAATCAATAATTCTAAAATAAAATTATTTATAATTATTCATGTAATAAATATATTTTTATTTATCACATAAATACTTACGCTTTATCTTGTACAAATCCTCATCTTTAAAATAAAAAAAAATTATACACAAAATTTCTGATTTAATTATATAGAAAATATCATGTTGTTACATTCACCCTCCCTTATAAAGATTCTGTCCCCGAAATCACCGTTTTAAAACTCATACATACATGGGTACATAACATACACAATCATTGCAAGTAGATCTCGATCATAAATGATCGAACTGATCTTTAACTATACACATAAAGCTTGTCTATTTGATTCAATGAAAATTTGATTTCTAAAAGAACTCAAATTCCTCCTTCAAAATTCCTTTATAAAATAATTTACTAGTTATAGGAAACTCATATATAAGAGAATAAAAGGTATACGAATAATACCTGGAATTCCATTGCCAGCTGCTATCGTATCCTGGACCGTCATGTTGAAGACCCTTGCTGTTGATTTTGGTAGCTTGCTTGATGACATAGGTCCTGTGATTGCCAAAATCCCGCTGCCCTTGCCAGTATTCACACTCCCTGCCTTCGTCCTCCTTTTCGGACAATCTTTCACCTTGTGTTCAGTCGACCCGCATAGAAAACATCCACTGTTCATCCTTGGATTGAGGCAGTTGGGAGAGATATGGCCCTCCTGCCCGCACTTATAGCAAAAAAAATTCCCTTCAGACATTCTTTAGAGTGGTTCTTTCCACAAATCTTACACGGCACCATCTGCTTCTTCACACCTTCTTGTTTTACCTGCACACTTCTAAAATTGCTCCCTTTCCTCTTGCTACTACCACTATTAATCTCTATCTTCCCAGCTCCTTCTACCTTACCTTTGTTCTTCTTCTCCTTGTTGTAGAGGCTCATGGCCTCACTCCCCTCTTCAGCTATTATAGCCGTTTCCATGAGTATTACAAATATAGGAATCTACAACACCGCCACCTTGTTATAGAGCCAAGGTTTTAATCCCAGCTCAAACCTTCTAGCTTTCCTAGCCTCCGTATCCACTTGATGCGGAGCAAACCTAGCCAACTCATTGAATTTTGCGGCGTATTCTGACATCGTCATATTCTCCTGTTTCAACTCTAAAAATTTCACCTCCATCCTAGCATGCATACTAGATGAAAAATAGTTTTCGAAAAATAGTGTTTTAAACATATCCCATGTAACTACACATTCTCTTGCCCTTGCTTGATTCGCTTCCCACCAAAAGTTCGCCTCCCCCTTCATCATGTAGGTGGCAAAAGCAGTCTTTTGCCCCTCAGCTACCCTAGCTATCACGAATGCTTTTTCAATCTCTTTGACCCAAGTTTGGGTTTCAACAGGGTCAGTTGTAACATTGAATTCTGGCGGTTCTACAGCCTTAAAATCTTTGAAATTCGCTAAACGATTGTCCGGCTAGTTCTCTGTAGCTGGCATTCCTTGTTGAATAACTTGTGCTACCATGTTTGCAAAGTATTGCATCGGGTCTGCTTGTTGTTGTCCCTCAGCGTTGTTCACAGATTCTTCTGCCCTTTGGTTTCGAGTTCGATGTCTTGGCGACATTATCTGATTAAATAAATTCATAAATTTAACTTACATTCTAAACCTTATCATATAAGTTTAATATATTTAACTTGTTTCATTACTTAAACATAGATTCATATTCATTTAACGAATACTTTACATAACATAGCACATAATGCTTTAAACATCAACTATCCCTTTGTGACCACAAAAGTCAGGATTTACAGTCTTGTCTAATACAAAAGTTGAGAATATTTCATTACACATACATACTTATCATATATATTACATTAAACTCACCTACACAACAGAACCTATACTACATATTCGCTACGCCTTTTTCTTGGACAACCTTTCACCTGATGACCTTCTATCCCACAGATAAAACATGCTCCTGGTTTATAGTCGGGACAATACAGAGTGGTATGTCCCTCATAGCCGCAAAGGTAACATATCTTTTTCCATTTCTTCTTATCGGATTTTCCTAAGTCGTGGTCTTCTATCTTTCTTTTCCCTTTACAACGCCTCGAATGGAGCCATGCCTATATTTGCTTGATAATTGTTGTTGTAGGAGAATTCCACCAATGACAAGTACTTATCCTAACTTCCTTTGAAATCTAGGACACCGAGTCTTAACAGATCTTTAAGGGTTTAAATAGTCCTTTTTGATTGCCCATCCGTTTGAGGATGGTATGCCGAACTGAATCGTAAATCTGTGTCCATAGCTTTCTGCAAGCTAACCCAAAATCGTGAAGTGAATCTTGGGTCACGATCTGAAACTATGGATACAGGCATGCCATGCAATCTCACAATCTCATTCACGTACATACAAGCAAGACGTTCAAGGGAATAAGTATCCCGTATAGGCAAGAAATGAGCAAACTTGGTTAATCTATCAACAATAACCCAAATCGCATATATGCCTTGAGAAACCTTGGGAAGGCCCATAACGAAATCCATAGTAATGTATTCCCACTTCTATTTCGGAATCTCAAGTGGTTGCAATTGACCCTTTGGCACTTGATGCTCCGCCTTTACACGTTGACAAGTTAAACACCTCGAGATAAACTCCGTGATCTCTCTCTTCATATTGGTCCACCAAAATGTATGTCGAAGATCATGATAGATTTTGGTACTACCAGGATGGATTGCAAACGGTGTGTTGTGTGCCTCCATCATGATTTTATGTTTCAAGTCAGAATCGTTAGGAACACAAAGTCTGGAGTTGACTCAAAGTATTCCTTCTTCATTGATTCTTGCTTCTGGAACAACACCTTCTTGCACTTTCTTCTTCATACACATCAGCTCCAGGTCCGTAGCTTGAGCAGCTTTAACTTTATCGATTAAAGTCGGTTCTACTCATACGTTTGATATCATCACGTGGGTACTTGGAGCTTTTACCTCTATCATCCTTTGCAAGTCATACAAAATGGACCTTTGTGTTAACAACATTGCACTCGTACCCGAATATGATCTTCTACTCAATGCGTTAGCTGCCACATTTGCTTTTCCAGGATGATATTGGATGGTATGATCGTAATCTTTCAGCAGCTTGAGCCAACGTCGTTGTCGTATGTTGAGTTCCTTTTGGGTGAAGAAATATTTGAGGTTTATATGATCTGTATAGATCTCTACTTTCTCTCTATATAGGTAGTGTCTCCAGATCTTCAACGCGAAAACGACTGCTGCCAACTCCATATCATGAGTAGGATAATACCTCTCATATTCTTTGAGTTTTTGCGAGGCATAGGCTATGACTTTCCCATGTTGCATGAGAAAACATCATAACCCTTTGCCTGAAGCATCGTTGTTGATAACAAATCCATCAAAGGCGGATGGTATTGTCGAGCAGTCTTAGAAATGAGTCTCCTCTTGAGCTCTTGGAAACTCTTCTCGCATTCCTCGCTCCATATAAATTTTGTATCTTTTTGAGTCAGCTGAGTTAACGGAGTAGCGATTCGAGAAAACCCTTCCACGAATCTTCGATAGTAACCAGCTAAGCCCAGAAAGCTACGTACTTCGGTCACCGACTTTATGGCGCTCATGATCTTCACGGCTTTTGGAATAGATGAGGATGTCATCAATAAAGACAACAATGAACTGATCCAAATATTCTTTGAACACACGGTTTATCATATCCATGAAAGCAGCAAGAGCATTAGTCAATCCAAAAGATATGACTAAGAATTCATAATGCTCGTACCGAGTTCTGAAGGCAGTCTTCAGAATATCCTCAGTTTTAATATTCAGCTGATGATATCCAGAACGAAGATCAATCTTTGAAAAAAATTGTGCTCATTCCAACTGGTCAAACTAGTCATCAATGCGAGGTAGTGGATACCTATTCTTGATGGTGAAATGGTTCAATTCTCGATAGTCAATATAAAGTCGCATACTCCCGTCTTTCTTCTTTATGAATAACACAGGAGCACCCCAAGGAGATGTACTAGGACAAAAAAAACCGATGTCCAATAACTCCTGTAGTTGGATCTTTAACTCCTGAAGTTCAATAGGAGCCATTCGATATGGGGTTTTAGAAATGGGCTTTGTACCAGGTTCAAGGTCAATAAAGAATTCAACTTCACATTCTGGGGGTAGACCGGGAAGTTCTTCAGGAAATACGCCAGGAAATTCACTAACAATAGAAATATTATTCAAATATGACGTGTTTTTGTTCAAGTCCGTGACATGGGCTAAAAAAGCTTGACATCCATTTTTTAATAAACGAATAGCTTTATGGCTTGATATGACACTAATTAACATTAGTGGTTTAGTTGTTTGAATTCGCATAACATGTTGGCTAAGAATATGAAAACTAGCAACCTTACGAAAATAATCAATTTTAGCATGATGAGTGGTTAACCAATCAATCCCTAAAATCACATCAAATGCAAGTATTTTCAACGATATAAGATCGGCAGGTAATTTGATGGTTCCAACTTGAATCAAACAAGATTTATAAACAGTAGATGTAATGAAAGTTTCTCCTAACGGAGTCTCAACAGATAACTCAAGGTCTAATTTCTCCGGAGTCAAGTTTAAACGTTGAGCACAAGCAAGAGAGATAAAAGAATGGGTAGAACCAGTATCTAATAAGGTATAAACTTCGCAAGAGTTTATGATTAACTTAAATGTGATCACCTCGTTCAGGTTCCTCGCATTTTGGACAGTCATGACAAACGCCCTTTAAGGAACCACCGACTTTGACTTGTCCGGGACAGCCTTTGGAGTCATCATCCCCATTGGACTTGGTTTCGCTGCAAGACAATCTCTAGCTATATGACTTTCCTTTCCACAGTTATAACACACCTTGGATTGTTGTGGGCAGTTTGGGATGATATGTTCCTTTTTCTCTTATTTATAACAAACGACCGGTGATCGTTCTCCTCCCCTGGAAACAGTGAATGTTGGTGCTAACATCTTCACGTTATCATTGTTGTACCTTCTCTTTTTGAAATCTCCTCCCGACTCGCTCCTTCTATTATCATGGCCACGATTACCACCAGAGTGGTTACCGCTTTTGTTCGAAAGTTTTCCTCCCCGATGGTTGTCATTGCTCCAATGACCGCTGCCACCGGTATGACCCTTTATGGTCCCTCGGTTGAACATACTCATTATCTCGCTCTAATAATTGAGCCCTATTTATAACATCTGTATATACAAAAAATTTATGAGAGATAAGATATTGCCGAATCTCGGGTTTTAGACCTTTCAAAAACATCCGCGTCATTCGTTCCTCATTCTCTACCAAATGAGGTGCAAACCTTGATAACTCTGCGAACTTCGCCTCGTACTGGGACACAGTTATGTTATTTTGTTCCAGTCTGAGAAACTCTACCTCTTTAATATGATGAATACTTTCAGGAAAGTACTTGTCATTGAACAGTTTCTAAAACGTTTCCCAAGACATACTAGGTGCGGCTGGGTGGGTACTCTTCACAGACTCCCACCAGTAGTCTGCCTCACCACGGAACATAAAGGTGGCGAATGGAACCTTATGTTCCTCCGTGTATCCCAAGACATCAAATATCTTGGTAATTTGTTTAACCCGCATTTGCGCCTTGATCGGATTCGGCTTTCCCGCAAATTCTAGTGGTCCCAACTCTTTGAACTGGTTGGTTGTGACAAGCCGCGCATTGCTATCATTTCAACCCATATTTTGTACACGAGTCTCCCTCGTCTGGTTTTGCTTGAACTGCAAAAAGCTTCTAAACATCCCATCATTCATCATTTGTTCAGTAGTGTTGTTTACAGGAGGAATATTGCCTTTCTGTTGCACGTTCCACTGGTTGGTGATTAAAGGTGTCTCCACGGTCTCATTCACTCCATTGTTAATATTTCCAGCTGTCATTCTCAAATACTGCCACAAAACAAGGGTTAATTAACATATCACATATTAACTATATGCTCCGACTTACCAACCAAATAAGCTTAGGTATGACACACTAGCGAAGGATTACTCGTCTCTCCCCTCCTAGTTCTATTCCATGATCTCTGCCAGAGACCATATCCCTAAGCTCTGATACCAACTGTGACGCCCCCAAAATAGGTATACATTACCCATTTTGAGTCGCCAAATACATGGTACAGAAACAAATACAACTTCATTAATATAATTGTCATGCAAAATACGACAACACATATATTGTGAGTTTAAATACAAATACTATCTAATAGAAAGTATACAAACTCAAAAGGAGTCCTCATTACAATTATTGATACACTATTTTACAAAAATTGTGAGGACTGCTAAAATAACTTTCTAGAATCACCACTCCATACCCCGGCTAGTTCCTGCTAAATTCTCACCTCCTGGGAAGAAAAATGGAACAAAAAGGAAAAGGGTGAGCTTAACTAGCCCAGTAAAGAATATTATTACTAAGATAATATACAACAATTTATCATTAGTCTTTAATAGGGAAAAATCTGATAGAATATGATAGACAACAAGTTTTAGATCAACAACTGTAGCGAAAATAGCAATCCATTAGAAGAGTCAAGTAGAGAATGAATTCTACTATCTTCTAAGAATTAAAAGTCCATCATCAATATTTTATCCATGTAACATCAATCAATATACATCTTGAATCAAATATTCATCTTTGCACTACAGGCCAAAGATATTCATTTGTATCACCAGTTGGTCATGTTCATCTCAACACCTGTTAATCTTTGCACTACGGGCCAAAGATATTCATCAGTTAATCATTCATCTTTGCACTACAGGCCAACAATATTCAGTAATATCATCATTTAGGACTGAGGATGATGAAAAATATCTTAAAGAAAATGAATCCAATGAGATAAAAGATCAAAGATTAGGGATTCGTACTTTATCCAAGTTCAAAAATATCTTATAATAATCAATTGTGGAGCAAAATTCAAGAATAAAGATCAAAATATGGATACAATCAAAGATAGTAACCACAATAGACAACCTGGACAAATAAAGAAAAACTTTATTTTTCTGTGAATAGTTTCGTATTCGTGAATAGTGTCGTATACGTGAATAGTGCTGTATACGTGAATAGTAACTGCGACATAAAAAAAGGTAGAAATTCCACAATAAAATCCACACCAATATTTCAGTATAATGATATTGAAAGAATAACATCATTATGAAAAAAATAACATCCCTTACCTCAAAAGAACATTACTTCTCGCTGAAATATCGGGTATAAGGCTGAAGGAAACTTGCACTGAATAACAACTCACAAAGTATCTAAATACTCACAAAATATGCTCGATAATATATATATAGAGAGAGAGAAAAAAAACTTATTTCTGGTGTGATTTTCAATTCTAACTAAGCACCCTATTTATAGAAAAATGCTTAGAACGCCATAGCAGACTAATCTGCTACCTGATGGCTTTACCTGCTACTATTCACGCATACCACTTTTGAATAAAAAATTTAGCACATTTCTCACCAACCAAAAGTGGGGCCCACCCATATTTTAAATAAAAACATTTATTTCCGAAACTTCAATAATTCATAATAAATAGTCATTTTATCAGAAAATATGAATTTTATGTCAATTCCATAGGAAATCGAATTCTCTACAACTTTGTAAAAGAAAGTTTATCTAAATTCAAAACAGAAAATGCCCGAAATCCATATACGGACGATTTTTAATACCTCTATTCTGACAAAATACTGATAAAATACCTCAACATTAATTCCTTAATTTATATCCACACAAAATACATATTTCCCTATCCATCCACATAAAATAAATATTTTCTTATTATATAAATCAATAATTAATTATTCATAAATAATATTACATAATCACAATTATGACAACCAGATCGTTCCCAAGAAAGAGGGGGCTTTCCGATAAGGATTTCTCCTTATTGGCGCGCAATTAGGTGACCAAACCCATTTCCTAGACAGAACTTCCTTAAACATTGTCAATAATGCTATCTTATAATATTATTCAAATAATATGAATTATTGATCTTATAAAGGAGATACTGTGCAGTGACAATTATTGGAACAACAAAAATATAAAATATCAACGTAGTAATTATTGAATCAATAAAATAAAATATTGAACAGTAATTACTATAACAATTATTGAGTAGTGCCTTCTTACGTAAGAATCAATAATTCATAAATAATGTGCAATCTGGTGTAACTCTTTGCAAACCACGCGTATTCTTCGTATTTTAACCACTGGGTATTCCAATAGTGTTAACGGTAACAACTACGCCGTTATTTATAAAAACTGTGATACCCCAAATTTTATGAATAAAGATTTAAATTTCTCGAAATATTTTTTTAAATATTATGGTGTGGATTTGGTATAATGTTATAGTTATGGGTAATATTTATAAATTTTGCAAAGTATGCAAGTTGTTATAAAATATTCGTTTGGTCGGGGAATATTCTTTTTGTCGGGGAATATTTGTACGACAGAACAATCATTGGTAGACCCCACAACAGAAGTATTGTCGTAGTTAGAAAACGACAGAATTATCTTTTTCTAAAAATAACGGCGAAAGTGTTACCGTTAAAATTGTTGAACTACCCGGTAGTAAAAGTATAGTAATCTGGCGTGGTTGCATAAGAGCATTACGGTATTGATTATTGATGCTTACGTAAGAAGTCTTTCGAGTTATACTCAATTATTGATACAAGAATTGTTGCATCATATCTCTCATATTATTGATTCAATTATTGTCACAGTATCATCTGTATAATATGTTATATTATTAAATCAATAATTGAGACGACAAAGTTATTCATATTATTATTTGCAATATTGACAATGTCAAGAAGTTCTGTCAAGGAGAGGTTTGGTCACCTAATTGCGCGCCAATAAGGAGAAATCCTTATCAGAAAGCCCCCTCTTTCCTGGGAACGACCTGGTTGTTAAATATTGTGCATTATAATATTAATGATGAATAAGTTTGTGTTGATTAAAGATGAAATTAAAAGTTCCATTGTGTTGGGATTATTAGTGTTAGTGGAAATCGACATTTATTTCGATAATAATTAATGCCTAGAGGTTATATTGACCAATCGGGTATTCGAGGCACTTTTTGTGTTGGAGTACTATTCACGGGTTACTATTCACGGGTTATTATTCACCCGGTTACTATTCACTCTAGTATTGTTCACTCGAGTATTTGGGACACTTTTCGTGTCGGAGTACTATAAAGCCCCCAAATTCGGGTAATTAAAACCCGAACTCGGTGCTTCACAATACCATTTCTATGAGCGGAATAATACTAATAATAATAAAAATAATATAAAGATCAACTTAATTTACATATCATCAGAGTCTATGTAAGACCCCAGCTTTTATAAATAAAGATGAATTTTTCTATAAATATTATTTTTGAATATTATGGAATAAATTTGATATAATGTTATAGTTGTGGGTAATATTTATAAATTTTGCAAAGTATGCAAGTTGTTATAAAATATTCGTTTGGTCGAGGAATATTCTTTTTGTTAGGGAATATTCGCATAATGGCTCAATCATTGGTGGACCTATAATGTAATTATTATTCGGATTGAGAAAACGACAAAAATATTTTATATAAAAAATAACGGCGGAGGTGTTACCGTTAAAAGCTGTTGAACTACCCGGTGGTAAAAAATACGATGTCTGCGTGGTTGCATAGTAGCACACGGTATTGATTATTGATGCTACGAGAGAAGTCACTCATTTATGCTCAATTATTGCTACTGATGAATTGTCGCATCATATCTCTTATATTATTGATTCAATTATTGTCACAAAGTATCATCTCGTATAATATGTTATAGTATTAAATCAATAAGCGGGGACGACAAGTTATAAATGATTAATAATTGTTAAAAGATTAAATATGTGTTGATGAAAAAAAATGATTTGTGGTAAGTTTGATTATTTTATGGGGGCTCGTATATGTCATCATCTAAGAGTCTCTTCGTCAATAGTAATTACCTTCGTCGATAGTAATTACCCTTGTGAATAGTATTTACCTTCGTCAATAGTATTTACCTTCGTTAATAGTAATTACCTTTACCGGACGTCGAACCACTTGTCGTTTCACATTACAAAAGCGCCGAACCACTTGTCGCTTTTCACATTACAAAGGCGTCAAACCACTTTTTTCACATCATTAGTCGTCAAGCCACTTGCCTTTTCACACGGCATGTGCTAAGCTAGAAATCTTCTATAAATAGAGGCCTAGGGCTTCATTATTTTTCACTTAATTCATTCAAGCTATAGAGAGAGAGAAAGTATAGAGAGAATAAGAGAAAGAAGAAGAGTATTTTGTTACTACACTGCTGCAGTATTCAATCTCCTACCAAATGTAAGGGGTGTTATTCTTTCTTATTCATGAAGAGAACTATTGTTATTCCATTGCTTATTATTCTATTGGAATAACCTATATACGTGGTTTACCCTATACTTGGTGACATTCTTCTATTATTCTATTGGAACATCACATGCATGTGTGTTTTACAGGACTGGTTAAAATCTTTATTATTCTCGTTGGAACATCACATGCGTGTGTTTTTACAGGACTGGTTAAAATCTTTATTATTACATTGGAACATCCATCGCATGTGTGTTTTACAGGACTGGTTTCTGTCTTTATCATTACATTGGAATATCTATATGCGTGTGTTTTACCGGATCCTGGTTCCATCTTTATTATTCTCATTGGAACATCACGCTTCGGTGTGAATTTCACGACTGGTTCCATTATTTATTATTACATTGGAATAACTTACGTCTGCATGCGATTCTATCGCATGTATGGTGATTTCTTTTGTTATTCCATTCTTTATTATACCCAGTTGGTTAAAACTTTGACTTCTATACTCCATGAAATTAGTGGAATATTCTTGATATTTGCGTTTCATCCAGTATCTTTTCATGAAAGTATTCTTCCCGATCATTCTTGAATTTTACTCTACAAAACAAGATCATGTTGATAGTTTGGGACGTTAATAATTCTGGATAAAATAATTCTTGAACTTGTTTTATTGAATTCTTATATCATTGTCATCATCCTCATGTTTATATTTTTTAAAGTCATCGTGGCTTTGTAGTGCATAGATGGACTTGGTATGATTATAATTGAGAGACTATTCAAAGGTAATCATGGACCGTAATGTTACAAATGTTGTGGTAAAAATCCTCGATTAGTAGTAGTGCATTAATGGATGATTGTTGGCATGATCATGACCATTAATGAATACACAAATATTCTTGGCGCGAAGTGCATGAATAATTATGGTCGTGATACTAAAGAATATCCTCGGCCGTAGTAGTGCATTGATTATTCGATGATGTGGAATATTTATTAAAGTCGAGTCTCGGCTATAATGATGATGAAAACCTTTTAAAACCTAAAAGATAGTAGACTTTATTTTCTACTTGACTCTTTTAATGGATTGCATATTTTTTTGCAGATTAAACCGGTTGTCAATTGTATTTTATCGGTTTAACATTGTTGAAGACTATTGATAATTTATTACGCATTATCTTAGTCATAATATTTCTTCTTTGGGCTAGTTGAGCTCACCCTTTCTTTCACTTTGTTCTCTTCGTGAAATGAGAATATAAATGGGACGAGTCTGGGAAACAGTGATGGTCCTGAAGATAGCATTAGTAGTCTCACTATTACGTGAAATAGTGTGATAATAATTGTAATGAGGACTCCTTTTTGAGTTTGTATAATATCTAGTAGGCGATATTTGTATTTAAACTCACGGTTTATGTCGTATTGTATACGATAGTTATGTTAGTAAGTTGTATTTAAATTACGTACCATGTAAGTGGCGACCCAAGATGGGTGATGTATACCTAATTTTGGGGGCGTCACGGTTAGTATAAGAGCTTAGGATATGATCCACGGCTAAGATGTGAGAATAGTACTAGGAGGGGAGAGCGGGAATACCTTCGCTAGTATGACCTACCTAAGTTTATGTGCTATTTTATTGGTTGGTCGAGGAAGATAGGGATAATTTGTTACATGTCAATTAACCTTTTGTTTTGTGGCGATGATTCGAAAATGACATCGAGAATGTTGAGAATAGCAATGGGCCGAGCGATCATTGATTCACCACATATCAATAATCGAGGATAATGTGCATCGGAAGGCGACAATCCTCATGCAAACAACAACAACCTTGACCAAATGATGAATGATCAAATGTTCAGAGGCTTTATGCAATTTATGCATGCAACAAAGAAAGTAGAGCGACTCTGCCCAAAACGTAGGTGGAAACACGGAAAACTCTCGGCGGTCACCGCTAAACAATTCAAGGAGCTGGGACCACCGGAGTTTAAGGGAGAGCCAAAACCACTTACGGCGGAAGCATGGATAAAGCAGATTACCAAGATATTTGATGTCTTGGGATGCTCAGGAGCAAAAGGTTCCCTTCACGCTTTTATGTTGCGGAGAGGCGATTCTTGGTGGGAATCGGTAAAACGTACTCAACGACGCTATATCTTGAAGATATCTTGGGAGAAGTTCGAGAGTTGTTCAACGACAAATACTTTCACGAAAGTATTCGCCACATGAAGGAGGTGGAGTTTATCAAGTTAGAACAAAACAATATGGCCAGTATCGCAATACGAGGCAAAATTTATGAGTTATCACGATTTGCGTCCCACTTGGTGGACAATGAAGAAAGAATGGCGAATGTTTTTAAGAGGTTTGAAGTGGGAGATACGTCGACATCTTATTTCTCATAAACTGTGTTTGTATTCAGATGTTGTAAATAGGGCTCGATTAGTGGAGCGCGAACGAGTCAACGCAACTAAAAGAGAGCGGTGACAAAATTATAATACCGGTGAGAGTAGTCATCGAGCGGTGACAACAAGCGTGGAGGGAATCAACGGGCGAGATATGGTAACCACGCCGGTGGTAATCGGGCAAAACAATAAGAATGGACATTTCAAGAAGCGGAGATTCAACAATGATGGAAAAGCGTCAAAGACCAAAGACCCATTATTAAGGAAGGAGAAAGACCACCTATCATATGCTTCAAATGCGGAGGAGAGGACACATCGATCCAAGCTGCGTCATGCTTAGTCAAAGCATGTTATAATTGTGGAAGAGAAGGTCACTTAGCTCGATTTTATTCGCCATAGAAGACAAATTCAGCTAGGATGGAGGCACCAAAGGCCATCCCGGAAAATTCAAAACCCGTGAATGCAAGGAGAGCGTTTGTTGTGACCTCCCAAAGAGCAAGGAATCCGAATGAGGTCATCACGGGTAAGCTTATCATAAACTCTAATGAAGTCTATACTTTATTTGATACTGGGTTCTACCCATTCTTTTATTTCTCCTACTTGCGCTCATCGATTAAATTTGACTCAGGAGAAATTAGACTTTGACTTATCTGTGGAAACTCCGTTGGGAGAAACCTTCATTACATCCATTGTTTATAAGTCTTGTTTGGTTCAAATCGGTACCCTCACATTACACGTCGATCTTATTTCATTAAAAATACTTGCATTTGGCGTGATTCTAGGGATTGATTGGTTAACTACTTATCATGCAAAAAATTGATTGTTTTTAAAAGGTTGTTAGCTTTCATATTCCTAATCAACCTATTATCTTAATTCAAACGACCAAACCATTAAAATCAATCACGGTCATCTCAAGCCATAAAGCTATTCGTTTATTGAAAAGCGGATGTCAAGCTTTCTTAGCTCATGTCATGATTTAAATAAAAACGCCGGTTTTAAACGATATTCCTATTGTTAATAAATTTCTGACGTATTCTACAGAAGAACTTCTGGCCTACCCCAGGCGTGAAATTGAATTTTGTATCGACCTTGAAACGAAGACAAAACCTATTTCCAAAGCCCCATATCGAATGGCTCTATTGAACTTCGTGGAGTTAAAGACCCAACTACGGTGAATTGTTAGACATTGGCTTTATTCGTCCTAGTACTTCTCCTTGGGGTGCTCTGTTCTATTCGTGAAGAAGAAAGATGCGAGTATCGCGACTTTGTATTGATTATCGGGAGTTGAATCATGTCACCATCAAAATAGGTACCCATTGCCACGTATTGATGACCTTTGACCGGTTGCAAGGAGCCAAATTCTTTTCAAAGATAGATCTTCGTTTGGATATCACCAATTGAAGATTAGAACCATTGACATTCCAAAGGCGGCTTTCGGAACTCGATGCGGGCATTATGAATTCTAGTCATGTCCTTTGGATTGACTAATGCTCCGCCGCCTTCATGGATATGATGAGCCAAGTATTCAAGGAATATTTAGATCACTTTGTGGTCGTCTTTATTGATGACATCCTTATTTATTCCAAAAGCCGTGAAGATCATGAGCAACACTTGAAGGGTGACACTCCAAAAAAAAGCTTCGTGAATATAAGCTTTATGCCAAGTTGAAGAAATGCGAGTTCGGCTTGAAGAAGTAGCATTCCTTGGGCACGATGGTATCAAGTCATGGAATATCATTGACCCAAGAAAGATTGAAGCTATTCAAAGTGGGAACAACCTAAATCGATGACCAAGTACATAGCTTTCTCGGTTTATTTGGTTATTATCGGAGATTCGTGGAAGGATTTTCTCGAATCGCTACTCCATTGACTTCGGTGACTCGGAAAGATACAAAGTTCGGTTGGAGCGAAGAATGTGAGAAGAGTTTTCAAGAACTCAAGAGTAGACTTATTTCAAAGACTGTTACGACAATACCATCCGGCTCGGAGGATTTGTCATCTCTGAGTGATGCTTGAGCAAAAGGGTTGAGATGTGTTCTTATGCAACATGGAAAAGTTATAGCTTTATGCCTCGCGACAACTCAAAGAATATGAGAGGAATTATCCTACTCATGATCTAGAGTTAGCATTGTTATCTTACACTTAAAATTTGGAGGCATTACTTGTATGGGGAGAAAGTGGAGATCTTTACGGATTATAAAAGCCTCAAATATTTCTTCACTCAAAAGGAACTCAACACGCGACAACGACGTTGGCTTGAGCTTGTTGAAAGATTATGATCATACCATCAATACCATCCCGGAAAATCGAGCGTGGTAGGCGACGCATTGAGTAGAAAATCATATGCAAGTACGAGTGCGATATTGTCAATATGAAAGGCCCATTTGTGTGACTTGCAAAGGATGGAGATAGAGTTAAAGACTCGAGGACGCATGTGATGATAGCGAGTATCTGAGTAGAACCGACTTTAATCGATAAAGTTAAAGTCGCTTTCGAGCTACTGGACACAGGAGTCGATGCGTATGAGGAAGAAAGTGCAAGAAGGTGCTATCACGGGAAGCAAGAATCGATGAAGAAGGAATACTTGAAGTCAACTCCGGACTTTTGTGTTCCTAACGACTACGATTTAAAGTATAATATCATGATGGAGGCGCACAACACACCATTTGCAATCCATCTCGGGAGTACCAAAATGTATCATGATATTCGTCATACATTTTGGTGGAGCAATATGAAGAGAGAGATATTTGTTTATCTCAACGTGTCTAACTTGTCAACGAGTTAAAGCGGAGCATCAAGTACCAAAAGGTCCATTGCAACCACTTGAAATTCCGAATGGAAGTGGGAGCACATTACCATGGATTTCGTTCTGGGTCTTCCTAAGGTTTCTCAAGACATTGATGCGATTTGGGTCATTATTGATAGATTGACCAAGTCTGCTCATTTCTTACCAATACGAGAAACTTATACACTTGAATGTCTTGCTCGTATGTACATAAACGAGATTGTAAGGCGCATGGTATCTTGGGTATCCATAGTTTTCGATCGAGACCCAAGATTCACTTCACGATTTTGGGTTAGTTTGCAAAAAGCTATGGGCGCAGACTTACGATTTAGGTTGGCGTATCATCCTCGACCAGAGACGACAAAATGGAGAGGACTATTCAAACTCTTGAAGATCTATTAAGACTACGTGTCCTTGATTTCAAGGGAGTTGGGACAAGTTCTTACCATTGGTGGAGTTTTCCTACAACAATGCGGTTATCAAGCAAGTATTGGCATGGCTCCATTCGAGCGTTGTATGGAAGAAAAGTGTCATTCTCTAGTATCTTTGGGATGAGGTGGGTGAAGCAACGTTGTTGGGGCCAGGAGTTGTACGTATGACTACTAAAAGATTCAAACGATCCGACAACGTATAAAAACCTCACAAAATCGACAAAAGAGTTATCTTGATCTTCATCGAAAGGACGTGGAATTCGATATAGGAGTTCATGTGTTGTTAAGAGTTGCTCCATGGAAAGGAGTTACAAGATTTGGAATGAGAGGAAAACTTAATCCTCGATTCATCGGTCCATTTTAATCCTCGATCGAGTAGGGCGTGGCCTATAGACTCGCTTTTCTACCGCTTAAATATATCTCGTGTTCATAACGTTTTTCACATATCTATGTTACGTAAATATGTGAAAGACCGAACCATATTATTGAGTTAGAACAGGACGAAATAGCGGAAGATTTGACGTATGAAGAGGTTCTGTTCAAATTTTGGATAAGAAGGAACATATTCTACGCCCAAGGTTATACCTAAAGTTAAAGTTTTGTGGAGGAACCACGATGTTGAGGAAATGACTTGGGAGTTAGAATCGAAATGAAATCAAGGTATCCTTACCTCTTCGACATACCAGTCGTACCCTAATTTCGAGGGCGAAATTTCATAAGAAGGGAGGTTGTAAGACCCAACTTTTATAAATAAAGATGAATTTTTCTATAAATATTATTTTTGAATATTATGGAATAAATTTGATATAATGTTATAGTTGTGGGTAATATTTATAAATTTTGCAAAGTATGCAAGTTGTTATAAAATATTCGTTTGGTGGGAATATTCTTTTTGTTAGGGAATATTAAATACAATGGCTCAATCATTGGTGGACCCCACAATGTAATTATTGTCGGATTGAGAAAACGACAAAAATATTTTATAAAAAATAACTACGGAGGTGTTACCGTTAAAAGCTGTTGAACTACCGATTGGTAAAAAATACGATGTCTGGCGTGGTTGCATAGTAGCACACGGTATTGATTATTGATGCTTACGAGAGAAGTCACTTTCAAATTTATGCTCAATTATTACTCTGATAATTGTTGCATCATATCTCTTATATTATTGATTCAATTATTGTCACGATATCATCATATAATATGTTATAGTATTAAATCAATAAGCGAGACGACAAGTTATAAATGATTAATAATTGTTGAAAGATTAAATATGTGTTGATGAAAAAAAATGATTTGTGGTAAGTTTGATTATTTTATGGGGGCTCATATGTCATCATCTAAGAGTCTCTTTCGTCGATAGTAATTACATTCATCAATAGTAATTACCCTTGTGAATAGTATTTACCTTCGTCAATAGTATTTACCTTCGTTAATAGTAATTACCTTTACCAGACGTCGAACCACTTGTCGTTTCACATTACAGGCGCCGAACCACTTGTCGTTTCACATTACAGGCGTCAAACCACTTTTCTTTTCACATCATTAGTCGTCAAGCCACTTGCCTTTTCACACGGCAGGTGCTAAGCTAGAAATCTTCTATAAATAGAGGCCTAGGGCTTTATTATTTTTCACTTAATTCATTCAAGCTATAGAGAGAGAGTATAGAGAAGAATAAGAGAAAGAAGAAGAGTATTTTGTTACTACACTGCTGCAGTATTCAATCTCCTACCAAATGTAAGGGGTGTTATTCTTTCTTATTCATGAAGAGAACTGTTGTTATTCCATTGCTTATTATTCTGTTGGAATAACTTTTGTATCGTGGGTTTACCCTATACTTGGTGACATTCTTCTATTATTCTATTGGAACATCCATGCTCGTGTGTTTTACAGGACACGGTTCCGTCTTTATTTATCTCGTTGGAACATCACATCAGTATGTTTTACATGGGACTGGTTCCGTCTTTATTATTCTGTTGGAACATCACATGCATGTGTTTTACAGGACTGGTTAAAATCTTTATCATTCTGTTGGAATATCCTATCTGTGTGTTTTACAGGATCCGGTTCCATCTTTATTATTCATTTGAACATCTGTCGGTGTGAATTTCACGACTGGTTCCTTTATTTATTATTACATTGGAATAACACATGCATGCGCTTCTATCGCATGTATGGTGATTTCTTTTGTTATTCCATTCTTTATTATACCCGGTTGGTTAAAACTTTGACTTCTATACTCCATGAAATTAGTGGAATATTCTTGATATTTGCGTTTCATCCGGTATCTTTTCATGAAAATATTCTTCCGATCATTCTTGAATTTTACTCTACAAAACAAAGATCATGTTGATAGTTTGACGTTAATAATTCTGGATAAAATAATTCTTGAACTTGTTTTATTGAATTCTTATATCATTGTCATCATCCTCATGTTTATATTTTTTTTAAAAGTCATCTGGGCTGTGGTGCATAGATGGACTTGGTATGATTATGACGAGAGACTATGATTGTAATCATGGTTAGTAATGTTACAAATGATGTGGTAAAAATCCTCGATTGGTAGTAGTGCATTGATGGGACGATTGTTGGCATGATCATGACCATTAATGAATACACAAATATTCTTGGCCCGTAGTGGATGAATAATTGTGGTCGTGATACTAAAGAATATCCTTGGTCAGTAGTAGTGCGGGGTGATTCGATGATGTGGAATATTTATTAAAGTCGAGTCTCGGCTATAATGATGATGAAAACCTTTAAAACCTAAAAGATAGTAGACTTTATTTTCTACTTGACTCTTTTAATGGATCAGATATTCATTGCATTGCTTAAAGCTGGTTGTCTATTGTATTTTATCGGTTTAACATTGTTGAAGACTATTGATAATTTATTACGCATTATCTTAGTCATAATATTTCTTCTTGGGCTAGTTGAGCTCACCCTTTCTTTCACTTTGTTCTCTTGAGGAAATGAGAATATAATTTGGGACGAGTTGGGAAGCGAGTGATGGTCACGAAGATAGCATTAGTAGTCCTCACTATTACGTGAAATAGTGTGATAATAATTGTAATGAGGACTCCTTTTTGAGTTTGTATAATATCTAGTAGAGGCGATATTTGTATTTAAACTCACAGTTTATGTCGATTGTATACCACAGCGAGTTATGTTAGTAAGTTGTATTTAAATTCTGTACCATGTAAGTGGCGACCCAAGATGGGTGATGTATACCTAATTTTGGGGGCGTCACAGTCTAATCCCCAGGTACGAAACCTTTAAACATTCATTACAATACGTGATAGATAATTTAATATCATCGACTTACTAAAGTTAACTATTACATAAGATAACATTCATTCATTCAGCAACATTTCCCTTTCCCTTGTTCCTAGCAGAGCTCTCTGGTTGTTCACACTTAGCTGAAAACATTTAAATTAAGCAAGGATGAGCATTTGAGTGCCCAGCAAGTAATAGCAATTATATATATAAGCTGAAAGAATTTAAATATTTTCTTTATACTGTCCTTCTATAACGATTCAATAGTTGTGAAGTAATCTGTACCAATGATAATAATATATCAATTCTATACCAAATTTTTTGAAACTACGTACTGATTATAAATAAGGTTAATATGACATACTATGAACATTGTTTTCATTTTTGAAAAGGTTAAACATAAATTCATCTGTAAACCTTCATAACTTATGGGCACGGGGGGTGATCAGTCTGTTATGCCCTGCATTGATCAATACTACGTGCAAGAACGAGGGTATCGTTCACTATGTCCACCTTAGGTGCATAAAAATTTTTCCCGTGTAGGGATGTTCATACTTGTCTGGGTTCCAAATCAAAGGTTTTATCTTGTTCAACAATAATCTATAATTCAACAAATATGTATACGGGTAATTGACAATGTTATATCAACATGTGATTAAATACAATGATTATCCAAGTGAGGACACTTGTATAACCATTTATAGAAATTAACGAACATAATATATATATCTGAATTACCATATACTAACATGTTGATAATCAATGAGCGTATATAATATAGGGTTAATAATTTGTACAGTAATAATATAGTTTAGAAACATTTTTACTCATGTCCATTGCATAAAAAAAATGCAAAGGTAAGATACTTGCCTGATGCGCTGCTTACAATTCACAACTTAGTTTTATCGTTTATATCACGACCTATCATTAATCAGATCATTCGTTCGATTAGAATAATATACTATAACACATAGTACTGCATTTCGCAGTTAGCACATAACCTAATCACATTATTACTCATGTTTAACAACCATTGAATCACAAATAATAACATATCTAATTAAATTATCTAAGTCCAGATCAATTTATAAAACATGTCGGTGTACCGACAGCTTTATCGGGTAATTATCGAGTCTAAGACTCTATTCTGTAACTCAATATCTATAAATATCAGTCATATTATTTTTAAATGACTTAATATAATTTTAAAACATTTATTATAATTTATCATGAATTTTTAAACACCGGAATCATTATTAAATGATTTAATATTAAACAATCATATTATCATTAATATTTAATTAATATTAAACTATTAATGAACTCATTTCAAAATATTAAAGTTATTTATAATAACTTAAAATACTTTTAAAGTATTTATATTACCCTTAAATGATTTTTAAAATCATTCTTAAATAATTACCATTAATAGTTATATATTAATGTACTATTTATCAAAATATTAAAAGTCTTTAATCATTACTTCAAATATTTTTAATTCATTTATATCCTTTTAAATAATTTTAAATTAATAAAACCATTTTTAAACTATTTATTTAATATACTTATTAAATAAATTTAATATCATTAATAATAAATTAATAATTATTAATATTGAATTATTAATAAAATTATCCTTTAAATATTAAAAGTTATATTTTATAACTTAAAATATCTTTAAACACTTTATTTTCATTTAAAATGATTATTATAATATTAAAATCATTTTTAAACTAAATTATTTGATATAATTATTAAATAACTTTAATATCATTAATAATAATTAATTAATGAAATTTACCTTTAAATATTGAAAGTTATATTTTATAACTTAAATTTTTTAAAATACCTTATTATTATTTAAAATGATTTTTAATATAACAAAATTATTTTTAATTAATTTATTTAATTCATTTAGTAAATAACTTAATTATCATTAATATTAATTTATTAATGAAATTTATCACAAAATATTAAAAGTCATTAAAAATAACTTAAAATATTTTATTATATCATAATATAATTTTAAATGATTTTTCAAATATTAAAATCATTTTAACTAATTTATTTAATATTATAATTAAATAAATTAAATACTTTTAATATTCCAAAAATATTAAATATTTATGAAATATACTCAAAATAAATAAAAACTAATTTTTGAAATTTAAAATAATTTTTAATAATTTCTTTGGTATTTTTAATAATTAAAAACTAATTTTTTCTATTTATTTAATTAAATTAATTAATTTTCAGAAAATAATATATACTATCTGTCGCTAAAAGGCCCTATAGCGACGAAACTGTCGTTATAGGTGTTCTTGGGGTGTTCTTCATGAAACCCAGAACACCAAGTCAGTTACTGAGTGACCAAGTTTGACCAGGTTTAATTTCGTGTGTATTGTGTTTCTAAGCGTTTTGTTGATCAGAGCATGTAGTACAAAAACAAGACTACACGATCCAACAATAAACATCATCATAACATGCATAACCAAAGAGATCCGAGCCTTCAAAGAAGCTGTCAGAGTTGTTCTTCATTTTCTGGGTTACCCAGAAATGAAGAACAGTTCGACTGCTCATATTTGGGCCTCCACAACTTGTGATCTAGGTGATGTTTTAGTGATTTAAGAGGTCTAGGTTGTAGAACACATGTAGTACTACAAATCTATCACCAAACATTATCATAACAACATCACATAAAGAAGATACATGTCGATTCGAACTCAGAAGTCGTTGATGTTCATCGGTTTTACGGGTTACCAGTAAATCGATTTCATGAACGTCTGACCTCCTTTGACCAGCCACCAAATCCTGTACACTTGATATCTAGAGTAAATAAAAGCATGGATCGAGAGTTAAACTAACATTCTATAACATGGATTCAACAACAAACTCAGAACATCAAAAATCGGATAGATCTAGAGCCTCAAATAACTTGTCAGACACTGATAACCCATTTCTGGGTTACCCAATAATGGTCCGGTCATAGTCGGTCAACGACCTTTGACCAGGAATAACTATGAATCAGTGCATGATCTGGTCCTTCTATGAGTTCTAGAACACAGATCTCACTACATACTACAAGATCAAACACTTAAAACACAAAAACACATATCATACAGAGATCTATATGGCGGCGACATTCGTTCGTTAACGACATTTATTGAACCTTTTTCCAGATTTTGTAAAATGTCAAATCCGAGCCTCTAGATGTTATGGATTCAACATCTAGCAACTCAGATCATCATAAGACACTACTTACAACACATTTAACACATAAAAACTAACATCTAGCATAGCAACTAAGATCAGATTTTTCAAATTAGGTTTATACCTTATATGAACAAGTTTTGATTCTAGCTTCTGAATCTGTTCAAGGTGATCGTGGGGCTGGTCTTGGTGACTGATTTTAGTAAAGGATTTCGTGGGTTTTGAAGAAGAGAGACATGGTTAAGGTTTTGTGCAATATTAGGCTAGCAAATGAATTTCTCTCTCCTTGATCTATATTTATAGCCAATATGTAATGTGTTGGCTGATGTATAATGGCTTGTTGCTGGCATTATTGAGTCACAATTGTCAAACAAGTAGTTCACCAACTCCAACAACTCTAACACTTGGCAAAAATCCAATAATACAAGAGGGGTAAAATGGTCTTTTAGCTTGGAAATTTAAGGGCAATCTTGTAATCCTTGCAACCCCTTAGGGTTTAACCCTAAGGTTTAGCACAAAACATTTGTAGGATTTAGCAATTAGGATTTGCACAAAAAAATAAAATAAAATAAAAATTAAATAACTTTTAGTTTCTAAAATTTTGAAATTAGGGTTTTCTTAATTATGATTAATTTTCTAATTACATTCTACATGAACATTAGGGTTTAGATCATATAATTATCATTAACCTTGCTAATTTAGTAATTAAGGTTTACAATTAGTAATTAGGTTTTAAAATTACTAATTAGGGTTACTAAATATATAAATTAGGGTTTCTAATTTAGTAATTAGGGTTTTCATGATTAACAATTATAATTCTAATACTTGTTAATTAATCATCTTATCACAATTACCAATCCATCTTGAACTCTAATTTGAATTTCAAATTAGGGTTTTCATTTCCGAAATTAGGGTTTTATAATTAGGGTTTTCTAAAAATTTATTTAGGGTTTCTAAAATTAGGGTTTACCTAATTAATCAAATCATTATATAATACACATCATAAATCATATAACACAGTTATATAACAGTCTTAAACTCGCAATTGATTTTCAAATTAGGGTTTCCCCTATTAGAACTAGGGTTTAACCAAATAATATTAGGGTTTTGAAAATATAAACCATAATTGACCAACCATTATCAATACGTACTTACAGTACATATTTATAGCATTGAAAAATTAAAATATAATTAATATTATATTATTATTCTCATTCCTTGATAAAAATCCAAAATTAGGGTTTGGATTCCATATACGATTTATTCTTCATATTTAACCTTAATAATTAAGGTAAAATAATTAACTTAATAATTTGTAGTAAAATTCATATAATAAAATAATTATTATAATTATTCTAAAAATCACTCCATATATTATTTAAATAATATATGCTTATATTTTCACGGAAAATAATTAATAAAACATTTCTACTATAACTTAATTATTATAAGAATATACTTTATAATAATCAATAATCCTAAAATAAAATTATTTGTAATCATTTGAGTAATAAATATATTTTTATTTACCACATAAATACATATACACATTATCTTGTACAAAACCTCATCCTTAAAATAATAAAAAAATATATGCAAAATTTCTGATTAATTTATATAGAAAATATCGGGTTGTTACAAGTACTATTCCTAGGTTACTATTCACCCGGTTACTATTCACTCTAGTATTGTTCACTCGGGTATTTGGGATACTTTTAGGTAATAGGTACTATTCACGGGGTATTATTCTCAAGTATTATTCACTTGGGTATTATTCACCCAAAAAATATATTTCTTTTCGATTCAAATCATTTTTTGGGTACAATATTATTCCATGAGGAGATGTGATAATTTTTGAATCAGTTGGTTGAAGTTATAATAGTAAATCAATATGGATCGTTGGTTGAAGATATAATAATAAATCAATATGGACCTTTGGTGGAAAGTTATAATAGTAAATCAATATGGATCATTTGGTTTAAAGTTTTAATAGTAAATCAAGATATATAGATAGTTTCTTTAAGTTTTAATAGTAAATCAATATGGACCGTCTGGTTTAAAAGTAAATCAATCTGGATAGTTCATGAATTAATTCTTATTCAGTCCATTCTTCTATAAATAGAAGCTCATTCCTTCATTATTTCTTATGAATTCACTGAAACTCTAGAGAGAGAAACTATAGAGAGAAAGAATAAAAGTATTCTACTACTTCACTACTCCTATATCCAGTACTCTTCTTTCAAAGGTAATGGATATTATTTGTTGTACTCGTAAGGGGTATTCTTTCTTTCTTACTTATGAAGAGAACTTCTGTTATTCCATTCTTTATTATTCTGTTGGAATAACCTGTATACGCGGGCTACTCTATACTTGGTGAAATTCCTCTGTTACTCCAATTCTTTATTATTTTGTTGGAACATCATGTCTGTGCGTTACGCATGACCTGGTTCCGTTATTTATTATTCTGTTGGAACATCACATGCATGCGTTTACGCGTGACACAGTTCCATTGTTTATTATTACATTGGAATATCACATGCGTGCATTTACGCGCGGACACTGGTTCCATTATTTATTATTCGCGGAATATCCTGTATATATGCGTTCTGTGGGACTAGTTCTATTATTTATTATTCTATCTAATATATCACATGTGTATGCGTTTATCTTGGGACTTACGTATTATTTCTTTCGTATTCATGAAGAGAACTTATGTTATTCCATTCTTTATTATTATGTTGGAATAACCAATTTATCTACAATACCGCATACATGGTAAAATTCTTACATTATTCCATTCTTATTATTACATTGGAATAACTTTGTTTATCACAATCACCGCATACCGGTGAAATTCTTCTAATATTACATTCTTATTATTATTTTGAATATCACATACGTGCATTTACTCTAGACACTGGTTCCATTATTTATTATTACATTGAAATATCACATTTGTGCGTTTATCTGGGACTGGTTCTATTATTTATTATTCTGTCAGAATATCTTGTCTGTGTGTTAATGCCGGACCTGGTTCCATTATTTATTATTTTGTTGGGAATAACCTATCTATGCAGTCTATCGCACGCATGGTGAATCCTTCTGTTATTCCATTCTTTATTATTCATTGGAATAACTTTTGCCATGTGGATTACCACATGCATGGTGAATGATCCTTTGTATTCATTCCTTATTAATTTATAGAAATGATCTGTATACGTGGATTATCGCATGGCGGGTTAAAATCCATTTGCAGTTTCATACATTCTATTATACTCAGTTGGTTAAAGTTTTGGCTTCTATATTCCTTGAAATTAGTGGAATATCCTGGATATTTGCGCTTCATCCAGTATCTTTTCGTGGAAATATTCTTCTGAGCATTCTTGAATTTTTCTCCACAAAGCAGTATCATGTTGATAATTTGGACATTATTGAGTTCAGGATAAATTAACTTATAAATCTTTAGAACTTATTTTTGAACTTGTTTTATTGAATTATTATGTCATTGTTATGATGAGTTATGTTGGTTATTATCTGAAAACATGAAAGTTTCTTAGAAATCACAAAGGGTTGAAAATCAGATTTTGGTAAAAATGGAGTATGAAATTCAATTGACCATATCTCCTATTATATTTCGAATTTTTGAGTGTGGTCAAGTTCTAGAGTTAGATCTATGAGTTTTTTAACTCATCCAAGTGGAATCACTGGAAAAGGTGTTGTAGATTTTCGTGTGGACTGATTTTAGCAAAGGAGTCAAAAACTGCAAATTACCAAAAAGGCTATGCCCAGAAGTTAAAAGGGCACTTTCGGCCACATAGCTTGTAAAATAAATTTTGGCCGTTTGGGACATGAAAATATATGGTATAAAGTACCTCCTGTCCAAAAATGAGCTCATTCCGACTTAAAATGAGCAAGTTATGACTATTTCAATATTTAGGTTTTCCGAAAAAACGCTATAACTTAGGAGTTCTATAACTCAGATGACCATGAAATTTAAATCGAAGCTCACATTAACATGTGTAAGATCTGCCAAGATTTGGGAATTTCTGGAGTTAAACTTGAGGTAGCTAAGTTCTTAAGGAATTAATTAGAAATTGATTTTGAAAAATACTTAAAGGAGTTGAAAAATTATAAAAAATTCTTGTTGTGTATGAAATATATGTATATATGTTTGGGCAAAGGATAGAAAAATAACAAGTTGATTTGATAATTTTTCATGAAAATGGTTTAGTTACGAACATATGAGTTAAATATGTTAAGTGAAGTAACAAAATTGGAAAATAGGATTTTATGGCTTGGAAATCCTATATAGGGTATATCTTGATTTTTATAAAGGGATTTGATCATTGATGATGAAATCTTGTGAGTATGGCATTTTGAATGATTAAATGCACTATTTGTTAAAGTATAAACAATTGAAATAAATTGTTTATAAGTTTAAGAAGTGATTAAAATATTGTTATAATATTAATAATATTTGATTATGAGTTTATTAAGTGATTGATAATATTTGGATAAATTTAAATTCTTTAATATTTATCCTTGTTTTCGTTTGATTAATGCTTATATCATTGTCATCATTTTCATGCTTATATTGTGATGAAAGTCATCTTTGGCTTACGTGCATAGATGGACTTGGTATGATTATAACCAGGGATTATTCGGTATAATCATAACCGTAATGTGACGAATGATGTGGTGAAAGTCCTCAGTGGCCTGTAATGTATTGATGGACAATTTTTGGTATGATTATGACTAGGGATTATTCGGTATAGTCATGACCATTGATGATTTAATGAATATCCTTGCCTTTACCGGCGTTTTACCAACACGCTAATACTTCGCATCCTTGCACAACCTACACTGTACATGGATTTAATGACCATTGATGATTTAATGAATATCCTTGGCCCGTAGTGCATGGATGATTCGATGATGTGGTTTATTTATTAAGTTGAGTCTCAGCGATACAAGTGATGAAAAACCTTTTTAAATCATAAAAGATAATAGATTTTATTCTCTACGTGACTCTTTTAATGGATTGCTTATTCCGCTGCAGTTAAACTTGATGTCTATTGTATTTTATGAGTTTAACATTGTTGAAGGCTAATGATAATTTATTATGTATTATCTTAGTCATAATATTTCTTATTGGGCTAGTTGAGCTCACCCTTTTGCTTTTATTATTCTCTTCAGGAAATGAGAACGTAGTCGGGACTAGTCGGGCAATGGAGTGACGGTCTGAGATGATAGCATTAGTAGTCCTCATTATTCTATGAAATAGTGTGATAATAAATGTAATGAGGACTTCATTGAGTTTGTATATTGTCTAGAGGACAATATTTGTATTAAAACTCACAGTTCATGTTGTATTTTTAAGTTTGTATTTGTATTCAGTACCATGTATCTGGCAACCCAAGATGGGTGATGTATACCTTGTTTTGGGGGCGTCACAGTTGGTATCAAAGCTTAGGGATATGATCCCTGGCTGAGATGTGAGACAAGAACTAGGAGGGGAGAGACAGGGAATTCCTTCGTTAGTATGACCTACCTAAGTTTATTTGGTATTTAATTGGTCGATTAGAGTATAGGGATAATATGAGATATGTTAATTAACTCTTGTTTTGTGACAGTGTTTGTGAATGACATCTGAAAATATTGAGATAAGCAATGAAGAACATGAGACCGTTGAGTCAGCTCAACCAAAAGGTAATGACCAACAACACGATAATAATCATACCGGTGGCAACGACCATCGGAACAATGATAACCATCGTGGGGCAAATTATCATGCCAAGAATGGTAACCACTTCGGTGGTAATCATGGCCAAGATAATAGAAGTGGAAATTTCAAGAAGAAAAGGTCATTTAGCTCGATTTTGTCATATAGTGAAGTCAAGTCCAGCTGGAACGGTGGCACCAAAGGCGGATACGGACAAAACAAAGTCGGTGGTTTCAAGAAGAGCGTTTTTCATGACTTCTCAAAAAGCGAGTGACCCAAATGAAGTTATCACGGGTTAGTTAATTATAAATTCTTGCGAAGTCTATACCTTATTAGATACCGATTCTACCCATTCTCTTATCTCTCTTGCTTGCGCTCAACGTTTAAATTTGACTTCGGAGAAATTAGACTTTGATTTATTGGTTGAAACTTCGATATTAGAAACCTTCGTTACCTCCACTGTTTATAAATCTTATTGATTCAAATCGACACTTTCACGTTACCTGTCGATCTTATCTCTTTGAAAATACTTGCCTTTGATGTGATTTTAGGAATCGATTGGTTAACTACTCATCAAGATTTTTGTAAGGTTGTTAGCTTTCTTATTCCTAACCAACCTGTTATGCAAATTCAAACAACCAAACCACTAAAGTCAATCAATGTTATATTAAGCCATAAGTAAAAAGAGCCCTGAGCCTTTCGCTGGTGACTTCCTTGTGTGGAATGCACCGAAGCTGAACTTTCTGTAGGGGACGTTGTGAATAACGGTGGCAAGTTGATAGGTATCAATGTGACGTGCTATCCAAGTCTTGGATGAGAGTCGCATTTTTGAATGATATTTCTATTGTTAATAAATTTCCTAACGTATTCTTGAAGAATTCTTAGCCTACCCCTAGAGCGTGAAATTGAATTTTGTATTGACCCCAATACAAAACCCATTTCTAAAACCCTCAAATATTTTCTTCACCCAAAACAAACGTAACATGTGCCAAAGACGTTGGCTCAAGCTATTGAAGATTACGATCGTACCATTTAATATTATCGTGGAAGAGCAAACGTGGTAGATGACACGTTGAGTAAAAGATCGTATGCATTTACGAGTGCGATGTTATTAACACAAAGACCCATTTGGTATGATTATGACCAGGGATTATTCGGTATAGTCATGACCATTGATGATTTAATGAATATCTTTGGCCCGTAGTGCATAGATGATTAGATGATGTGGTTTATTTATTAAGCTGAGTCTCAGCAATACAAGTGATGAAAAACCTTTTTAAATCATAAAAGATAGCATATTTTATTCTCTACGTGACTCTTTTAATGGATTGCTTATTCTGCTGCAGTTAAACTTGATGTATATTGTATTTTACGAGTTTAACATTGTTGAAGGCTAATGATAATTTATTCTGTATTATCTTAGTCATAATATTTCTTACTGGACTAGTTGAGCTCACCCTTTTGCTTTCATTGTTCTCTTCAGGAAATGAGAACGTAGCCGGGACTAGTCGGGGAATGGAGTGACGGTCTGAGATGATAGAATTAGTAGTCCTCACTATTCTATGAAATAGTGTGATAATAAATGTAATGAGGACTTCATTGAGTTTGTATACTGTCTAGAGGACAATATTTGTATTAAAACTCATAGCTCATGTTGTATATTTAAGTTTGTATTTGTATTCTGTACCATGTATCTGGCGACCCAAGATGGGTGATGTATACCTGTTTTGGGGGACTCACAAAAACTCAAACTTGTCGTTTTCTTCATCCGACCGTTTTTCGTTATAAGGCCAACAAATGGTTGCGCCGTCGTACGAATATTCCCCGACAGCAAGAATATTCCACGACCAAATGAATATTCCCCGACAACAATGAATATTTTATAACCACTTACTTATTTTGCAAAATTTTCACATTTCACCCATAACCAAAGCATTATATCAAATTAACACCTTATTATTCACAATAATAAATAGAGGAAATTCAATTTTATTCATTAAAAAGTTTAGGTCTTACAGGCATTCCATTTTGCATGGCTTGAGCTACCATGTTCATAAAATTCTGTATTGGGTCTGGTTGTCTTCCAGCATTGTTGACAGATTCTTCTGCCCTTTGGTTTCGATTTTGTCTTCTTGGTGGCATTATCTGATTAAATAAAATCATAAATTATTCTTTTATTAACTTATATTCTAAACCTTGCCTAGTTTCGACTCAAATAATCATGTACTCAAAATATCATTCATTCAACTAATTCATAGTATTTTACATTATATAGCATATATCGCTATTTAAGCATTCATTATCCCTTTGTGACCACAAAAGTCGGGAATCGCTACTACACTTATACAAAAGTTGAGAACATTACATTACATTGCACACACATACTTATTATATACACAACATCGAACACACATATTCAAACAGTACTTATACTACTTATTCACTACGCCTTTTTCTTGATCTTGGATAACCTTTCGCCTGATGTCCTTCTATCCCACATATAAAACATATTTCTTGCTTCGGATTGGGACAATGAGGAGAGATATATCCCTCATGTCCGCAATTGTAGTATACATTTTTCCCTTTCTTGCATAAGCCTTCATGTTTCTTATTACAGTTTGTACACTTTTCTATTTTGTTAGAGTTCCCTTGGTTATGATCGGGATTTCCTAAATCATGGTCTTTCATTTTTCTTTTCCCTTCTTGCTCGAGTCGCATTACGATTTTTTGCTTTTGGCTCCCATCCGATTAATTTGGATTTTAAGCTTATCTTGTTCCTCCATTGTTTCTATTAACGCCTTTCGCAATTATTTATTCAATAACTTTTCTATTTCCCACAATCTTTCCGAGAGAAGAAACCTTGTTCCTCAGATTCTGCACTTCCATTAAGGCATGGTCAGCTCCAACTTTAGTGTCTGAATCACTATCTGTCAGTTCTATTTTTTCTGGATCTGGTACTACGTTTTCCACAATAACCACCTCATCAGGGTTGCTTTCGATGTGAGCCTCTATTTCAGCTATTGGCCTTGATATTGGCTCGGTTATGGAGATTTGCTCCTTCTTTACGATCTGAGGGTATCCTAATCCTTTTCCACCTTACATCTACCCATAAGTTATTTTGATTAGAATATAATATAAACACACAGTAAATAATAGTTTTATATAAGTTATCTTTTATTTTGTTTTATAATGAATTTATTTAATTCATCTCCTTTTAAACTCTATTTGAGTTATTTGTATTTTGAACATTTTCCTCTGTCCTAAGGTTATAGCCTAAGATATACCCCACCTAAGGTTTCTAACCTAAAGCTCTGATACCAACCTGTGACGCCCCCAAATTTGGGTACTTGAAACCCAAACTTAGTGCTTCACGATATCATTTCTTTCGAGCGAAATAATAATAATAATATAAATATCAAACTTAATTTACATATCAGAGTTGTCTAAATCCTGTACACAAACTTTAAAGCATTTCCTTACATGATAATTAATAAATATAATTGTCTTAATAAAAGTCTAACTATTACATAAGATACCATAAAGTTTATTACATTAACTTTCCTTCCCTTTGTTCTTGGCATAACCTTGGGTTGATCACGCTTAGCGAGAAAACATTTAAATTTAAAGCAAGAATGAGCATTTAATTCCCCAGAAAGTAATAACAAATAATAAATATTAGCTAAAAGAAATAAATGTTTTCTTTGGACTGTACTTCTACAACGAAACAATATTTGTGAAGTAAGGTGAAACAATATTAAACAACATATCACCTATATTTCAAATTTTGAAACTACGTCTCGATTTATGATCGGTGAGCGATGAGATGACTATGAACTGTGTTTTCAATTTTTGAAAAAGTTTTACAGAACTTCATCCGCAAATCGTCATAACTTACGGGCACAGAGGGTGATCAACCCGTTATGCCCTGTATTAATCAATACTACGTGTTCGAACGATATTTTCGTCCCATATATATCCTTGAGGCGCACAAAAGTTTCCCCATGATTGAGATGTTTATACTTAGTCCGAATCAACCAAAAATTCGGTTGGATAACAATAAAGTTTTATCATGTTCAACACTATTTTTAAATCAGGTTCAATGAGTCAAAGAGCTTAGACAACTTTTAATTATTGTATACAGAAAACCAATAGGTATGTATCAACATGTGATTAAATACAACCATTATCCAAGTGAGGAAACTTGCATAACCAATCTTAGAAATTAACTAACAAAATATATATATCTGGATTATACATTAATGTTGTTAATTGGTAATCAATGAAGCGGATAGAATTCAAGAACTTGTATGAATACAAAGGGTTAGATACATAATCAATAAAAGTAGAGCTAATAAAGCCGCACAAATGATAATAAAGTTCAAAACCGGGCTTACACATGTCCATTGCATAAAGTAAATTCAAAGGTAAAGATACTTTTGATCTCGCTACTTATAAAACTTAGTTTTATCTTTTATATAGAGACTTATCATTAATAAGATCATTCTTTCGAATAGAATAGTATATCATAACACATAGTACTACCATTTACAGTCATCACATTATCACATATGTATATCAGTTATTAGGACATAAACTGACACTTATCTACTCAAAATATCTAAGTGGGATCAATTTCTAAAACATTTTGGTGTTTCTGGGCTAGCTAATGGTCAAATATTATAGTAGTGATATAATACTACAAATGTATAACAAGTTCGGGTTAAATCATAACACACAAGCAAGATCCAAGGCCTTTAACAAGTTTGTTATAGATGTTCTTCATTTTCTAGGTTACCCGAGAAATGAAGAGCGGTTGAGAATAACCACTTTTGGGCTTCCACAACTTGCAATCCATATATTATTTTGGTGGTCTAAGGTTTAAAAATGTAGACAACATGTCAAGGTACAAATCTATTACATAAAATCAAGTATTACAACATCACAATCTCTAGATCTAAATTTGGTCAAACTATGTCGGAGGTCATGTTTATACATTTTATGGGTTACCCGGAAAACAGATTTCGTGATCTTCTTACCTACTTTGACCATTCACTAAATCCAACCTTTTTTTCATTTAGGTGTTCTAAAGGCATAAGAATGTAATACATATAACATATTATAACCTTGATACAACAACAAAAGCAAAACAACTAACACATAACAGATCCAAGCCCATGAACTTCTTGTCAGAGCTTTCTGGGTAACATCCGTGTTAACAAGATTTGCAAAGTCATGGCCGGTCAACAAGGTTTGACCATCCATTACTTGTAATCTATACGAGATCGACCACGATTCAAGTTCCGTAAGCGAAGTCCGCATGACATACTATAACTACAAACTTTTAAAACATTAAAAACTAACAAGCACTAATCTATGAGGTCCGACATTGACCAACAATAGATCAAATATTTTAATAACTTGATTATAACTTGATTTCTTTTTCATCATAAATTACTTCTCACAATTTATTAAGTATGATAAATATTAATTATTATACTTATCATATCACCATATCACATATTATACTACTCATGATAATATATGCAATATAATAACACATACTTAAATAAAAATAAAAATTTATTCCAGTAAATTCTTATTTTATTTACTCAAGAAAATACGATTCGCTACAGATAGTCTCTTTTGCGAAAGATATAGTTCGTAACAAATCATGCAATAAAAATATATTCATATATTTATCACACATACGCATTATACCGCACATAGTCACTTATTCTGTATCACATATTCAATACAGTATATATAAAAATAAAAAAATATTTTAGTAAATTCTTATTTTAATATATACTGAAAATTTGGACTATTACATTATCTTTTGTGAACTTTATAAATCCATACATAACTAATAGAGCAGCCTTATCAATTTAAGTCTCCTAATACGCGAAATCACTACTCTCATTTGTTTTTCAAGAAAGTAGAACCATTCTATGATGTCGGTCCACGACACTTACTAATCAAATCTATGAAGTTGCTTCGTCAAAAATTCAAACCAAATAGTGATTTAAATTATCAAAATTATACAAGATCATCAACAACAATAGCAACCATCAACAACAATGACATGAACTCATTTCAAAATCGTAGTTGTTCAATTAGAACAACTACTAATCAATTCAAATCAAAATCTAGAAACATACCTAAAATGTCAAATAATGTATGCCTTCAAATTGGGATTATTGAAAATTGATAATGGAGGTTCTTGACTAAATGGAGGCTGCCAATGATAAAAGAAAGACCAGTGACGTCTCTTGGATACAAGTTTGTTTGGGAAAATTTTATCCTCCATATAAAAATGTGACGTTATTGCATACTTTGTTACTAAATATAAGAATTTATGACGAACCAGTGTTGTCACTTATCCACTCATCTAATTAGTAACACACTATTATCTCATCATATAAAATTGGTATTTGTGACAATAAAAATTGTCATAATTTATTAATTTTTCGTCTTCACAAAATTTACCTCAAAATTTCTTAAATTTTTTTCCCTCCAAATAAAATTGTAACGATATTACGTACTTTGTAACTAAATATAAGAATTTATGACGAACCATTTTTGTCACTTATCCGCTCATCTAATTAGTGACGAAATATTATCTCGTCATATAAATTTGGAATTTATGATAATACAAACTGTCATAAATTATTGTTTTTTCGTCTTTAAAAAATTTTCCTCCAGAATTTTTCTGAAAACTTTTGCCTCCAAATAAAATTGTGACGATATTACGTACTTTGTCACTAAATGTAAGAATTTATGACAAATCTTTTTTGTCATTTATCCACTCGTCTAATTAGTGACGAACTATTATCTCGTTATATAAAATTGGTATTTATGACAATTCAAATTGTCAAAAATTATTATATTTCCGTCTTTAAAAAATTTCCCTCCAAAAATTTTCAGAATAATTTTGCCTCCAAATAAAATTGTGATGAATTTCTATTTGGCGTCACTAAATGTGAACAGTAGTGACGAAATCACATTGTCACTAAATTTTCCAAATAATTAATTACAAAATATTATGTTGTCATCGAAAGAAATATTGTGTGACAATAAATATTGTCATCAATTATTACAAAATGTCAGTAAAAGGTTTCCCTCCAAAATTTTTGTACGAAATTCTACCTCAAAAATAACTTGTGATGAAATTTTGTTCATCGTCATCAAATGTGTAAATTAGTGACGATATAAATGATTAATAGTAACAATATTAAAGGTCGTCATAAAAGCAAAATTATTAGTGACGATTATGAATTTCGTAATTATTAATTAACAAATTGTGACAAAATTTTGTGCGTGGCAAATAATTCGTCATAAAATGTGTGATTTCTTGTAGTTAACATTTTAAAATTTTCTAGATATTTGAAATCTTTAATTTCGTGCATGTAGATGTTATAGATCTATCATATACCAACCCAGATCACTTATTTACACCTCATACAACATATTACAACACAGAAACATGGAATCTAATATGGCATATAAGATCAAATTTCAAATTAGGGTTATACCTCACTTTGAACAAATTCTTGATCCTATGCTCCTGATCTGATCCTGATGTTCTAGGGACTTACTAAGGGACTGATCTACTAGAGAATTTCATGGGTTAAAGAGAGAATGGTCTAGGTTTAGTGTAAGTGAACAAATGGACTAAATTATGAGCTTTTCTCTCTCTTGATATATATATATATATATATATATATATATATTGATGTAATCCATATGGCTGTGATATATGGCTGATATGTATTGTGTTTTAGTCAGATGGGCAATCTTGGTAGTTTACCAACTCCATATATAGCAAGATCTACAAGTTACTTACTAAATAATGCAACAAGGGCAATTTAGTCATTTGGCTTGTGATTTTAATGGCATTTTAGTAACTTAGCTAACCCTTAGTGATTGACCCTTAGGGCTTAACCCTAAGATTTTGCACATTAATTCTAGGATTTTGCAATAAGGGTTTAAAATGAAAATTTTAGTTTTCTAAATTACAATTTAGGGTTTCTTAAGTAGTTTAGGTTTTCTAATTGTATTAGACTTGAACATTAGGATTAAGGTTTCCTAATTATCATTAAATTTTCTTAATTAGTAATTAAGGTTTCTAATTTAGCAATTAGGGTTTCTAATTTAGAAATTAGGGTTTCTAATAATTAGAGTTTTCCCTAATTAAGATTATATTCTAATAATACATATTATTTATCACATAACACAGTGACTTAACAAATCATAATGTCATATTTGGCTTCCGAAATAGGGTTCATCAAAGTAATGCTAGGGTTTTCTACTGTTACACCATAATTAACCAACCATGATCAATATACACATACAGTACATATTTATAGCATTGAGATATAATTAATATTATATTATTATTCTAATTCCTTATTCAAAATCTAAAATTAGGGTTTTAAATCCATAACCGACTTAACTTTCATTATCAGTCAACTTAAAATTTAAATTGACTATCCTGCTAAATCTATATCGCAAATATTTACAAAATTTTATTCATGATACCAATATTTATAAAATAAAATAAAAAAAAATTATTCGTAAAAAAACAGATATAATTGTTCGAAAATTCCCAGGTCTTTACACATACGGTACTATTCATGAGTATTGTTCACAACAAAAATTTAATTTTCTTTCTGTCCACATTATTTTTGATAGATGAATATCATTATTGGATTTTACTTCACAAATAGTTATCATGTTGACAATTTGGACATTTTTGAACTCTGGATAAATTGAATTAGAAATCTCTAATATTTATCTTTGATCTCACTTGATTGATTCTTTATATTATTATCATCATCCTCATGCTTATATTGTGGTGAAAGTCATCTTTGGCCTGTAGTGTATAGATGGACTATTGATTGGTAATTATGACTAGGAATTGTGTATTGGTATAATCATGACCTGTAATGTTATAGACAAATGTTATGCTGAAAGTCCTCTTTGGCCCATAGTGCATAGATGGACAGTTGTTTGGCATAATCATGACCACTGGTGATACTAACGAATATCTTTGGCTCGTAGTGCATGGATAATTCATTAATGTGAAATATTTATTGATTGTTATTATAGGGATAAAATATTGATGATGGACTTTTAAATCATAGAAGATAGTAGACTTTACGCTCTATTTGACTCTTCTAATGGATTGCTTATTCCGATGTAGTTGTTGATCTAAAACTTGTTGTCTATTGTATTCTATCAGATTTTTCCTTGTTGAGGACTAAGGATAATTTGTTCAACATTATCTTAGTCATAATATTTTTTACTGGGCTAGCTGAGCTCATCATTTTCCTTTTGGTTCCATTATTCTTCTCAGGAGGCGAGAATGTAGCTGGGACTAGTCGGGGAGTGGAATAATTGTCCAAGATTGTTATTATAGTAGTTCTCACTATTTTGTAAAATAGTGTGACAATAATTATAATAAGAACTTTATTTGAGTTTGGATATTGTGTACGAGACAATATTTGTATTAAAACTCACAGCGTATGTGTTGTCGTATTTTGCATGACAGTTGTATTAATGAAGTTGTATTAGGTTTCTATACCATGTATTTGGTGACTCAAAATGGGTTGTGTGGACCTATTTTGGGGGCGTCATAGTTGGTATCAGAGCTTAGGGATATGATCTCTAGTGGAGATATGGGATTAGAACTAAGAAGGGAGAGACGAGTAAATCTTTCGCTAGTGTGTCCTACCTAAGCTTATTTGTTATTTAATTGGTCGGTCAGAATATAGGGATAATATGTGGCATGCCAATTAACCCTTGTTTTGTGGCAGTGTTTGTGAATGACATCTGAAAATCTTAAGATAAGCAATGGAGCACATGAGACCGTTGAGACGCCGCCAATCAATAACCACGATAATGTGCATCAAGAAGGCAATAATCCTCACATAAACAACAACACCATCCAAATGATGAATGATGGGATGTTTAGGAGCTTTCTACAATTCATGCAACACCAAATGATAAAAATGCAGGTGGAAGCAATGGCAACTCACGGCTGGTCACTACTAAGCAATTCAAGGAGTTAAGACCGCTAGAGTTTTTGGGAAATGTAACGACCCCAAAGTTTATACAATTTAATTCTCAACTTTGGTTGTTAATAACACATCTACCTTCTGATTTTACATCATTATTCGATTCTAAACATTATAAAATACGGAATAATTTAAACTTTTATGTCTTCTTACTTTAATTCCCTGAATCAAAACCTTTATCATCTACATGTCTTTGAATCAATCTTATTTTATGATTCTCTTTCTCACAGTTATTATATAAAATTTTACATTTCAATCCGATAACCTTTACATATCAGATAACTCTAAATTTAGCTTTACAACTCGACATAAAACTATACATCATAAAACATTTAGTACATCTCATGAATCTTAATCATGATATAAAAAAAATAACAACTTTAGTTAAAATATTAATCTCCGTGTATTATTTCTGATCCACATCATTCAAGTAGCACATAGTGTTACCTTCAATCCTTGACCTGCAAAAATGGTTATTTGCAAGGTTGAGCTCGACAGCCCAGCAAAATCTAATAGTTTTCATGCATCACGTAGCACATAATAACATGCTCAACATATTAGAATAATCATAAAACAACATAGCATACATGTTGTAGTTCACATAACAACTATAAAGATTGAGTTCCTTACTCAATCATCATTCATAGCTCAATCATCATAGTCATAGATTGACTTTCACATTTCATACTTTTAACATATATAATACATCATACACTAAAATTTTAAAGCAGTTCATCTTCAAGTTCAAATAGCAAAAAGGAACTGAAAGACTTGCCTTTACCGGCATTTTACTAACACGCTAATACTTCGCATCTGTAAGACCCCAACTTTTATAAATAAAGATGAGTTTTTCTATAAATATTATTTTTGAATATTATGGAATAAATTTGATATAATGTTATAGTTGTGGGTAATATTTATAAATTTTGCAAAGTATGCAAGTTGTTATAAAATATTCGTTTGGTCGGGGAATATTCTTTTTGTTAGGGAATATTCGTACAATGGCTCAATCATTGGTGGACCCCACAACAGAATTATTGTCGGATTGAGAAAATGACAAAAATATTTTATAAAAAAATAATGGCGGAGGTGTTACCGTTAAAAGCTGTTGAACTACTACCTAAATTGGTAAAAAATACGATGTCTGGCGTGGCATAATAGTAGCACACGGTATTGATTATTGATGCTTACGAGAGAAGTCACTCCGACTATGCTCAATTATTACTACTGAGAATTGTTGCATCATATCTCTTATATTATTGATTCAATTATTGTCACAAAGTATCATACGTATAATATGTTATAGTATTAAATCAATAAGCGAGACGACAAGTTATAAATGATTAATAATTGTTGAAAGATTAAATATGTGTTGATGAAAAAAAAATGATTTGTGGTAAGTTTGATTATTTTATGGGGGCTCATATGTCATCATCTAAGAGTCTCTTCAATCAATAGTATTTACCTTCGTCGATAGTAATTACCTTCGTCAATAGTAATTACCCTTGTGAATAGTATTTACCTTCGTCAATAGTAATTACCTTCGTCGATAGTAATTACCCTTGTGAATAGTATTTACCTTCGTCAATAGTATTTACCTTCGTTAATAGTAATTACCTTTACCAGACGTCGAACCACTTGTCGTTTCACATTACAAAGCGCCGAACCACTTGTCGTTTCACATTACAAAGCGCCAAACAACTTTTCTTTTCACATCATTAGTCGTCAAGCCACTTGCCTTTTCACTAAGCGGTGCTAAGCTAGAAATCTTCTATAAATAGAGGCCTAGGGCTTCATTATTTTCACTTAATTCATTCAAGCTATAGAGAGAGAAAGTATAGAGAGAATAAGAGAGAAAGAAGAAGAGTATTTTGTTACTACTTTCTTCGCATATTCAATCTGCTACCAAAAGTAAGGGTGTTATTCTTTCTTATTCAAGAAGAGAAACATTGTTATTCCATTGCTTATTATTCTCATTGGAATAACTCAGAGCACGCTGTGGTTTACCCTATACTTGGTGACATTTTCTATTATTACATTTGGAACATCCATGCTCATGTGTTTTACAGGACCTGGTTTAAAATCTTTATTATTATTATGTTGGAACATCCATGCATGTGTTTTACAGGACCTAGTTAAAATCTTTATCATTACATTGGAATATCACATGCGTGTGTTTTACACCGGACTGGTTAAAATCTTTATTATTATTCATTGGAACATCCTGTCTGCGGTGTGTTTACTGGGACTGGTTCCATTCTTTATTATTCTGTTGGAATATCCCGCACATGTTAGTATGACGGTTCCGTTATTTATTATTCTATTGGAATAAACTGCTGCACATGCGATCTATCGCATGCATGGTGATTTCTTTTGTTATTCTATTCTTTATTATACCCGGTTGGTTAAAACTTTGACTTCTATACTCCATGAAATTAGTGGAATATCCTTGATATTTGCGTTTCATCCAAAGATCTTTTCATGGAAATATTCTTACGATCATTCTTGAATTTTACTCTACAAAAACGAGATCATGTTGATCATTTGGGCGTTAATAATTCTCGGATAAAATAATTCTTGAACTTGTTTTATTGAATTCTTATATCATTGTCATCATCCTCATGTTTATATTTTTTTAAAGTCATCCGTATTTTTGTAGTGCATAGATGGACTTGGTATGATTATGACGAGAGACTATTGATTGTAATCATGACCGTAATGTTACAAATGATGTGGTAAAAATCCTCGATTGGCCGTAGTGCATTGATGGACGATTGTTGGCATGATCATGACCATTAATGAATACACAAATATTCTTGGCCCGTAGTGCATGAATAATTGTGGTCGTGATACTAAAGAATATCCTTGGGTCCGTAAAAAGGGGGTGATTCGATGGTGTGGAATATTTATTAAAGTTTGAGTCTCAAATTTATAACGATGATGAAAACCTTTTAAAACCTAAAAGATAAAAGACTTTATTTTCTACTTGACTCTTTTAATGGATTGCAGATATTCACCGCAGATTAAAGCGGTTGTCTATTATATTTTATCGGTTTAACATTGTTGAAGACTATTGATAATTTATTACGCATTATCTTAGTCATAATATTTCTTCTCGGGCTAGTTGAGCTCACCCTTTCTTTCTTTGTTCTCTTGAAATGAGAATATAGTGGGACGAGTCGGGAAGCAGTGATGGTCACGAAGATAGCATTAGTAGTCCTCACTATTACGTGAAATAGTGTGATAATAATTGTAATGAGGACTCCTTTTTGAGTTTGTATAATATCTATGTATTTAAACTCACGGTTTATGTCGTATGTATTATACCACTTACGATTATGTTAGTAAGTTGTATTTAAATTCTGTACATGTAAGTGGCGACCCAAGATGGGTGATGTATACCTAATTTTGGGGGCATCACAGCATCCTTGCACAACCTACACTGTTTGTGAGATTGATAATAAATAAAATCAATACTCAATCTCATGGTCAAATTTATTCTAAGACCTTACTTTATCTTATTATCTTTTATAATGTCTTTATAGACATCTAACTATTTTATATGCAACTCGGTTTTATTTTCATTTTCATCACCACACATGCTAGACTATCTCACTTGTAGTTTAATGTGTGTATATCACACCATTTTATTATACCACTTTGGTTTCAAAAATGCATATTTAACACATTGTTTACAAGTTTAATTTTCCTTCAAAAATCAAAAATTGCCCTATTCAATTTCTTTCCATTATTATTCTTGTATTATCATCTTTTCATACTCAGATACACATAACATCAAATATTAGTCATTAGATAGACACTTTGTATACCAAAGTTTAGAAACAATATTACTCTTAGGCATTTTATCGAGCACGTTATGTGCACACATTAACTTATCTCAACTCTTGATCTTAAATGGTTAATTATGCATAGAATATCATAACACATATCTATACTCATTACATATGTCAAAACATATTTTTAATCATCAAAATATACCATCACCCAAAATCTTAATTCAAACAGAATTATAAAACTCATCTTCACAATTTCTTTAACAAAAGCGTTGTTTTTTTGTTTTTAACATAACTCCTTCGTTAAATGTTCGTTTTTGTTCCTTCTTATATAGAATTAACATTTACTCAGTGTACTACAACCTCATCTAGGCCTCAAGTCGAGACCCTTATCCATCTAAACCAGATTTTGTAATTCATCAACTAGTCTAGAAAATTTCATTTTATGGACATCCTTACTAAACAATTTATTTCGGACATGATCCGGTTCATAAAATGGCTCAATCCCACGCCTTTGGCTAGTAAACTTCCATATCTAAAACTTTGCAGTTTAAAGTTTCTTCAAATTCAAAACACACGAATTTATATGAATTGTTCAAAGTCAGAAACCGTAATAGTTTTGATTTTCTGGGTAGATTATTTTCCCTTCGGACCAGCCTTACTAAAACAGACATTCCAAGAAATCTACAAAGAGTTTTCATGTGATTCCACTTTCAAAATATAGTTTACTTCCATATCTTCGATTTGATATAAGGCTCACTTTCTAACTCATTATACCAAAAGAGGTATAAATTTTACAAGATTTGTCCATAATTACTCAAAACCTACGAATTTTGTTCTTCAAATTCTCTTTCCATTTCATTTTCTTTCTTGAATCCTCTTGTTTGATTCTTGATAATCCAAGATTACACCTATACAAATAAGATTAAGCATGATCTACTACCCTAGATCATAAACCTACCAAAAAAAATCAAAGATTAAATAAGAGTTTAGAAGTTATATTCTTCTAACTTTTTCTTCTTCTTCTTCTTCTTCTTCTTCTTCTTCTTCTAGCTCATCTCAATTCCCCTATTTCTCTCTATCTCTCTCAATTTCTCCTACATTATGAAGAACATAAAAATATAATTAAAACAAGGAATTAAGATTATAACCTTATTAGTATGAATTTAAGAGAGAGATGGAGATAATGATGATGGGGCTTGTTTTGTCTTCTCAAAGCTTTCCCTTCTTCTTCTTTTTCTTCCTCTTCTTCTTCTTCTCCTACAACTCTCTCTAACTCTCTTCTTCGTTTGTTTTCTAAAACTAACGTACTAACTTGTAGTATATACATATAATATACAATACCAGTAATATTTAATATATGTAACTCCTAGTAATTATTATATATACTAATTACTAGTTAATACATAGGTTATACCAACTTAACTTGAAAAGCCTAAGACCATGTTTGGCAAATACTCATTATTTTAATTAATCAATGGTTTAACATCAATCAATCTCATCAAATTGTCACATAATTATATTTACTTGTTAATTATAATTTCGTGTAACAATCATCACATAACTTATCTAATTTAATTATCTCAATTAAATTAGAACTATAACATAAAATTATTATATTAATTAAATTAAATACTAAATATTCATTTAATTAATCTACTACACTTAATTACATTACTCTATAATCAAAACAAAATTTATTTATTTAACTCAATAAATAATTTAATTAAATATTTATATATATTAAAATTAATATATAACATTCTCTTCATATAAATTCACATATTCTACAATATAACACATACATACTCACACCCAACATAATCTCATAAATAATACTTTTATTTATAAAATTCTCATTTATAAATTCTAAAAATCTGGGATGTCACATCCTTCCCTCCTTATAAGGATTCCGTCCTCGGAATCACCGAAATCCTACCTTACTCATGTTTTCCTCAAATCTATTCATTGAATAACTTCAACACATTACCTTAATATAGGCTTTATATTTTCTACTCTCACCATTCTTGATAATAAATTCTTATAATTTTTATTTCGTAACATTTAATTAGACTCAATTATATTTGAGTATTACATATTCTTTAACCCGTTCATTATCTTTCTCTAAGGATCATTATCATATACTATATGATCAAACTCTCGAGACATTACATTCACCCCTTCTTCTAATAATTTCGTCCTCAAAATTTTTGACTTACTAATTTTCATTCATTCCCTTTATCAAAAATAGATTTTATGTTACTATCTATTTATTCATTAGGTTCTGCAACCCAATTCTTTCTCTAAAGATCTTTCTAAAACCATCATATTCCTCACCTCATCCTCTTTTAAGAGTTTCACATTTCTCTTCTTTTTGGAAATTATTATGTTTTGCTTAATTTTTCTCTTCCTTTCCATTTTCACCTTTCAGAATAATAAGAATCTTCCACAATTGCTCAATAATTGGGAAGCGATATGAATAACATGAATTCAAAAGATTCCAAATCATACTGAGGGGTCATAAAACCGTGAACTCTATTCTTGGTTTACTAGTGCTTCAACTCAATCCTTCACATCGCAAAACCGCAGTGTTTATCAATCACAAAGAGTGAAAACACCCTCCTCACGTACACTAGGTGGCTAACCTATTGTACCACTACGTTGGGCCACAACGTAGTGTTTTGTAATGATTATACGCGTTACGCTTGGAACCATTGTCCCCGAAAACATGTCCCCATATAGGATTGTTCACCTCAGCTTTTCAACATCTGAATCCGCACCAAAACAATTTGGTTTGGCATAACTTTTCAATGAACGTTTAAATTTCATGAACATCTTTCAATAATTGTCTAGCTGAATCAAATAGCATAGACTTCTACAACAATTCAGACATCAATCAAAATATATATATATATATATATATATATATATATATATATATTCTCATATCTTAAATAAACCTCAAAAATCTTTTTATGATGCCATGATACCGCACTGTATTTACAGTCCATTTGAGGATTCCGTCATTTTGTGACTTTGTCATACTACATCATACCATAGTGGGCTGACGATTCTTAGATCACATCCAACACTAAGAAATTCTGCATTGATAACTCCATCGTTTTTATCATCTTTGCACTAGGTTCCATGATGCATTAATGATATAAAATACATTTTGATATTTTTAAATCATTTTCGTCTAGCCGAAATAATTAGCATAGACTATTCTTTAAATAGTTCAAAAATCTTTGAAAATCGATTTTGGTGATATCATATCTCAATAGGTCGCGATGTGTTAGTGTCCCGAAGTCCACACATACACATTTGTCACCATGCGTTGAGAGTAAAAATTCATTTTAAAAAGGCACATAGTGCGAATTTAGCTTGATGTCAAAAATTTGAAGTCTAGCATAGCTAGAAGATTTGGAAAAATTTATGTCTCCACTTTCTATACTGATCCATTGCTTAATAATTCCATCTATTCCCATAATCCTCAATTCTTCATTCATAACTTAATTATACCCCAGTTCATTAAACTTACCACACATTGGAAGTTCAGGACTTGCCACAATAATATGAGTTTAAGAACTTATCCTAGTCAGACCATAGGCGTCCATTCGCTGAGGGGTTCAAAACATACCATATTATTATGAGTCACGAACTTACCATATGCATTAGTTTTAAGAACCGCGCCTAATCCTAATAATATATGTCTAATCTTAATAGTTTAACTATCAAACATACACATGAGAAAAGAATCACCTTTTCGTCACATATACATTGACAGCGCAACACCAACATTCCAATGATTATCAATATGATAAACTGAGTGCAAGCACAATTGATCATACAAAGATTTGTACAACTCAACCATCACATGAGTCCTCAATTGAAATCCCACCTCACTCTATCTTACCCTTAACTTGCTCTTTTCTCGATACAAATTCCTCGTATAACATCATCTATAACTCCTCGTGAGTTATCTCGTACTATTTCATAGTACTCCATCTTCATAGCATTAAGTTATAATTATTCAAACATTACAGACCATCTTTCTTTTATAACTTAAACTGATCACGTCGTGATCTTATTCTATAATCATCTCTCTTAAAATTCTTTTGTTAACTTGTGATCGTTTTGTTTTACGATCCCCTTTCTTTCCTTTCATTTACGACATTATTCGTTATCTTGGCTATTGGAGTTAGGTAACTCCCATTTCTTATCTACATATCTCTTCAAGATTCTTCTTTGAATCTTCTTGTTTATATAACAATTTCTGCTTTAAGAATTTCCAACTTCATTTACATTGTTCAACATTCCGATCGAGTTCCACATTTTCATCATACGTATCCATTTTCTAAACTTAGTACACATCGAGTCTTTAATAGTTTCAATATGGTACGCTGAGTGGTTTCCCACAAACAACCAACAAACTAGGTTCCGAGTTACTAGTTCGTATATACTCCGCTCTATGAAGGAATCGTTTTAGCCCGGATACCATACATCAACTACTAAAGAGTACAATGTGATTACCATACTTAACTTTAACTTTTATTCATAACTTCTTTATCATTCTCTTCTTATATAGATAATCGCTCATTTATTATCACCTTACATCTATATTATTGGAGTTGGGTGACCCCATAACTCTACGAGATTCTTCTTTGAATCCTCTCACGCATGTTTTTAATCCCTTCTCTATACGTTTCTTAAATTACTTCTTATTGTTCAAACTCTATTTGAGCTTATGTTTTCATTATATTCACCTTCTTTCTCTAAGGTTATAGCCTAAGGTACTCCTACCTAAGGTGTAAAGCCCCGAAATCCGGTCTATCTTCACACCCGGATTCCGTATGTCACGAGTACATCATTCATCCAACATACATCATTATATACTGAAATATAACGACATACACTCTCAAATCCCAGGTTCTGGAAACCTTATAACCTTTTTCATTACAAATAATAATAAATACATTATTCATTTCATCTTACAAGAGTGACTTTTATCCGCCAGCAAGGATACATAATAGTTCATTAGATTAGTCTATTGATAAATGTTTTCTTTTTACATTACAAGTCTTCACTTGATCTTTTCGCTCATTCACCTTCTGAATGGTACTTCATTTGGATACCATCAGCTTGATCTTTACGGGATCCTTAAGTTCTTCTAACCTTGTTCGCTGAATTTTTTTTTCATTTAAAGCAAGTGTGAGCATTCAATTGCCCAGCAAGTCATAACAGTTGAACAAATAACTTCAGAATTAAAACATTTCATAAGGACTTCTATAACCGAACAAAGGTTATGAAGCAGCTTGAATAATAGGAATAGTCTCGATTCCTATCATCTTAAAACATCAATCGTTTTCTCTTTGAAATACTTTCATCCCTCTACCTTTTTCATACACATCCTGTTTGGCTAGAATCATTAGCACAGACTCAACAATAACGGTTCATGTATAAACAGAACATACTTGTATTGAATAGCTCAATCACAGAACAATGCATATCATAGAAACACCGAAGTGTTCAAATTGTGGCTCAAGGCCTAATATATTCTACCACATTGGACAAATATCGCACATTCCCACATAGACAGAACTTCTCAAGTACAACATCTGAGAAGTTTAAGAAACTAGCATTCATGTAATATGAATGAAGTTAAGAAACTTGCCTTTTACGCTTGACCATGACTTACGCCTTTAACCTGTTCATTTCAATTCCATATATAACACATAAGGAGAAGACATAAACACCAATTAGTCATATATTGAACTTATGCATTGGTTTATTTAGCTTTACTTCTTAGGGTTCGCGTTCTTGCAATATAAGTTTACGCGACTAACTTCCTTTACCAGTTTACGGCTTTATGACATATGGAGATGTCTTACTCAAAACGTTCATCATCTTGGATGATTTATATTCTTATCTTATTCAAACCATTAAACTTAATGTTCGTTAAAGTTAATTTCTTATTTCTTACGGCTTTCTGACAACTAAATGCCATCCCTCCGGATTCATTCTTTATCGACTCACATTCGGCTTTTATTAATCTTATTACCGTTTGTTACGGCTTTCTTGATAATTCCCATCTTATTAATACTTTCGTTATCCATTATACGCACCCCATGTTCATTACCCTCGTCGCTCAACGTCTAAGGAATCACAACCATAGCAATCCCTCACGTTCGTTCATCGCGACTACGGTCCCCGGACATCGGTTACATAACCCGCGTTTATATTCTTTATAAATTAATCTTGCTTAATTTCTCGTTCAACCTTTAATAAAGGTTTACATTACTTGATTAAGTGTTACATTAGTTGATTATTATATTCTTTATCTTCCTTACATTTCCCCAAAAGTCGAAAGCGGTTAAAAGCTCATCTCTGGCTTTTTCCCAACATTGGTATTTGCTGGCCATTCCTTCTTTTTATCTCTCGACAATGACGCTGACGAGTTTATAGTACTGGCCCCCGGACCGCACTTTGTCGCGCCGCCTCTACACGGCATGACTGGCACCGCGACGCCAAGCCCTAACCCTAGAAAATTTCTCTAAGTGTTAAATCAATTTTGAGATGCTTATTTCACGATCTCATAACTCCTTCGTTATAACTCGGAACGAGGTCGTTCCAAAGCCATTATCTTCCTTATCTTTCATACTTTAATAACCCTCAAGCAAAAATTCATTATAAATCCGTTAACGTGCCATTCGATTGGCTTGATCTTCACCCTTTGTTCATTTTACATTTTTAACGCTCTTCGTTCCTTCGTCTGTAATTCGGTCATCCGAACTTGGAACTCATTTGTTCTTGAGTCCACGACTCACGTTTTCTGTGTTCTCTTACTTTTGTATAAAGCCCTACATACTTAGGTTCAATTACTAACTTCTAATTCTCGTTTGTCTTTTATGAAATTTTTGCCATAACTTCGTTATAGCTAAGTTTTAATCTGTTCTTCATGAACGTTTCTACCGTTCCTAACCAAGCAAGAAGCAACTAACTTATACACGATGGTTTTAAACTTGTCCATCAATAACAATTATCTTATGATGGTTTTAAATTTAACCATCAACAACGTTCTTTGTGTTCTTCGCGTGTTCTTCGTGTTCTTCGTTCGTTCTTCATTTTAATCGATATTTTGGATTATGATTTCACTTTTTATTGGAATTTGATGTTATAAAACACCATTCCTTACTTATTTCACCTACTTATTCATATAATCCACTCGGATCGTTTTAATTCATTACGAATCTTATACTTCCTTAAGAAATTTATTTACTAAACTTTAAATTCTTATTTCTTCATTTTCTTATGATTTCAACCATATGAAATCATCTAAATCTTCTTTTACTTCTTAATCCTATTAAGTTATGTTTTTAAACATATTAAACTTACAGAAAATATTAGAAGAAACTAGGGTTCGGATTACCGTTCTTCTTTAATCCTCTTCCATTATACAAAGCCGGCGATTTGCAAGCTTCTCTATTTCACTATCACTTTTGATCTGAGCATTCATGCTCACGCTCTTCCTTCTCCCTCTTCATCCGAGCTCTCTCTCTCTCTAGATGTAGGATTTTCAAAATCCCATATAAATGATTTAAGCTTCCTATTTATAGAATTTCCTAGCTAAGGGTATTTTAGTCATTTCGCCCCCTAACCTCCTTACTATTCATGGCTTAAGGACTAAGTTAACTTACTTCCTTTAAGTTTACTTAACACTTAAGTCTACTTAGCCTTTAAGTTTGCTTAACTCTTAAGTTTACTTTACCTTTAAGTTTACTTAACCCTTAAGCATAAGCACTTTACTTAGCTATTAAGTTTACTTAATCATTACTTAACTTATCCTTTACTTAGCCATTAAAACTAATCGTATTCTATGCATCTCATTCTTGTATTTTCTTCGTATATAGTTCGTACGATATTCGTATTATATGTCGTACCAACCCTCTTGCTATACTCATATTCCTCACGCATAATAATAATCCTAATTATTATACGTAAACATTAAATTCTCGGAACTCACTTTTCCTAACCATTAGGTTTTGAGTCATGCAGCGTAAAATTTTGTTTTTGCCATAAGCTGAAATATTTTTGAATATTCCATCACGTCTCAACATTTTACGTAATCAATAACTTCTTGGAATTTCAAAATAAATCTCCGAGTAGAAACGGATGAATAGTGCCTATTTCGTCTTTTTCCCCGAAAAATATTTTGTTCCCGGAAAACTTTTATTTTTGTCTTGAAAATTCTTACTCGCTCAAACTCGCTCGTAGCCAGAATACTCCCGACTTATAATCATCCTAGGTTGTAGAACGATTAATAAACACATAACACATAATAATATTAATAAAAATTCCATTTATTAATAACTAATTCTTTAAACCTAAATTCTGGACAATCCGAATTTTCGGGTCGTCACATTCTTCCCTCCTTATAAAAATTCCGTCCTCGGAATTTCTTAAAACCACACCCTTACCCAGGTCATCACATTCACCCCTTCTTCACAGAATTTTGTCCTCGAAATTTTAGCTTACCTTTCTTCTCAACTTCACTTCAACGGAGTTCTTATCTTTCCTCATTCCTAACCCCCATAACCTATCAAGAATTATAAGCGGAAGGAATAACGAGGAATATAAAATTTCCTCTTAAAGCGTTTCATACTTTTGTTGAGGGTCAAATCGACCATGAACTCTTACTAGGTTAACCAAACATTTCGCGTAGTAAGCCCTTCTTTATGATCGGTTTACAATCACAAAGAAAGCAACTACCTCTTCCATGTTCTCTTCAGACTAAATCATTAGATTCCACACCAAAACAATTTGGTTTGGCATAAGTTCTCAAAGAAAGCTCGATGACATACCATTTGTCTAGCCGAATCAAGTAGCTTAGACCATACCAATAAATTTGATATCAACGTGCAACATTCGTCTAGTCAACTCAATTGACATCGACTACTTCTTTAAATTCTTTTCGCAATACATAAAAACGGTTTATGACGTCATGATACCGTACTTTTCAGAGTACGTTGAGGACTTCGTCAGTTTGTGACTTCGTCATTATACATCATACCATAGCGGGTTGTTGATCCTAAGATCACATCCAACACCAGGTTCAATGGTATTAACAACTCCATCATTTTACCACCCTTGCATCGAATGCGCAGATGATATAAAATTAATTCTGAATATTTTAAATCAATTCCTGTCTAGCTGAAGCAATTAGCATAGACATACCAAGAATAGCTCTTTTAAAAATTATGTTGATTCCAAAAGTTTAACCAATTCTTTCCTTTTCAAAATGTACATATTAAAGACGAGTTCGATAAACATGAAATCTTAGCATATCTAGATGACTTGGAATATCCTATTCTCCACCTTACTTCATTGTCTTACTGCGACAATGCTTAATCTTCTCTAGTACCTTTAATACTAAGCCTACTGAAAACAACTCATTTTCAGTCTAAACATTCCTATATCTTAGTACGGTCCATCAACTTTCCACACATTATGAGTTCAGAACTTTCCATAATAATATGAGTTTAAGAACTATCCGCATGCACGGACCATAGGCGTCCATTCATTTGAGAGCGTTCGAAAACATACCATATTATTATGAGTCACGAACTTACCATAAGTATGAGTTTCAAGAACTCGCACCTACCTTATCGTTCTCTACCTATCAAGTATATACATGAGAAAAGATTCACCTTCTCTTCATATATATCTTGATAGCGCGAGCAATCACAATGATTATCACTACCAAAAGCTAAGTGATTGTAGAATCAAACACAATTCCCTGCCCATACAGAAAATTGGTCAACTTCGACCCAACCGATATAAGAAGCTAAGCGGTTGTTACACCAAGCACAATTCTCCGCCCATACAAAGAATTGTTCAACTTAACAACTATATCGCATAAGAAGCTAAGTGGTTCTACAACCACGTACAATTTCCCCGCCCATACAAGGAATCATACAACTCAGCTGCTGATATGAGTTCTCAATTGAAATTTTACAACTTCTAAATCTCTCTCTACTTAATACGTATTGTCTTTAATTCATATTCTATCCTTCATAACTCAATCTAAGTTCTTCTTCCCGTACTACTTCATAGTACTTTTCATTCATAGCAATCGCTATAAATCATTCATTGTTTAACAACCCATCTGTTACTACGAGTCACTATGATCACGTGGTGATCTTCTTATCCTTCTCTCTACGATTATAGTCTTAGATACTCCTACCTAAGGTTTATAACCTATCGACTTTGATACCTAACTTGTAACGCATACCGAAATCCGATATATCTTCACACCGGATTAAAATGCGTCACGAAAGTACATCATTCATCCAACATACATCATTATATCTTTGAAATATAACGACATACACTCTCAAATTCCAGGTTCTGGAAACCTTATAACCTTTTTCATTTCAAATAATAATAAATACATTATTCATTTCATCTTACAAGAGAGACTTTTATCCGCCACCAAGGATACATAATAGTTCATTAGACTAGTCTATTGATAAATTTTTTCTTTTTACATTACAAGTCTTCACTTGATCTTTTCGCTCATTCACCTTCTGAATGGTACTTCATTTGGATACCGTCAGCTTGATCTTTACGGGATTCTTAAGTTCTTCTAACCTTGTTCGCTAAAATTGTTTTTCATTTAAAGAAAGTGTGAGCATTCAATTGCCCAAAGAAGTCATAACATTGAATAAACAACTTTAGAATTAAAACATTTCATAAGGACTTATATAACAAGAATAAAGGTTATAGGCGACTTGAATAATAGGAATAGTCTCGATTCCTATCATCTTAAAACATCAATCGTTTTCTCTTTGAAATACTTTCATCCCTATATACCTTTTTTTCATACACATCCCGTCTAAAGCTAGAATCATTAGCACAGACTCAACAATAACGGTTCATGTATAAACAAAACATACTTGTATTGAACAGCTCAATCACAGAACAATGCATATCATAGAAACACCGAAGTGTTCAAATTGTGGCTCAAGGCCTCATATATTCTACCACATTGTACAAATATCGCACATTCGCACATAGATAGAACTTCTCAAGTGCAACATCTGAGAAGTTTAAGAAACTAGCATTCATGTAATATGAATGAAGTTAGGAAACTTGCCTTTACGCCCATGCCTACTGACTTATGCCGAGGCTGTTCATTTCAATTCATATATAACACATAAGGAGAAAACATAAACACCAATTAGTCATATATTGAACTTACGCATTGGTTTATTTAGCTTTACTTCTTAGGGTTCGCGTTCTTGCAATATAAGTTTACGCGACTAACTTTCTTTTTACCTTTCTGGCTTTATGACATATGGAGATGTCTTACTCAAAACGTTCATCATCTTGGATGATTTATATTCTTATCTTATTCGAACCATTAAACTTAATTTTCGTTAAAGTTAATTTCTTATTTCTTACGGCTTTCTGACAACTAAATGTCATCCCTCCGGATTCATTCTTTATCGACTCACATTCGTCTTTCATTAATCTTATTATCGTTTGTTACGGCTTTCTTGATAATTCCCATCTTATTAATACTTTCGTTATCCATTATACGCACCCCATGTTCATTACCCTCGTCGCTCAACATCTAAGGAATCACAACCATAGCAATCCCTCACGTTCGTTCATCGCGACTACGGTCCCCGGACATCAGTTACGTAACCCGTGTTTATATT